>JAVJIX010000409.1:0-127500 GCA_036785185.1 Paratrypauchen microcephalus | reverse complement strand
GCTCAGTGTGTTCAGTGTGTTCAGAGTGTGTTCAGTGTGTGTTCAGTGTGTTCAGAGTGTGTTCAGAGTGTGTGTTCAGTGTGTGTGTTCAGAGTGTGTTCAGAGTGTGTTCAGTGTTCAGAGTGTGTTCAGTGTGTGTTCAGTGTGTTCAGTGTGTATTCAGTGTGTTCAGTGTGTGTTCAGTGTGTGTTCAGTGTGTTCAGAGTGTGTTCAGTGTGTGTTCAGAGTGTGTTCAGTGTGTGCGTTCAGAGTGTGTGTTCAGAGTGTGTTCAGTGTGTGTGTTCAGAATGTGTTCAGTGTGTTCAGAGTGTGTTCAGTGTATGTTCAGAGTGTTCAGAGTGTGTTCAGTGTGTGTTCAGAGTGTGTTCAGTGTGTGTTCAGTGTGTGTTCAGTGTGTTCAGAGTGTGTTCAGAGTGTGTTCAGTGTGTGTGTTCAGAGTGTGTGTTCAGAGGGTGTTCAGTGTGTGTTCAGTGTGTGTGTTCAGAATGTGTTCAGTGTGTTCAGAGTGTGTTCAGAGTGTGTTCAGTGTGTGTTCAGAGTGTGTTCAGTGTGTGTTCAGTGTGTTCAGTGTGTATTCAGTGTGTTCAGTGTGTGTTCAGTGTGTGTTCAGTGTGTGTTCAGTGTGTTCAGAGTGTGTTCAGAGTGTGTTCAGTGTGTGTTCAGTGTGTGTGTTCAGAATGTGTTCAGTGTGTGTTCAGTGTGTTCAGAGTGTGTTCAGTGTGTGTTCAGTGTGTGTTCAGAGTGTGTTCAGTGTGTGTTCAGTGTGTTCAGTGTGTATTCAGTGTGTTCAGTGTGAGTTCAGTGTCTGTTCAGTGTGTGTTCAGTGTGTTCAGAGGGTGTTCAGAGTGTGTGTTCAGTGTGTGTGTTCAGAGTGTGTTCAGAGTGTGTTCAGTGTGTTCAGTGTTCAGAGTGTGCTCAGTGTGTTCAGTGTGTGTTCAGTGTTCAGAGTGTGTTCAGTGTGTGTTCAGAGTGTGTTCAGTGTGTGTTCAGTGTGTTCAGTGTGTTCAGTGTGTATTCAGTGTGTATTCAGTGTGTTCAGTGTGTGTTCAGTGTGTGTTCACTGTGTTCAGAGTGTGTTCAGTGTGTGTTCAGAGTGTGTTCAGTGTGTGTGTTCAGAGTGTGTGTTCAGAGTGTGTTCAGTGTGTGTTCAGTGTGTGTGTTCAGAATGTGTTCAGTGTGTTCAGAGTGTGTTCAGAGTGTTCAGAGTGTTCAGAGTGTGTTCAGTGTGTGTTCAGAGTGTGTTCAGTGTGTGTTCAGGGTGTTCAGTGTGGATTCAGTGTGTTCAGTGTGTATTCAGTGGGGTCAGTGTGTGTTCAGTGTGTTCAGAGTGTGTTCAGTGTGTGTGTTCAGAGTGTGTTCAGTGTGTGTGTTCAGAGTGCTCAGTGTGTGTGTTCAGTGTGTGTGTTCAGAATGTGTTCAGTGTGTTCAGAGTGTGTTCAGAGTGTGTTCAGTGTGTGTTCAGAGTGTGTTCAGTGTGTGTTCAGTGTGTTCAGTGTGTATTCAGTGTGTTCAGTGTGTGTTCAGTGTGTGTTCAGTGTGTGTTCAGTGTGTGTTCAGTGTGTGTTCAGTGTGTGTTCAGTGTGTTCAGAGTGTGTTCAGTGTGTGTTCAGTGTGTGTTCAGAGTGTGTTCAGTGTGTTCAGTGTGTATTCAGTGTGTTCAGTGTGAGTTCAGTGTGTGTTCAGTGTGTGTTCAGTGTGTTCAGAGTGTGTTCAGAGTGTGTGTTCAGTGTGTGTGTTCAGAGTGTGTTCAGAGTGTGTTCAGTGTGTTCAGAGTGTGTGTTCAGTGTGTGTGTTCAGAGTGTGTGTTCAGAGTATGTTCAGAGTGTGTTCAGTGTGTGTTCAGTGTGTTCAGTGTGTGTTCAGTGTGTGTTCAGTGTGTGTTCAGAGTGTGTTCAGTGTGTGTTCAGTGTGTTCAGTGTGTGTTCAGTGTGTTCAGTGTGTATTCAGTGCTTTCAGTGTGTGTTCAGTGTCTGTTCAGTGTGTGTTCAGTGTCTGTTCAGTGTGTGTGTTCAGAGTGTGTGTTCAGAGTGTGTTCAGTGTGTGTTCAGAGTGTGTGTTCAGAGTGTGTGTTCAGTGTGTGTGTTCAGAGTGTGTTCAGTGTGTTCAGAGAGTGTTCAGTGTGTTCAGAGTGTGTTCAGAGTGTGTTCAGTGTGTGTTCAGAGTGTTCAGAGTGTGTTCAGTGTGTGTTCAGTGTGTGTTCAGAGTGTGTTCAGTGTGTGTTCAGTGTGTGTTCAGTGTGTTCAGTGTGTGTTCAGTGTGTTCAGTGTGTGTTCAGAGTGTGTTCAGTGTGTGTTCAGTGTGTGTTCAGTGTGTGTTCAGTGTGTGTTCAGTGTGTGTTCAGTGTGTGTTCAGTGTGTTCAGTGTGTATTCAGTGTGTTCAGTGTGAGTTCAGTGTGTGTTCAGTGTGTGTTCAGTGTGTTCAGAGTGTGTTCAGAGTGTGTGTTCAGAGTATGTGTGTTCAGAGTGTGTTCAGAGTGTGTTCAGAGTGTGTTCAGTGTGTTCAGAGTGTGTGTTCAGTGTGTGTGTTCAGAGTGTGTTCAGAGTGTGTTCAGTGTGTTCAGAGAGTGTTCAGTGTGTTCAGAGTGTGTTCAGTGTGTGTTCAGTGTGTTCAGTGTGTTCAGAGTGTGTTCAGTGTGTGTTCAGAGTGTGTTCAGTGTGTGTTCAGTGTGTGTTCAGTGTGTGTTCAGTGTGTTCAGTGTGTGTTCAGTATGTGTGTTCAGAGTGTGTTCAGAGTGTGTTCAGTGTGTTCAGAGTGTGTGTTCAGTGTGTATGTTCAGAGTGTGTTCAGAGTGTGTTCAGTGTGTTCAGAGTGTGTTCAGTGTGTGTGTTCAGAGTGTGTTGAGTGTGTTCAGAGTGTGTTCAGTGTGTTCAGTGTGTGTTCAGTGTCTGTTCAGTGTGTGTTCAGTGTCTGTTCAGTGTGTGTGTTCAGAGTGTGTGTTCAGAGTGTGTTCAGTGTGTGTTCAGAGTGTGTGTTCAGAGTGTGTGTTCAGTGTGTGTGTTCAGAGTGTGTTCAGTGTGTGTTCAGTGTGTTCAGAGTGTGTTCAGTGTGTGTTCAGTGTGTGTTCAGAGTGTGTTCAGTGTGTGTTCAGTGTGTGTTCAGTGTGTTCAGTGTGTATTCAGTGTGTTCAGTGTGAGTTCAGTGTGTGTTCAGTGTGTGTTCAGTGTGTTCAGAGTGTGTTCAGAGTGTGTGTTCAGTGTGTGTGTTCAGAGTGTGTTCAGAGTGTGTTCAGTGTGTTCAGAGTGTTCAGAGTGTGCTCAGTGTGTTCAGTGTGTGTTCAGAGTGTTCAGAGTGTGTTCAGTGTGTGTTCAGAGTGTGTTCAGTGTGTGTTCAGTGTGTTCAGTGTGTATTCAGTGTGTTCAGTGTGTATTCAGTGTGTTCAGTGTGTGTTCAGTGTGTGTTCACTGTGTTCAGAGTGTGTTCAGTGTGTGTTCAGAGTGTGTTCAGTGTGTGTGTTCAGAGTGTGTGTTCAGAGTGTGTTCAGAGTGTGTTCAGTGTGTGTGTTCAGAATGTGTTCAGTGTGTTCAGAGTGTGTTCAGTGTGTGTTCAGAGTGTGTTCAGTGTGTGTTCAGAGTGTGTTCAGTGTGTGTTCAGTGTGTTCAGAGTGTGTTCAGTGTGTGTTCAGTGTGTGTTCAGAGTGTGTTCAGTGTGTGTTCAGTGTGTGTTCAGTGTGTTCAGTGTGTGTTCAGTGTGTTCAGTGTGTATTCAGTGCTTTCAGTGTGTGTTCAGTGTCTGTTCAGTGTGTGTTCAGTGTCTGTTCAGTGTGTGTGTTCAGAGTGTGTGTTCAGAGTGTGTTCAGTGTGTGTTCAGAGTGTGTGTTCAGAGTGTGTGTTCAGTGTGTGTGTGTTCAGAGTGTGTTCAGTGTGTTCAGAGAGTGTTCAGTGTGTTCAGAGTGTTCAGAGAGTGTTCAGTGTGTTCAGAGTGTTCAGAGTGTGTTCAGAGTGTGTTCAGTGTGTGTTCAGAGTGTGTTCAGTGTGTGTTCAGTGTGTGTTCAGTGTGTTCAGTGTGTGTTCAGAGTGTGTTCAGTGTGTTCAGTGTGTGTTCAGAGTGTGTTCAGTGTGTGTTCAGTGTGTTCAGTGTGTATTCAGTGTGTTCAGTGTGTATTCAGTGTGTTCAGTGTGTGTTCAGAGTGTGTTCAGTGTGTGTTCAGTGTGTTCAGTGTGTATTCAGTGTGTTCAGTGTGTGTTCAGTGTGTTCAGAGTGTGTGTTCAGAGTGTGTTCAGTGTGTGTTCAGAGTGTGTGTTCAGAGTGTGTTCAGTGTGTGTGCAGAGTGTGGGTTCAGAGTGTGTTCAGTGTGTTCAGTGTGTGTTCAGTGTGTGTTCAGTGTGTGTTCAGAGTGTGTTCAGTGTGTGTTCAGTGTGTTCAGTGTGTGTTCAGTGTGTGTTCAGTGTGTGTTCAGTGTGTCTAGAGTGTGTTCAGAGTGTGTGTTCAGTAT
Source organism: Paratrypauchen microcephalus (assembly GCA_036785185.1). Lineage (NCBI taxonomy): Eukaryota > Metazoa > Chordata > Actinopteri > Gobiiformes > Gobiidae > Paratrypauchen > Paratrypauchen microcephalus. The sequence goes on along the minus strand of JAVJIX010000409.1, from coordinate 123,067 downwards.
GTGTGTTCAGAGTGTGTTCAGAGTGTGTTCAGTGTGTTCAGAGTGTGTGTTCAGTGTGTATGTTCAGAGTGTGTTCAGAGTGTGTTCAGTGTGTTCAGAGTGTGTTCAGTGTGTGTGTTCAGAGTGTGTTGAGTGTGTTCAGAGTGTGTTCAGTGTGTTCAGTGTGTGTTCAGAGTGTGTTCAGTGTGTGTTCAGTGTCTGTTCAGTGTGTGTGTTCAGAGTGTGTGTTCAGAGTGTGTTCAGTGTGTGTTCAGAGTGTGTGTTCAGAGTGTGTGTTCAGTGTGTGTGTTCAGAGTGTGTTCAGAGTGTGTTCAGTGTGTTCAGAGAGTGTTCAGTGTGTTCAGAGTGTGTTCAGTGTGTGTTCAGTGTGTTCAGAGTGTTCAGAGTGTGTTGAGTGTGTGTTCAGTGTGTGTTCAGAGTGTGTTCAGTGTGTGTTCAGTGTGTGTTCAGTGTGTGTTCAGTGTGTGTTCAGTATGTGTGTTCAGAGTGTGTTCAGAGTGTGTTCAGTGTGTTCAGAGTGTGTGTTCAGTGTGTATGTTCAGAGTGTGTTCAGAGTGTGTTCAGTGTCTTCAGAGTGTGTTCAGTGTGTGTGTTCAGAGTGTGTTGAGTGTGTTCAGAGTGTGTTCAGTGTGTGTTCAGAGTGTGTTCAGTGTGTGTTCAGTGTCTGTTCAGTGTGTGTGTTCAGAGTGTGTGTTCAGAGTGTGTTCAGTGTGTGTTCAGAGTGTGTGTTCAGTGTGTGTGTTCAGAGTGTGTGTTCAGAGTGTGTTCAGTGTGTTCAGAGTGTGTTCAGTGTGTTCAGAGTGTGTTCAGTGTGTGTTCAGTGTGTGTTCAGTGTCTGTTCAGTGTGTGTGTTCAGAGTGTGTGTTCAGAGTGTGTTCAGTGTGTGTTCAGAGTGTGTGTTCAGAGTGTGTGTTCAGTGTGTGTGTTCAGAGTGTGTTCAGAGTGTGTTCAGTGTGTTCAGAGAGTGTTCAGAGTGTTCAGAGTGTGTTCAGTGTGTGTTCAGAGTGTTCAGAGTGTTCAGAGTGTGTTGAGTGTGTGTTCAGTGTGTGTTCAGAGTGTGTTCAGTGTGTGTTCAGTGTGTGTTCAGTGTGTTCAGTGTGTGTTCAGAGTGTGTTGAGTGTGTGTTCAGTGTGTGTTCAGAGTGTGTTCAGTGTGTGTTCAGTGTGTGTTCAGTGTGTTCAGTGTGTGTTCAGAGTGTGTTCAGTGTGTGTTCAGTGTGTATTCAGTGTGTTCAGTGTGTATTCAGTGTGTTCAGTGTGTGTTCAGAGTGTGTTCAGTGTGTGTTCAGTGTGTTCAGTGTGTATTCAGTGTGTGTTCAGTGTGTTCAGAGTGTGTTCAGTGTGTGTTCAGAGTGTGTTCAGTGTGTGTGTTCAGAGTGTGTGTTCAGAGTGTGTTCAGTGTGTGTTCAGAGTGTGTGTTCAGAGTGTGTTCAGTGTGTGTTCAGTGTGTGTTCAGTGTGTTCAGTGTGTGTTCAGTGTGTGTTCAGTGTGTGTTCAGAGTGTGTTCAGTGTGTTCAGTGTGTGTTCAGTGTGTGTTCAGAGTGTGTTCAGAGTGTGTGTTCAGTGTGTGTGTTCAGAGTGTGTTCAGAGTGTGTGTTCAGTGTGTGTGTTCAGAGTGTGTTCAGTGTGTTCAGAGTGTGTTCAGTGTGTGTGTTCAGAGTGTGTTGAGTGTGTTCAGAGTGTGTTCAGTGTGTGTTCAGAGTGTGTTCAGTGTGTGTGTTCAGAGTGTGTGTTCAGTGTGTTCAGTGTGTGTTCAGTGTGTTCAGAGTGTGTTCAGTGTGTGTTCAGTGTGTGTTCAGTGTGTTCAGAGTGTGTTCAGTGTGTGTTCAGTGTGTGTTCAGAGTGTGTGTTCAGAGTGTGTTCAGTGTGTGTTCAGTGTGTGTTCAGAGTGTGTTCAGTGTGTGTTCAGAGTGTGTTCAGAGTGTGTGTTCAGTGTGTGTGTTCAGTGTGTGTGTTCAGAGTGTGTTCAGAGTGTGTTCAGTGTGTGTGTTCAGAGTGTGTTCAGTGTGTGTTCAGTGTGTGTGTTCAGAGTGTGTTCAGTGTGTGTTCAGTGTGTTCAGAGTGTGTTCAGTGTGTGTTCAGTGTGTTCAGTGTGTGTTCAGTGTGTGTTCAGTGTGTGTTCAGTGTGTTCAGAGTGTGTTCAGTGTGTGTTCAGAGTGTGTTCAGTGTGTGTGTTCAGAGTGTGTGTTCAGAGTGTGTTCAGTGTGTGTTCAGTGTGTGTGTTCAGAGTGTGTGTTCAGTGTGTGTTCAGTGTGTGTTCAGTGTGTTCAGAGTGTGTTCAGTGTGTGTTCAGTGTGTGTTCAGAGTGTGTGTTCAGAGTGTGTTCAGTGTGTGTTCAGTGTGTGTTCAGAGTGTGTTCAGTGTGTGTTCAGAGTGTGTTCAGAGTGTGTGTTCAGAGTGTGTGTTCAGTGTGTGTGTTCAGTGTGTGTTCAGAGTGTGTTCAGTGTGTGTGTTCAGAGTGTGTTCAGTGTGTGTTCAGTGTGTGTGTTCAGAGTGTGTTCAGTGTGTGTTCAGTGTGTTCAGAGTGTGTTCAGTGTGTGTTCAGTGTGTTCAGTGTGTGTTCAGAGTGTGTTCAGTGTGTGTTCAGTGTGTGTTCAGTGTGTTCAGAGTGTGTTCAGTGTGTGTTCAGAGTGTGTTCAGTGTGTGTGTTCAGAGTGTGTGTTCAGAGTGTGTTCAGTGTGTGTTCAGAGTGTGTGTTCAGAGTGTGTTCAGTGTGTGTACAGTGTGTGTTCAGTGTGTTCAGTGTGTGTTCAGTGTGTGTTCAGTGTGTGTGCAGTGTGTGTTCAGTGTGTTCAGTGTGTGTTCAGTGTGTGTTCAGTGTGTTCAGAGTGTGTTCAGAGTGTGTGTTCAGTGTGTGTGTTCAGAGTGTGTTCAGAGTGTTCAGAGTGTGTGTTCAGTGTGTGTGTTCAGAGTGTGTTCAGTGTGTTCAGAGTGTGTTCAGTGTGTGTGTTCAGAGTGTGTTGAGTGTGTTCAGAGTGTGTTCAGTGTGTGTTCAGAGTGTGTTCAGTGTGTGTGTTCAGAGTGTGTGTTCAGTGTGTTCAGTGTGTGTTCAGTGTGTTCAGAGTGTGTTCAGTGTGTGTTCAGTGTGTGTTCAGTGTGTTCAGAGTGTGTTCAGTGTGTGTTCAGTGTGTGTTCAGAGTGTGTGTTCAGAGTGTGTTCAGTGTGTGTTCAGTGTGTGTTCAGTGTGTGTTCAGAGTGTGTTCAGAGTGTGTGTTCAGTGTGTGTGTTCAGTGTGTGTGTTCAGAGTGTGTTCAGAGTGTGTTCAGTGTGTGTGTTCAGAGTGTGTTCAGTGTGTGTTCAGTGTGTGTGTTCAGAGTGTGTTCAGTGTGTGTTCAGTGTGTTCAGAGTGTGTTCAGTGTGTGTTCAGTGTGTTCAGTGTGTGTTCAGAGTGTGTTCAGTGTGTGTTCAGTGTGTATTCAGTGTGTTCAGTGTGTGTTCAATGTGTGTTCAGTGTGTGTTCAGTGTGTTCAGAGTGTGTTCAGAGTGTGTGTTCAGTGTGTGTGTTCAGAGTGTGTTCAGAGTGTGTTCAGTGTGTTCAGAGTGTGTGTTCAGTGTGTGTGTTCAGTGTGTGTGTTCAGAGTGTGTTCAGAGTGTGTTCAGTGTGTTCAGAGTGTGTTCAGTGTGTTCATTGTGTGTTCAGAGTGTTTTCAGTGTGTGTGTTCAGAGTGTGTTCAGAGTGTGTTCAGTGTGTGTGTTCAGAGTGTGTTCAGTGTGTTCAGTGTGTTCAGAGTGTGTTCAGTGTGTGTGTTCAGAGTGTGTTGAGTGTGTTGAGTGTGTTCAGAGTGTGTTCAGTGTGTTCAGAGTGTGTTCAGTGTGTGTGTTCAGAGTGTGTTCAGAGTGTGTTCAGTGTGTGTTCAGTGTGTTCAGAGTGTGTTCAGTGTGTGTTCAGAGTGTGTTCAGAGTGTGTTCAGAGTGTGTTCAGAGTGTTCAGAGTGTGTTCAGTGTGTGTTCAGAGTGTGTTCAGTGTGTTCAGAGTGTGTTCAGTGTGTTCAGTGTGTATTCAGTGTGTGTTCAGTGTGTTCAGAGTGTGTTCAGTGTGTGTTCAGTGTGTTCAGTGTGTGTTCAGTGTGTTCAGAGTGTGTTCAGTGTGTTCAGTGTGTGTTCAGTGTGTTCAGAGTGTGTTCAGAGTGTGTTCAGTGTGTGTTCAGTATGTGTTCAGTGTGTTCAGAGTGTGTGTTCAGAGTGTGTGTTCAGAGTGTGTGTTCAGAGTGTGTGTTCAGAGTGTGTTCAGTGTGTGTTCAGTATGTTCAGAGTGTGTTCAGAGTGTGTTTAGAGTGTGTTCAGAGTGTGTGTTCAGAGTGTGTTCAGTGTGTGTTCAGTGTGTGTGTTCAGAGTGTGTTCAGTGTGTGTTCAGTGTGTGTGTTCAGTGTGTGTGTTCAGTGTGTGTGTTCAGAGTGTGTGTTCAGAGTGTGTTCAGTGTGTGTTCAGTGTGTTCAGAGTGTGTTCAGTGTGTTCAGAGTGTGTTCAGAGTGTGTTCAGTGTGTGTTCAGTGTGTTCAGTGTGTGTTCAGATTGTGTTCAGTGTGTGTTCAGAGTGTGTTCAGTGTGTGTTCAGAGTGTGTTCAGTGTGTGTTCAGAGTGTGTTTAGTGTGTGTTCAGAGTGTTCAGTGTGTGTTCAGAGTGTGTTCAGTGTGTTCAGAGTGTGTTCAGAGTGTGTTCAGTGTGTGTTCAGTGTTCAGTGTGTGTTCAGAGTGTGTTCAGAGTGTGTTCAGTGTGTGTTCAGTGTGTGTTCAGAGTGTGTTCAGTGTGTGTTCAGAGTGTGTTCAGTGTGTTCAGAGTGTTCAGTGTGTGTTCAGAGTGTTTTCAGTGTGTTCAGAGTGTGTTCAGAGTGTGTTCAGTGTGTGTTCAGTGTGTGTTCAGAGTGTGTTCAGTGTGTGTTCATTGTGTGTTCAGAGTGTGTTCAGTGTGTGTTCAGAGTGTGTTCAGAGTGTGTTCAGTGTGTGTTCAGTGTGTTCAGTGTGTGTTCAGAGTGTGTTCAATGTGTGTGTTCAGTGTGTGTTCAGTGTGTTCAATGTGTGTTCAGTGTGTTCAGTGTGTGTTCAGAGTGTGTTCAGTGTGTTCAATGTGTGTGTTCAGTGTGTTCAGTGTGTTCAGTGTGTGTTCAGGAAGTGTACATAACAGATAAGAATTACCATGGGAAAATGGAAGTGATTTTTCGTTACTTATGTTATTAGGGTGGCATCAGGTAATTTGAGCCACATTTTGGTTAATGTCTTAGGAAACTCATAAAAAACTATCTATGACACTGGTTTATATTTATTTTAGTTAATAAATACAATCTTTAATATTTTAGGGTTGAATTATTGTATCAAATTTAATAATTTAGGTTTTACAGCTTATAAAACATCAGCTGTCCCACATTTTTTTAATGATCAGTGTTCAGGTAAAATGAGCCACCCAGTCAGCTAAATTGAGCCACTTACCAGCTTAAATGAGCCACCAAAAATGCAGAGCAAAACATTCATTTATCATAAAAACATATTAGTAATTCTAACACACAAAATATAACATCACATAACGTGTGTGTGTGTGTGTGTGTGCGCGCGTGTGTTTGCGTGTGTGTGTTTGTGTGTGTGTGTGCACTTTAGTACTTTATTGGACACACACTCACGGAGAGGCGTCTTTCCAGTACTACGGCCCTCGTTTATGGAACTGCCGGAGGAGCTCAGGGCCAAAGAGAACGTTCATGTTTTTAAGAGTGGCTCAAGACTCACCTGTTTAGCCTGACCTTTGATTGACTTCGGCCGTCTGTTTGCTTGTCTTTCATTTGTTCTTTTGTTTGTTTGTCAGTTTTTGTTTGTTTTTTTTCCTCTGGCAGCACGGTGGCTGAGTGGCTAGCACTCATGCTTCACAGCAGGCCCGAGCCTTTCTGTGTGGAGTTTGCATGTTCTCCCTGTGTCTGGGTGGGTTTCCTCCGGGCACTCCGGTTTCCACCACCAACCCAAACATGCTCCAGGTAAAATCCTCCAGCTGAGGTCCTGACCAAGACTAATAACAAAATCATGGGGATGGTCCCGGGTCTAACATAGAACAATTTCTCCAGTGTGAGATCAATAAAAGTCAATCTTCTAATCCTTAACCACTGTAAGGCGCTTTGTGTTACATTTTTGTATGAAAAGCGCTTTATAAATATTGTTTGATTGATTGATTGATTGATTGAACCCAAAGTAGAGGTAATATCGGGCCTAAAAAATCCAGCCCGACCCGACCCGGCCCGCGGGTATTAAAGCCCGACCCGGCCCGAGCCCGACCAATTAACTTGATTTGCAGGCCCGAGCCCGAAGCAAACCCGATATTTCATATTTTATTTGTGAGGACTCGGGAGGAGGAGGGGTGATTTATGATGACAAATTAAAGCCTGTCTTTTGTAACGAAATCTAAGTTAAACAAGACTGTATAAACATTTACATCTTTTATATTTGACGATCATCAATTTTGCCAGTACAGCTGTTTAAATGCCTGCTCAGCGTCGAGGTGCCAGTCTTTTTGCTCTCGTATGAAAGCAAAGCGCCACATTGACTACATTCAGCGAAGCCAACGAGTTTCTGTAGCATTTTCAACAATCAATTTGAAGCTTTTCCACACCTCACTCTTACCGGTGCGTGTTTGTCTTTTCAGTTCTCCTGTCTTTAGTTTATCCTTAACTTCTTGCTCCTCCATATTGGGGATACCAGGTCAAAATAGATGCGGACTTGCGGAGGGGAAGATTATTAAGAGGGCGGCGTTCACGTGCGCAGAGCATGCTCTGGCTCTGCGGCTCCTGTTTAGTAGTTAAATAGCAATTTCATTACAGCGCCTTCTCTGTTTTATCCAAATTATTTATTTTAAAACAAGTGTTCCTTAGTTTAGTATCCACACATCGTTTTAGTATACATTTTTATAAACATATATTTATTTTTAAAAAAGTTAGCGAGAGAGAAGCCCGGCCCGACCCGACCCGAAGCAATGATTGACATTTTAGGCCCGACCCGAATTTCGGGTCAGGTCGGGTTGGGCTCGGGCTTGAGATCTTACCTCTAACCCAAAGTATATCCAGGAGGGATCAATAGAACAGATGTGGATAAGCAGGCCTACATATCATCAAAATGCTATGCTAATAGCCTATACCATCAAAATATGAGCTAAAGCTAACTCTGAAGGTGGCTCATTTTAGCTGAAGTGCATGGCTCAATTTACCTCAGTACATTAAGGTAAATTGAGCCACCACCAAAAAAATACTAATTTCATGAAAAATAGTTTAGCTAAGCAAAAATTCAGCATGATATCTGATAAAGGCTGACACAACATGCATTTAGCCTATTTTTTATAGCTGTAGATCGATTTTTTAAAATGATTTATCAACTTTATAAGTTTCAAGAAAGAATTATCTGCCAGGCCACTAACCTCACAGTTCTCATTTTAGCTGATGGCTCAAAATACCTGATGTCACCCTACGTATAGATGAGTAATGGGGGTGGGGCTAAATAAGCCCCCCTTCACTCCTTCTTGGACGTTACAATTTTGATTGTTCTTTTGTGTATTTGTACTATTTGACTTTGGTATTGTACATCTTGAGAATCTTGAAAAATAAAAAATACACCAAGAAAAAAAAATAAAAATACAGCACGTGAAGGCAGCATTATCCCCATCAGCTCGGGTCTGGGTTCAGCTCGGGTCTGGGTTCCGGAGTGACGGTGGGAGTTGTGCGCAGTCCGCGTCACGTCCTCGGTCACGTCTGTCACGTAGCTCTGTAAACACGGAAGTGCCTCCCGCTGCAGTGAGTCCACGCACCGCGGAGTCTCGCCCCGTGGGAGAGTCTGCGGAAGGACGCTGTTCGGAGCCTGCGGTTTCGGCGCAGTTTTGACGCTTTTCTCCCGTTAAACGGTGCGGATCGGCGCGCGCGGGTCCGTCATGAATCCTGCGGTGCTCCTCGTGCTGCTGCTCCAGGTGTGCTCCGCGTGCGCAAGGTGCTTCTGTCAGGTGAGTTTATCCAAACACCGATTTATCATAAAACCAGGTCTCAACCAGGTCTCAACCAGGTCTCAACCAGGTCTCAACCAGGTCTAAGTTAAGACTAAACCAGGTCTAAACTAGGACTAAACCAGGACTAAACTAGGATTAAACCAGGACTAAACTAGGACTAAACCAGCACTAAACTAGGACTAAACCAGGACTAAAACAGGACTAAACTAGGACTAAACCAGCACTAAACTAGGACTAAACCAGGACAAAAACAGACTAGACCAGACTAAACCAGACTAAACCAGGGCTAAACCAGGACTAAACCAGGACTAAACCAGGACTAAACCAGACTAAACTAGGACTAAACCAGACTAAACTAGGACTAAACCAGGACTAAACCAGGACTAAACCAGACCAAACTAGGACTAAACTAGGACTAAACTAGGACTAAACTAGGACTAAACCAGGACTAAACCAGGACTAAACTAGGACTAAACCAGACTAAACCAGGTCTAAATTAAGACTAAACCAGGTCTAAACCAGGTCTAAACCAGGTCTAAACCAGGACTAAACCAGGACTAAACCAGGTCTAAACCAGGTCTAAATTAAGACTAAACTAGTACTAAACCATGTCCAAACCAGGTCTAAACTAGAACTAAATCAGGTCTAAACCAGGTCTAAACCAAGTCTAAACCAAGACTAAACCAGGTCTAAACTAGGGCTAAACCAGGTCTAAACTAGAACTAAATCAGGTCTAAACCAATACTAAACCAGGTCTAAATTCAGACTAAACTAGGACTAAACTAGGACTAAACCAGGTCTAAACCAGGTCTAAATTAAGACTAAACCAGGTCTAAACCAGGTCTAAACCAGGTCTAAACCAGGACTAAAGCAGGACTAAAGCAGGACTAAAGCAGGACTAAACCAGATCTAAACCAGGACTAAACCAGGACTAAACCAGGACTAAACCAGGACTAAACCAGGTCTAAATTCAGACTAAACCAGGTCTAAACCAGGTCTAAACCAGGTCTAAACCAGGTCTAAATTGAGACTAAACCAGGACTAAACCAGGACTAAACCAGGACTAAACCAGGACTAAACCAAGACTAAACCAGGACTAAACCAGGACTAAACTAAGTGTAACCCAGTAGAGAAAATGTGCCTTATTTCTCTTATTTAACCCTTTAGGAGTGTGAATATGTTGTGCATCACAACATATTCACACTCCTAAATTTGCACATGGTCAAAAATGACCCACATTCAGTTTCCAGGTTATTTCATGCTGGTTGAGTTTTTCTTTGTTCTACATTTTGAAATCAATTTATTTTATGATTGAATATTCCAAGTATTCTTTAAATGTCTTGTTTGTGATTACCACAGATCATTATTTCTATTTTTCCTTTAATACTTTATGAACAAAAAAGATTTTATATTGCTACATCAAATTTGCACACATGGGTCAAAAATGACCCATTCATACTAGTGTGATTTAAAATTAAATGATTTAATACTATAATAATATCTTTTTTTAAGTAATGATTTTAGCAGTGAGTCTGTCCAAACATTTATGTATTTAATACTTGCAACATGTTTATTTTTGATTTTGTCACACATACTGTTAACATAACATGGCTATTGAGCTGAACTGTGTCAGTAGTTTAACCACTGTAAACTGTGGCACATCACAACAAATTGCCACCTCAATTTTTACACGTCTCACAAATTATAATTTGCTGTTTGTGCTCCTTGCACACAAGCCTGGTGCACCAGCTGAACACCAGCTACTGGTTTCTGTCTTTGGACACTGGGCAGATCGTGCACCTCTTCCTCTTTCTTTGGCCCTCCTGTCTGGTGCTCTCTTGTGGCTGGGTGGTGGCTGTGTTTTGTTTTTTAACCCACATCTTCCCATTGCCTTGATAATATAAAACATATTATCAGGAGTTTGGGTGTGCCCTCCATGCGCCTCTTCATATGTGGCATGACAAGCTCTTTAAGCCCGTCATGCCACATACCGACGTGAATTTTTGACACCACTCATATAACCAGGGTGTTGTGTGGTGAAGCCGGTGTAGGCATTGAGGGTGGCAACATCCAGCATATTGTACCAGAGAACTGTGGGCCACCTCGGTGTTCTCCGCTGACAGGAATAGTTGCCAACCTGATCCATTGTGTCCACACCTCCTTTTGTTTTGTTGTAGTACTGGATCACTTCTGGTTTCTTCTGACTGCTGTCATCCACTGCTTTGTCATCATGCATGGTGCTCAGGAGGACGACAGTTTTTCCCTTCTGCACAGAGCTCACCATGGTCATGTTGCCACTGAATTAGGGATGCCAACAGTTAATCGATTAACGATTAATTGTCGATTAAGACGTTAGTCGAACAAAATGCATTAATTGTAATTAATCGCTAATCGCGTGGTCACGAAACAAGGCAACCGCGCACCGCGCTGCGCTCGACTCACAGCCGGCTGCAGGCACCAACGGCACTGCTCAACAACCCCGGGTGTACGCGCGAGGCGAGATCGAACCGCGGCACCCAAGAATGCGCCGCAACGTGCCGCTGCTGGTCCCGCGCGGCCAGCCCGCGGCTCAGGCCCCGAGTCCCGCACAGCTGGCCCGGGCCCCGAGCCACAAACCAGCCGCACGAAACCAGCAGCGGCACGCAGCGGCCCAATCCTGGTTCAGTCCAGGTCCAGACCCAGACGAGTCCCGGTCCAGTCCAGGTCCAGTCCCGGTCCAGACCCGGTCGAGTCCCGGTCCAGTCCCGGTCCAGTCCAGGTCCAGTCCAGGTCCAGACCCGGTCGAGTCCCGGTCCAGTCCAGGTCCAGTCCAGGTCCAGACCTGGTCCAGACCTGGTTTAGTTCTGGTCTAGACCTGGTCCAGTCCACGTTTAGTCCTGGTCTAGTCTCTAAGCCAATCAGGACAGAACACAATGTTACACTATAAAAAAAAACTATTAAATTTTTTTTTTTTAAATCCGCGAACCGCGATAGAGCGAGGGATTACTGTATTTTGTTATTCAGCATCAATACATTTGTCTGCTTTTTACTAAGGAATAATTAATTGAGGAATATACAATATAATAATACTATGATATATTTTTGACTCAGTGTTATGTATACTATAGGTTATATTCTTAAAGACCCTATTGAAACACTAAAATTCAGGTGAAAAATGGCGCTTATCAGTTAATCGTTAATCGATCGATAAGGTCAATCAACTATCAATTAATTAATTAATCGATAATTTGCATCCCTACACTGAATCCAAATTCTGAGCTATGAATCTCCCATGATTTAGATGGCTTCATGATAGGTGGTATGTCCGGCTTGAAAATGATTATTTGTGGTAAACATAAAGAAGATATTTACTGCATACTTGGAAGAGTAAATGATCAAATTAATTTATTTCAAAGATATATCATAGAAACACTGAGCCATACAGGAAATAACATAGAAAATGGATATGGGTCATTTTGGACCCATTTTGTGCATTAGAGGGGTAGTGATACAAAAACGTTTTTTATTCAAAAAGTAAGAAAGGAAAAAATAAAATAATCTTGTATGATGGTCCAAAACAAGTTAATTTATTGCAAAGATATCAAAAATAAAAACTCAACCGGGTCACTTTTGACCCATGTTATGCATTAAAAGGTTAATTGCACTCATTTTATTTTGAAAAACGTTTATTTTGGTAAGAGGAAGTGTGATCCTCCCTCTACGTTGACTTCCTGTTTTGTTATGTTTGGTGATAATGAACTTCTTAATTGTCAAAAGTTTTTAAGACGTCAGATTTCAGAGTCACTTTAGTTTTCATTCTCGTGCGCTCTGGATACACATGATTGATGATGATGATGATGATGATGATGATGATGATGATGATGATTATTATGAATAATAATAATAAATTCATGTTTGTGAACCTGATAATGATGGTGCAGAGGAGGGACAGTGGATATGTTATAGAGGATTTGTGTTTTCGGTTTTAATTAAATGAATCTGTTCAAATTTCACATTTTAAACACGCCCAGAAGAATCGACAAAAAGACTGAAACCTGAACTGCCAAATCCGAGAATCACATTTCAGAACATGTTTGTACAGATCTAAACACACCCGGAATTGTGCGTTGTTTCATTCACACAAACTCCACCTTGTGATGTCGTCATGTGGTGATACAGGAAGTGCTCCACTGTGTTTTTAAACTCCACACAACTTCACTAGAATCATTTGGATCATTTCAGTCCTGGAGTCACCGAACTAAAGGGAAAAGGAGCTGAAAAACTTAAACATTTGTTCAGTCCTTTTTAAGTCTTGGTCTAGTTCTGGTCTAGTGTCAATTGGTCCTGGTTTAGTCCTCGATGAGTCCTGGTTTAGTCTTAGTTAAATCTTGGTTTAATCCTGGTTTAGTCTTGGTTTAGTTCTGGTTTAGTCCTGGTTCAGTTCTGGTTCAGTTCTGGTTCAGTTCTGGTTCAGTTCTGGTTTAGTCCTGGTTTAATCCTGGTTTAATCCTGGTTTAATCCTGGGTTAGTCCTGGTTTAGTCCTGGTTTAGACCTGTTTTAGTCCTGGTTCAGTCAAGGCTTAGCCCTGGTTTAGTCCTGGTTTAGTCCTGGTTTAGTTCTGGTTTAGTCCTGGTTTAGACCTGGTTCAGTCAAGGTTTAGCCCTGGTTTAGTCCTGGTTTAGCCCTGGTTTAGACCTGGTTCAGTCAAGGTTTAGTCCTGGTTTAGTCCTGGTTTAGCCCTGGTTTAGCCCTGGTTTAGACCTGGTTTAGACCTGGTTTAGACCTGGTTTAGACCTGGTTTAGTCCTGGTTTAGACCTGGTTTAGACCTGGTTCAGTCAAGGTTTAGCCCTGGTTTAGCCCTGGTTTAGCCCTGGTTTAGCCCTGGTTTAGCCCTGGTTTAGACCTGGTTTAGTCCTGGTTTAGTCCTGGTTCAGTCAAGGTTTAGCCCTGGTTCAGCCCTGGTTTAGCCCTGGTTTAGCCCTGGTTTAGTCCTGGTTTAGTCCTGGTTTAGCCCTGGGTTAGCCCTGGTTTAGTCCTGGTTTAGTCCTGGTTCAGTCTTCAATCACGCGGGAGATCTCATTGTTTGTGGAGGAACTTTTGGTTCTTCTACGTTTTGAGATTCGGATCTTCTCACATTTCTGTGTTCGTTTGTGTTTGTGTTGGGTTGTGTTGGTTTGTGTTGGGTTGTGTTGGTTTGTGTTGGGTTGTGTTGGTTTGTGTTGGGTTGTGCTGGGTTGTGTTGGGTTGTGTTGGTTTCCAGGTGAGCGGCGAACTGGACGACTGCACCTGCGACGTGGAAACGATCGATCGATTCAACAACGAACTGATATTCCCCAAAATCCAACATCTGCTACAGAGAGACTACTTCAGGTTCTACAAGGTGAGGAGGAGAGAGGGAGGAGAGAGGAGGAGAGAGGAGGAGGAGGAGGAGGAGAGAGGGAGAGGAGGAGAGAGGAGGAGGACGGAGGAGGAGGAGAGAGGAGGAGAGGAGAGAGAGAGGGAGGAGGAGAGAGGAGGAGGAGAGGGGAGGAGAGGGGAGGAGAGAGGGAGAGGAGAGAGGGAGAGGAGGAGAGAGGGAGGAGGAGAGAGGAGGAGAAAAGGAGGAGGAGAAGGAGGGAAAGGAGGACTGGGTGTCTTTCCTTAGACCTGCCCCTGGATGCTGTCAGAGGATGGACAGATTTGATTTAAAAACCAAACCGTTGTTAAAAGTTTTGTGTTTTGTTTTTCTGAAGGTGAATCTGAATAAACCGTGTCCCTTCTGGACGTCCAACAGTCACTGCGGCCTCAGGGACTGCGCCGTGAAACCCTGTGCCCCGGTGAGTGAGGTTTATGTCCTGTTTAGACCCGGTTTAGTCCTGGTTTAGACCTGCTTTAGACCTGCTTTAGACCTGCTTTAGACCTGGTTTAGATCTGCTTTAGTCCTGGTTTAGACCCAGTTTAGTCCTGGTTTAGACCCAGTTTAGTCCTGCTTTAGACCTGGTTTAGACCCGGTTTGGTCCTGGTTTAGTCCTGGTTTAGACCTGGTTTAGTCCTGGTTTAGACCTTCTTTAGTCCTGGTTTAGACCTGGTTTAGTCCTGGTTTAGACCTGGTTTAGACCTGGTTTAGTCCTGGTTTAGACCTGGTGTAGTCCTGCTGTAAGCCTGGTTTAGTCCTGGTTTAGACCCAGTTTGGTCCTGGTTTAGACCTGGTTTAGTCCTGCTTTAGACCTGGTTTAGTCCTGGTTTAGACCCAGTTTGGTCCTGGTTTAGTCCTGGTTTAGACCTGGTTTAGTCCTGGTTTAGACCTGGTTTAGACATGGTTTAGACCCAGTTTAGTCCTGCTTTAGACCCAGTTTAGACCTGGTTTAGACCTGGTTTAGACCTGGTTTAGACCCGGTTTAGTCCTGGTTTAGACCCTGTTTAGTCCTGGTTTAGACCCTGTTTAGTCCTGGTTTAGACCCGGTTTGGTCCTGGTTTAGACCTGGTTTAGTCCTGGTTTAGTCCTGGTTTAGTCCTGGTTTAGTCCTGGTTTAGACCTGGTTTAGTCCTGGTTTAGTCCTGGTTTAGTCCTGGTTTAGACCTGGTTTAGACCTGGTTTAGTCCTGGTTTAGACCCAGTTTAGTCCTGGTTTAGACCTGGTTTAGTCCTGCTGTAAGCCTGGTTTAGTCCTGGTTTAGTCCTGGTTTAGACCTGGTTTAGACCTGGTTTAGACCTGGTTTAGACCTGGTTTAGACCTGGTTTAGTCCTGGTTTAGACGCGGTTTGGTCCTGGTTTAGTCCTGGTTTAGACCTGGTTTAGACCTGGTTTAGTCCTGGTTTAGTCCTGGTTTAGACCTGGTTTAGACCTGGTGTAGTCCTGCTGTAAGCCTGGTTTAGACCTGGTTTAGACCTGGTTTAGACCTGGTGTAGTCCTGCTGTAAGCCTGGTTTAGTCCTGGTTTAGACCTGGTTTAGTCCTGGTTTAGTCCTGGTTTAGTCCTGGTTTATTTTGTGAACATAATGTGAAGTGTTTTTTCAGAATGAGGTGCCTGAGGGGATCCGAGCAGAATCCCACAATAAGGTGAATAAACATAATTTAAATGTATTTATGACTTTGTGTTTTTAGTCAAATTTTAAGTCGATAATTTGGAGAAATCAATCAAAATCTGCCTTTAAATATCAACATTTATTGGAGTTTATCGGCATCGGTCATGAAAAAACCCATATTGATCATGTGTTCTGTTTTTCGAGGTATTTTTGAGCTCTAAAACCACCTGTAATTGAATAAATGTAAAGCAGAGCTGTTTAAAGTCACACAAACAAAAAGTTCCACAGTGCATCTTTTAATAAATCAAATCTAAATCTAAGATTTGACTCCTGAAGCAGATTTAGTCAGTCACAAAACGATCGATCGATTCAACAACGAACTGATATTCCCCAAAATCCAACATCTGCTACAGAGAGACTACTTCAGGTTCTACAAGGTGAGGAGGAGAGAGGGAGGAGAGAGGAGGAGAGAGGAGGAGGAGAGAGGGAGAGGAGGAGAGAGGAGGAGGACGGAGGAGGAGGAGAGAGGAGGAGAGGAGAGAGAGAGGGAGGAGGAGAGAGGAGGAGGAGGGGGGAGGAGAGAGGGAGAGGAGAGAGGGAGAGGAGGAGAGAGGGAGGAGGAGAGAGGAGGAGAAAAGGAGGAGGAGAAGGAGGGAAAGGAGGACTGGGTGTCTTTCCTTAGACCTGCCCCTGGATCCTGTCAGAGGATGGACAGATTTGATTTAAAAACCAAACCGTTGTTAAAAGTTTTGTGTTTTGTTTTTCTGAAGGTGAATCTGAATAAACCGTGTCCCTTCTGGACGTCCAACAGTCACTGCGGCCTCAGGGACTGCGCCGTGGTGTAGTCCTGCTGTAAGCCTGGTTTAGACCTGGTTTAGACCTGGTGTAGTCCTGCTGTAAGCCTGGTTTAGTCCTGGTTTAGACCTGGTTTAGTCCTGGTTTAGTCCTGGTTTAGTCCTGGTTTATTTTGTGAACATAATGTGAAGTGTTTTTTCAGAATGAGGTGCCTGAGGGGATCCGAGCAGAATCCCACAATAACGTGAATAAACATAATTTAAATGTATTTATGACTTTGTGTTTTTAGTCAAATTTTAAGTCGATAATTTGGAGAAATCAATCAAAATCTGCCTTTAAATATCAACATTTATTGGAGTTTATCGGCATCGGTCATGAAAAAACCCATATTGATCATGTGTTCTGTTTTTCGAGGTATTTTTGAGCTCTAAAACCACCTGTAATTGAATAAATGTAAAGCAGAGCTGTTTAAAGTCACACAAACAAAAAGTTCCACAGTGCATCTTTTAATAAATCAAATCTAAATCTAAGATTTGACTCCTGAAGCAGATTTAGTCAGTCACAAAGTCGTTCTGGTGTTCGTTCGTTTGTTTGTTTGTTTGTTTGTTTGTTTGTTTGTGTGGCGCAGTATTCGGCAGAAGCCAACGCTGACCCAGACGAGTGCGAGCGGTCAGAGGAGCTCGGGGCGGTGGACGTGTCGCTCAGGTCAGTGTCTCCCTCTGGTGGCCACAGAGAAGAACTGCAGTTGATTCTATAGTGTAATTATGTGACCACATGACCTTTTCCCCTGTGCTTTTTGCCCCCTGTGCCCTTTTGCCCCTGCTCCTTTTCTCCTGTTCTCTTTTTCCCCTGTTCCCTTTGCCCCTTTGCCCCTGATCCCTTGTTCCCTTTTTCCCCTATTCCTTTTCCCCTGTGCCCTTTTCCCTGTTCCTTTTGCCCCGTGCCCCTTTTCCCCCGTTCCTTTTGCCCCTGTTTCTTTTGCGTCCTGTGCCCTTTGCCCCCTGTGCCCTTTGCCCCTGTTTCTTTTGCCCCTGTTTCTTTTGCCCATTTGCCCCTGTTTTTTTTGCCCCTGTGCCTTTTGCCCCTGTTCCCTTTGCCCCTGTTTCTTTTGCCCATTTGCCCCTGTTTCTTTTGCCCCTGTGCCCTTTGCCCCTGTTTCTTTTGCCCCTTTGCCCCTGTTTCTTTTGCCCCTGTGCCCCTGTCTCCTTTGCCCCTGTGCCCCTGTCCCTTTGCCCCTCTTTCTTTTTCCCCTGTTCCTTTTGCCCCTGTCCCTTTCCCCCCTGTTCCCTTTGCCCCTGTCCCTTTGCCTCTGTCCCTTTACCCCTGTTTCTTTTGCCCCTGTGCCTTTTGCCCCCTGTGCCCTTTGCCCCCTGTGCCCTTTGCCCCTGTGCCTTTTGCCCCTGTTTCTTTTGCCCATTTGCCCCTGTTTCTTTTGCCCCTGTCCCTTTGCCCGTTTCTTTTGCCCATTTGCCCCTTTTTCTTTTGCCCCTGTGCCTTTTGCCCTTGTGCCCTTTGCCCCTGTTTCTTTTGCCCCTGTCCCTTTGCCCCTGTTTCTTTTGCCCCTGTCCCTTTGCCCCTGTGCCCTTTGCCCCTGTTTCTTTTGCCCCTGTCCCTTTGCCCCTGTTTCTTTTGCCCCTGTCCCTTTGCCCCTGTGCCCTTTGCCCCTGTTTCTTTTGCCCCTGTCCCTTTGCCCCTGCAGTGATGAGACCAGAGAGGCGCTGAAGAACTGGACCAAACACGATGACGAGTCTCAGCGTTTCTGTGTTCTCGACGGTACGGCGTCCACACTCTTCGTTTATCCATATTTGTGACTTTTCAAAACCGCGATCCAAATGTGAAGACGGAAAACCCGGAGAACGCGGCACTTTTACAGTCTAAAGGAAGTGACTTTAATTAAACGGCTCGTTTTAAACGGCTCGTGTCACACTTCCTCATCTACGGTTTGTTCTAAAGTCGTTTCCTCGTCACAGACCTGGAGTTTTGTTTCGTTTCATTCACACGTGTCCCTGTGTTGTCCCCCCGTTGTTGTCCCCATGTTGTCCCCACTGTCCCCATTGTCCCTGTGTTGTCCCCGTTGTCCCTGTCGTCCAGACGAGGGCGCTCCAGACTCACAGTTTGTGGATCTTCTGCTGAACCCGGAGAGGTTCACCGGGTACAAGGGCCCAGAGGCCTGGAGGATCTGGACCAGCATCTACGAGGAGAACTGCTTCAAGTAAATATCAGTCTGGACTAAACCTGGTTCAGACCTGGTTTAGTCCTGTTTAGTCCTGGTTTAGTCCTGGTTCAGTCCTGATTTAGTCCTAGTTTAGTCCTGGTTTAGTCCTTGGTTCAGTCCTGGTTTAGTCCTGGTTTGGTCCTTTGTTTAGACCTGGTTTAGTCCTGGTTCAATCCTGATTTAGTCCTGGTTTAGTCCTGGTTTAGACCTGGTTCAGACCTGGTTTAGTCCTGGTTTAGTCCTGGTTTAGTCCTGGTTCAGTCCTGGTTCAGTCCTGGTTCAGTCCTGGTTCAGTCCTGGTTTAGTCCTGTTGTTGAATGTATTTTATCGTCTCAGGCCGTACTCGGTGCAGCGTCCCCTGAGCCCCGCCCACCGCCGCGGCAGCAGCTCTGACGGTAAAAACATCAGGATTTAGTTTCTTTAAATATTTTCAAGTTTTTCATTTAATTTTATTGAGTTTTTTTATTTTGCAGTGAGGACGTTCTACACATGGCTGGAAGGTGAGAGTGTCCGGGCAGAGGGGCAGGGCAGAGGGTCCGGGCAGAGGGTCCGGGCAGGGCAGAGGGGCGGGGCAGGGCAGGGCAGAGTGTCCGGGCAGAGTGTCCGGGCAGAGTGTCCGGGCAGGGCAGAGTGTCCGGGCAGGGCAGAGTGTCCGGGCAGGGCAGAGTGTCCGGGCAGGGCAGAGTGTCCGGGCAGGGCAGAGGGTCCGGGCAGGGCAGAGGGTCCGGGCAGGGCAGAGGGTCCGGGCAGAGGGGCAGGGCAGAGGGAGCGGGATAACTCTTAACGAGATAACTCTTTGTTCTTCTGGGTATTTGCTTCATGTTTCTCAGCACAGCGCCCCCTACATGTCAGAGTAAAGCACTGCCGTAGGACAGGCTCCTGCTTACGATTTTTCTTAAAGGTCCCATGACATGGTACTTCTTGATGCTTTTATATGGCTCCTTAATGGTTCCCTAATACTGTAAATGAATCCTTCTTCAAAATCAACACTCACTGCATGAGAAATGACTAGATATGTGTCTAAAATGCTTTATTCTGGGTGTTGCTGCTTCACTGCAAATGAGAAGGACAGAGAGATTGGCTAAGGAGCGGGGGGGCGGGTTTCCCCCGCTGGAAGCGCAGCTCTGCACCGCTGTCTGCTCGCTTCCGTGTTTAACACAGGAAGACAGATGGGAGACTTTGCAATGAAAAAAAGCATATTTACACAGAAAATAAAATTAAACCACTGGTATTTCAGAGGTCCAGAGGGTCGGGTAAGGGACTTGCGAGCCTAGAAACACTCGGACGTGCCTCCAGGCAAATAAAAAAATGCATTTCGCATTGTAGCGCATTCACAGTCCAAACTCTATGGGCGGGATATACAGGGACGCTGAGCGGAGACAGAGGGAGGGGCTGGAGCTGCATTTGCAGAAAAGGACCGCAAATGCTCAGTTTAGGCATTTCGCAACTTTTAGCCATGGGGGGGGGGGGGGCTAAACAGGGTAGGGGAGCTCACATTAACGTTCAAAATTTCATGCCATGGGACCTTTAAAATATTTTTTATCCTGGTTTAGCCCTGGTTTGGATCTGGAGTTAGTCGTGGTTCAGTCCTGGGTTTGGATTTGGTTTAGACCTTAAGTCAGGCCATGGTTCAGTCCTCATTTAGTCCCGGTTTAGTCCTGGTTCAGCCCTCATTTATTCCAGGTTTAGTCCTGGTTCAGTCTTGGTTTAGTCCTGGTTTAGACCTGGTTTAGACATGGTTTAGCCTTGGTTTAGTCCCTGTATAGTCTCGGTTTAGTCTCAGTTTAGTCCCGGTTTAGCCCTGGTTTAGTCCTGGTTTATTCCCGGTTTATTCCCGGTTTAGTCTCGGTTTAGTCCTGGTTTAGTCTTGGTTTAGTCCCGGTTTAGTCCTGGTTTAGAGCTGTTTCATTCTTGGTTTAGACCTGGTTTAGTCCCAGTTTACTCCCGGTTTAGCCCTGGGTTAGCCCTGGGTTAGCCCTGGGTTAGCCCTGGGTTAGCCCTGGTTTAGTCCTGGTTTAGTCTCGGTTTAGTCTCGGTTTAGAACCGGTTTAGTCTCGGTTTAGAACCGGTTTAGTCCCGGTTTAGTCCTGGTTTAGAGCTGTTTCATTCTTGGTTTAGACCTGGTTTAGTCCCAGTTTACTCCCGGTTTAGCCCTGTTTTAGCCCTGGGTTAGACCTGGTTTATTCTGCAGTAAATACTCCTCCTGAAATGAGGAATGGAAAATCAAATACGTGTGTGTTTATATTACGGCTGCACATTTTCTGAAAAGGAAAAAAGATAAATCATCACTTTATTTGTTATTGCTTTGTCTGGAATGTTCCACAGTATGGCATTAAACCCTTTCTATCTCCATGGAGACCAAACCAGACCAGGTTACAGGTCAGATCTGTGGAGAGGCGACCCCGCTCACACTCAGAATGTCTGTTTTTCTGGGCATTTTTAGGCTATAAAACCACCTGTAACTGAATAAATGCAAAGTAGAGCTGTTTAAAGTCACACTGGAACATTCCAGGCAGAGCAGTGACATCTCCATAGAAAGTTACACAGTGCAGCTTTAAATTTAAACCTGAAAGACTTTGTTTTGTGTTTGTGTTCAGGGCAGTGTGTGGAGAAGAGGGCGTTTTATCGGCTCATCTCTGGACTCCACGCCTCCATCAACATCCACCTAAGCGCCAGATACCTCCTCAACGGTACGAACGCTAACGCTAACCCAGATACCTCCTCAACGGTATGAGCGCTAACGCTAACCCAGATACCTCCTCAATGGTACGAACTAGAGATGCGCGGATGGCGGTTACCGCGGAGCGGGTGGATGACGTGACGAAAAATTATATTTTTTATTAAATTCAGGCGGGTGGCGGTTGAACAACCATGGGGCTGTGCAGCGCAGAGAATTTTGGAATTATCATAATTTGGCGGATGACGGACGGGCGCGGTTTTGAAAATTCCTGAAAAAACGTGCGTGCAAATGGATAGCGGACGGATGACTTTTTTTTTCATGCGGTTGCGGATGGAAAAAAAGCCCATCCGCTCATCTCTAGTACGAACGCTAACGCTAACCCAGATACCTGCTCAACGGTACTAACGCTAACCCAGATACCTGCTCAACGGTACCAACGCTAAAGCTAACCCAGATACCTCCTCAATGGTACGAACGCTAACGCTAACCCAGATACCTGCTCAACGGTACCAACGCTAAAGCTAACCCAGATACCTCCTCAACGGTACGAATGCTAAATCAGATAACTGCTCAACGGTACAAACGCTAACGCTAACCCAGATACCTGCTCAACGGTACCAACGCTAACGCTAACCCAGATACCTCCTCAACGGTACGAACGCTAACCCAGATAACTGCTCAACAGTACGAACGCTAACCCAGATACCTGCTCAACGGTACCAACGCTAAAGCTAACCCAGATACTTCCTCAACGGTACAAACGCTAACCCAGATAACTGCTCAACGGTGCGAACGCTAACGCTAACCCAGATACCTGCTCAATGGTACCAACGCTAAAGCTAACCCAGATACCTCCTCAACGGTACCAATGCTAATGATAACCCAGATACCTGCTCAACGGTACCAATGCTAATGCTAACGCTAACCCAGATACCTGCTCTACGGTACGAACGGTAGCGCTAACCCAGATACCTCCTCAACGGTACGAACGCTAATGCTAACCCAGATACCTGCTCAACGGTACCAATGCTAAAGCTAACCCAGATACCTCCTCAACGGTACGAACGCTAACCCAGATACCTACTCAACAGTACCAACGCTAAAGCTAACCCAGATACCTCCTCAACGGTACGAACGCTAACCCAGATACCTGCTCAACAGTATCAACGCTAACGCTAACCCAGATACCTGCTCAACAGTACCAACGCTAATGCTAACCCAGATACCTGCTCAACAGTACCAACGCTAATACTAAACTAACCCAGATGCCTCCTCAACGGTATGAACGCTAACGCTAACCCAGATACCTGCTCAACGGTACCAACGCTAATGCTACGTTTATCGAATCTGGTGGGGTTTTTTTAGCTCAAAAATCCGACCTGTAACTTGGTCTGGTTTGGTCTCCATGGAGATAGAATGGTTTAATGCCATACTGTGGAACATTCCAGACAAAGCAATAATATCTCCATGGAGAAAAGCATTAACCATGAACTGCTCAGCTTCCATAACTTCCTGTTCTTCAGTAAAGTAAAAATCGTGTAACGTGTTTGTTGATTCCAGATGTGTGGTATGAGAAGAAGTGGGGTCCAAACGTCACGGAGTTTCAGTCACGGTTCGACTCGGAGCTGACGGAGGGGGAGGGGCCTAAGCGCCTGAGGAACCTGTACTTCCTGTTCCTGATCGAGCTGCGGGCGCTGGCCAAAGCTCTGCCCGTCGTGAAAGAGAGGTCCTTCAGGCTTTACACGGGACAGCCCCAAGAAGACCAGAGCAACAAGGAGCTGCTGCTGGACCTCCTGCACACCGCACGGTCAGTCTGAGCCAGCAGGGGGCACTGTTCTGTTTACTGTATTTCCTGTTTAAAGAGCCGCTGAACACCAAAACCCAGTGTCGTGCGGTGAGGGTCTGAGGCTCTGACGTCGTCACGATCAGATTTACAAATATTAAACCAGGGCCAGTTTCTCTCCCTGTAAGTGACTGGAGCTCGAAGTTAAAAATTAATTATTATTGTTCAGTGCATTTTCCAGAGCACCGAGTAGGGTCATAAATTAAAATAGCGACATTCCCGCTCATGTTTAATGAGGCTTCTTTGCAAATTTTTCAGGTCACAATATCTGAGTCCAGACATCGTCACAGCAGGTCGAGAAAAGCAGAAAAGACCATTTTTTACCACACTGTTTGAAAAGAGCGAGAAAAACTAAACTAAAATTAAACTAAAAATAAACTAATACTAAACTACGTGAAAAGTCCCTCAGTCGTCCAGGTAGAATCCATGATCAAAGGAGAAGTTCAATTTGACGAAGCCTCTCGGATGAGCGGCGAAACGTTTTCAACCAAACAAACTTTGTCCAGTTGACAAATTGAACTTCTCCTTTGATCACTAATACTAAACTAATAATACTAATTAAAAACTAAACTAATACTAAAACTAGTAAAAACTTAATTAAAACTGAGCAGTTAGAAAAAAAAACTAAAACTATCAGAGCCGCTCTAAAAACGAATTAAAACAAACTGAATTAGAGGAAAAAAGTGAAAACGAACTAAAACTAAACTATAAGGAAAAATGCCAAACTATTGTAACCTTGGTAATATCATAAGTACAGGACTATTCATGCCATACTCCCTCCAACTGTACAACAACTTTATACAACTGTACAACAGCTCCCTACAACTGTACAACAACTGTATACAACTGTACAACTGTATACAACTGTACAACTGTATACAACTGTACAACAACTCCCTACAACTGTATACAACTGTACAACAACTGTATACAACTGTACAACTGTATACAACTGTACAACAACTGTATACAACTGTACAACAACTGTATACAACTGTACAACAACTGTATACAACTGTACAACAACTCCCTACAACTGTATACAACTGTACAACAACTCCCTACAACTGTATACAACTGTACAACAACTGTATACAACTGTACAACAACTCCCTACAACTGTATACAACTGTACAATAACTGTATACAACTGTACAACAACTCCCTACAACTGTATACAACTGTACAATAACTGTATACAACTGTACAACAACTCCCTACAACTGTATACAACTGCACAATAACTGTATACAACTGTACAACAACTCCCTACAACTGTACAACTGTATACAACTGTACAACTGTATACAACTGTACAACAACTGTATACAACTGTACAACAACTGTATACAACTGTACAACTGTATACAACTGTACAACAACTCCCTACAACTGTATACAACTGTACAACAACTGTATACAACTGTACAACTGTATACAACTGTACAACAACTCCCTACAACTGTATACAACTGTACAATAACTGTATACAACTGTACAACAACTCCCTACAACTGTATACAACTGTACAATAACTGTATACAACTGTACAACAACTCCCTACAACTGTATACAACTGTACAATAACTGTATACAACTGTACAACAACTCCCTACAACTGTATACAACTGCACAATAACTGTATACAACTGTACAACAACTCCCTACAACTGTATACAACTGTACAACTGTATACAACTGTACAACAACTCCCTACAACTGTATACAACTGTACAACAACTGTATACAACTGTACAACTGTATACAACTGTACAACAACTCCCTACAACTGTATACAACTGTACAATAACTGTATACAACTGTACAACAACTCCCTACAACTGTATACAACTGCACAATAACTGTATACAACTGTACAACAACTCCCTACAACTGTATACAACTGTACAACTGTATACAACTGTACAACAACTCCCTACAACTGTATACAACTGCACAATAACTGTATACAACTGTACAACAACTCCCTACAACTGTACAACTGTATACAACTGTACAACAACTCCCTACAACTGTATACAACTGCACAATAACTGTATACAACTGTACAACAACTCCCTACAACTGTATACAACTGTACAACTGTATACAACTGTACAACTGTATACAACTGTACAACAACTGTATACAACTGTACAACAACTCCGTACAACTGTATACAACTGTACAACAACTGTATACAACTGTACAACTGTATACAACTGTACAACAACTCCCTACAACTGTATACAACTGTACAACTGTATACAACTGTACAACTGTATACAACTGTACAACAACTCCCTACAACTGTATACAACTGTACAATAACTGTATACAACTGTACAACAACTCCCTACAACTGTATACAACTGCACAATAACTGTATACAACTGTACAACAACTCCCTACAACTGTATACAACTGTACAACTGTATACAACTGTACAACAACTGTATACAACTGTACAACTGTATACAGCTGTACAACAACTCCCTACAACTGTATACAACTGTACAACAACAACTGTACAACTGTATACAACTGTACAACAACTGTATACAACTGTACAACTGTATACAACTGTACAACTGTATACAACTGTACAATAACTGTATACAACTGTACAACAACTCCCTACAACTGTATACAACTGTACAATAACTGTATACAACTGTACAACAACTCCCTACAACTGTATACAACTGCACAACAACTGTATGCAACTGTACAACAACTCCCTACAACTGTATACAACTGTACAACAACTCCCTACAACTGTATACAACTGTACAACTGTATACAACTGTACAACAACTGTATACATCTGTACAACAACTCCGTACAACTGTATACAACTGTACAACAACTGTATACAACTGTACAACTGTATACAGCTGTACAACAACTCCCTACAACTGTATACAACTGTACAACAACAACTGTACAACTGTATACAACTGTATACAACTGTACAACAACTGTATACAACTGTATACAACTGTACAACTGTATACAACTGTACAATAACTGTATACAACTGTACAACAACTCCCTACAACTGTATACAACTGTACAATAACTGTATACAACTGTACAACAACTCCCTACAACTGTATACAACTGCACAATAACTGTATGCAACTGTACAACAACTCCCTACAACTGTATACAACTGTACAACTGTATACAACTGTACAACAACTGTATACAACTGTACAACAACTCCGTACAACTGTATACAACTGTACAACAACTCTATACAATTGTACAACTGTATACAACTGTACAACAACTCCCTACAACTGTATACAACTGTACAACAACTGTACAACTGTATACAACTGTACAACAACTGTATACAACTGTACAACTGTATACAACTGTACAACTGTATACAACTGTATACAACTGTACAACAACTGTATACAACTGTACAACAACTGTGTACAACTGTACAACAACTGTGTACAACTGTACAACTCCATACAACTGTATACAACTGTATACAACTGTACAACAACTGTATACAACTGTACAACTGTATACAACTGTATACAACTGTATACAACTGTACAACAACTGTATACAACTGTACAACTGTAAACAACTGTATGCACTGTATGTATGTGTGATGTGTGGATCATTCCCGATTCCTGGTTCTTCCCAGATCTTTCCCGCTGCATTTCAATGAAACGTCTTTGTTCGCTGGAGACGAGCTGGAGGCGTCCAAACTGAAGGTCCCACCACAGATTGATAAGATCAATAAATAAGATCAGATCTGTGACAGGAAGTCGTATTGATCTGTGCTGTGCTCAGGAGGACGTGCGCCTGGCGTTCCTGAACATCTCTCGGATCATGGACTGTGTGGAGTGCTTCAAGTGTCGTCTGTGGGGAAAACTGCAGGTAAACGAGCTCCTGCGGGAGATAAAGGCACACTGTGGAACTTTTTATGGTGGGTTGTCTCCATGGAGATGAGTAAAATATGAAATATAATGAGCAGTCTAACCTGTCATATGCACTTTTATTTTTATTTAGGCTTAAGCTGCTTCACTCGTCAGTGGAGCAGAGAATCGTTGCGCCCTCTGCTGACTCTGGCTGTGTTTGTTGTTTGTTTTTGATTTAGACCTTGATTACTCCTGGTTTAGACCTGGTTCAGACCTGGTTCAGACCTGGTTTAGTCCTGGTTTAGTCCTGGATTAGTCCTGGATTAGACCTGAATTAGATCTGGTTTAGTCCTGGATTAGCTGCTTCACTCATCAGTGGAGCAGAGAATCGTTGCGCCCTCTGCTGACTCTGGCTGTGTTTGTTGTTTGTTTTTGATTTAGACCTTGATTACTCCTGGTTTAGACCTGGTTCAGACCTGGTTTAGTCCTGGATTAGTCCTGGATTAGACCTGAATTAGATCTGGTTTAGTCCTGGATTAGCTGCTTCACTCATCAGTGGAGCAGAGAATCGTTGCGCCCTCTGCTGACTCTGGCTGTGTTTGTTCTGTTTGTTTTCAGACTCAGGGTTTGGGCACGGCTCTGAAGATCCTGTTCTCGTCCCCGTCCTCGTCCCTCAGCCTCAACAGACAAGAGCTGGTGGCCCTGATCAATGCGTTCGGACGGTACAGAACCACCACAGACCTGGAATAGTCCTGATTTAGTCCTGATTTAGACCTGGACTAGTCCTGGTTTAGTCCTGGTTCAGTCCTGGTTCAGTCCTGGTTCAGACCTGGTTTAGTCCTGTATTAGTCCTGGATTAGACCTGGATTAGATCTGGTTTATTCCTGGTTTAGACGTGGATTAGACCTGGTTTAGTTCTGATTTAGTCCTGATTTAGACCCAGTTTAGACCTGGTCTAGTCCTGGTTTAGACCCAGTTTAGCCTTATTTAGACCTAGATTAGACCCAGTTTAATCCTGGTTTCGACCTGGATTAGACCTGGTTTAATCCTGGTTTAGACCTGGTTTAGTTCTGATTTAGTCCTGATTTAGACCCAGTTTAGACCTGGTCTAGTCCTGGTTTAGACCCGGTTTAGTCCTGGTTTAGACCTTGATTAGACCCGGTTTAGTCCTGGTTTAGACCTGGATTAGACCTGGTTTAGTCCTGGTTTAGACCTCGATTAGACCCGGTTTAGTTCTGGTTTAGACCTGGTTTAGTTCTGGTTTAGTCCTGGTTTAGTCCTGGTTTAGACCTCGATTAGACCCGGTTTACTTCTGGTTTAGACCTCGATTAGACCCGGTTTAGTTCTGGTTTAGACCTGGTTTAGACCTCGATTAGACCCGGTTTAGTCCTGGTTTAGTTCTGGTTTCGACCTGGTTTAGTCCCGGTTTAGTCCTGGTTTAGTTCTGGTTTAGTCCTGGTTTAGTTCTGGTTTAGACCTGGTCTAGATTGTGTTTACACTTGCACAATCACCTCATCAAAACTGGTACTGGACCAGGACAAGACCAGGACTGGACCAGGTCTACATTTTTACTCAAACTCTGCTAAAACCAGGACTACAAAAGCATCGACGTCCCTTTGTCTTGGTTTAAATTTAAGTTTAAATTAGTCCTGGTTTAGTCCTGGATTAGTCCTGGTTTAGTAGGAGAAAAACAATACACAACCTTATTTTAAATGTTTATTAAATGTGTTTTAATAATGATTTTTTTTTTTAGGATCTCCACGAGCATCAGAGAGTTACAGAACTTCAGGAAGATTTTGTCTGAAGACGCATGACCCTGAGCTCCCGGTGTGAGGAGCTTCAAATCATGCTAACAACAGTAACACAACCCTCTGCCCCAGTGGACTTGGACAGTATCATTGTTTAAAGAGCACTCTGTAACTTTTCTGCTATCGGGTTTAACCACCTGCTTGTCTCACTTCTTTGCTTGGGATGCTTCACACGAGGTTATAGTTCAGATCTGTGGAAAGGCGACCCCACTCACAGGGTACTTTTGAGCTGTAAGAACAGGAGTATTTGAAACTTTGTGAATCCCGAGGGAAATTCAAGTTTTGCTATTCCACATTTCACATTTGGCCTGCGCGTCTCAGTCAAAGGTCTCAGGAGGTTTAACAGGAGGACGGGTCAGATCTGTGTCAGGGCAGTTTGAGGAGAGGAACAGCCAACAGGACAAAAGTGTCTCTTCTGTGTCCTCCAGCATCCAGGGGGCGCCAGGTGAACACAACAGGAAAGGCTCGCTCTCACTCCGCTCCGGTGTTTCAGTTCGTGACCAAATCCCCTCAAAGCGTTTCTTCTGGAAGGTCTTCTGCCACATTTGCTGGTGTAAAAACTTGGAGTGTGTCACTCTCCATGGACACGGGAAAAACAACCAAAAAACAAACATACTGCGGAAGATTCTAGTCGAAGCAATAACATCTCCATGGAGACGAGCAGGTTTTGACCTCTACCAGAAAAGTTACATATTGTTCCTTTTAAATTGATGAACAAAACTAAAATGAAAACATAAATATTAGAATTTTCTACATACAGACCAGTAATCAATATGGTACGTTAGACTCCACTGACAGATTGGCAAAAAGAAAATTCCAGAAACGACTGAATATTTACTGAATTTTTATTTGGAATTTAAAGAGGAGGTATTCTGGAAAAACTTTCTTCTTGCTTTTTTATTTTTTAGCTTTCTTCTATGTTCTAACACTGTTCCCAAGAGGTTTTAGAGTCATCCACGCATGTTTGAGTAATCTAGCGATCTCTCCCAGACCCTATTCAAACCCTTCTGTACGAGGCTCCGCCCACAAGTCCACGTCCCACAAAACTGAACACAGCGACTGGACAAACCTGATGTGACGCTGATGGTGTTGTGATTGCGCTCTGAAGGGGGAGTGACTTAACACAGAGAGCAAAGGGGCGGGAAACTTTTAAAACATGTTAATCTGTTGTTTTCTACGGAAGTCGTCAGAGGCCATATTTATAAGCAATATTTTTTCTTCCTTGTTATCCCGAGATAACGAGATAATTAATTCATGATCTTGAGAAAAGTTATTCCATGATCTCGAGAAAACACCTGAAACGTCTACCGCCACGTTGTGACAGTCTGACTTCGAGGCTATTTCTCATTCTGAATAGACGTGTTTTTGGTCATTAGAATGTCTGGAATAATAATCAATCAGCTGATAAGGCAATATATTGATCAGGGGTTGACACAGGGGGAGATTGCATTACGTCTTTTAATTTCAATAATTTCAGGATTAGTCCGCGGCACCTTCGCAGAAGACTGGACCGGCTTCATCTTTACCGACGGAGATACAGTGTTTTCTCGAGATCACAAATTAATTGTGTCATTTTCTCGAGATCTCGAGTTAATATTCTCGTTATTAAGGTGGAAAATAATCATTACGAACATGGCCTCTATCGGCTTCCGTAGTTTTCGGTGAATATAGTGTTTTCAAATTACTAAAATGGAACATGGTGATCTAAATATGTGATCTGTTACAGCGAAAAGCCCATCGAAGTGCCACACCTCCCCTTTAAAGTCCCCCACACCTCGTAGTTCCTCTTTGGGGTTGATCTAATCACATTTTGACGGCATTATTTTTGGAAAACCTTGATTAAATTTGACTGGAGCCACTGTAAATACTCGGATAATCTTTAGTCAGATAACGCTGACTGTAGGGAGTGTCTTAGAGGCAGGTGTAATTGCACTGTGTGTCTGCAGGCGGCGCTGTTTGCTCAGTTACACAAAAGGCTGTTGATCTGTGAGGCACAAATTGCACTATTTTTCAGCTGAAGTTTATATAAAAAAGGCTTTAAAGATGTTCCATATTTGTGTGTTAATAAAATGAACTATTTAGAAAATGACCCGTTTCTTTATTTACACTTTAGACGAGAACCTGTGATTTTCAGGTCTAAACCAGATCTAACCCAGGTCTTACCCAGGTCTGAACCAGGTCTAACCCAGGTCTGAACCAGGTCTGAACCAGGTCTGAACCAGGTCTGAACCAGGTCTAACCCAGGTCTGAACCAGGTCTGAACCAGGTCTAACCCAGGTCTGAACCAGGTCTAACCCAGGTCTGAACCAGGTCTGAACCAGGTCTGAACCAGGTCTAAACCAGGTCTGAACCAGGTCTAACCCAGGTCTGAACCAGGTCTAACCCAGATCTAACCCAGGTCTGAACCAGGTCTGAACCAGGTCTAAATCAGGTCTGAACCAGGTCTAACCCAGGTCTGAACCAGATCTAAACCAGGTCTAAACCAGGTCTAAACTTGGTCTAAACCAGGTCTGAACCAGGTCTGAACCAGGTCTAAACCAGGTCTAAACCAGGTCTAAACCAGGTCTGAACCAGGACTAAGCCAGGTCTAAGCCAGATCTGAACCAGGTTTGAACCTGGTCTGAACTAGGTCTGAACCAGGTCTAAACCAGGTCTAAACCAGATCTGAAACAGGTCTAAACTTGGTCTGAACCAGGTCTAACCCAGGTCTAGCCCAGGTGTAAACCAGGACTAAACCAGGTCTAAACCAGGTCTAAACTAGGTCTAACCAACCAACCAACTTATAAAATCGTGAAATGTTCAGACTAAACACACAACCTGTTGTTCCTTAAACTTTTGTGTCGTTTTGGTTCAGATGATCCGACCCAGAAGAACTCCGACCTGCTCCTGCTTTTCTCTGGAATTAGACTTAGACAAACTTTATTGATCCACAAGGGAAAATATTTGGGTACAGTCGCTCACTCATCAATATAATCAATAACAGAGGGGAACAAAAAATAGATGGAATAGGAAAAAAGAGCAAGAGACCGGAGTCCAATGAGACATAATTATAAAAATAAAAAAAAATAAATGTATGTCTACAAGTCAGAATAAAATAGAAAAATAAGTCCTAAAATATAAAATATCCAATCACAGCTATGTACAGTTGTAGGGAGTATTATCTGTTACAATCTCTACTGAACTAAAGGTAAAACTACCACTTCATGACATCACCAGGTGGAGTTTTGGAGATGTGGAGTGACTAATAAAGTTCCTCAAACGTGAATGAAACAAAACAAAACTCCAGGACTTTTAAAAGTGACTCCTGTAAAATGGCCCTCCTCAGGCCTGATCTGGTGCGTCCCGGTGTTTGTCCTGGTTTTTGTCCCGGTGTGTGTCCCGGTGTTTGTCCTGGTTTTTGTCCCGGTGTGTGTCTCGGTGTGTGTCCCGGTGTTTGTCCCGGTGTGTGTCCCTGTGTTTGTCCCGGTGTGTGTCCCGGTGTGTGTCCCGGTGTTTGTCCCGGTGTGTGTCCCGGTTTTTGTCCCTGTGTTTGTCCCGGTGTTTGTCCAGGTGTGTGTCCCGGTGTGTGTCCCGGTGTGTGTCCCGGTGTTTGTCCCGGTGTTTGTCCCGGTGTGTGCCCCGGTTTTTGTCCCGGTTTTTGTCCCGATGTTTGTCCCGGTGTGTGTACCGGTTTGTGTCCCGGTGTTTGTCCCGGTGTGTGTCCCGGTTTGTGTCCCGGTGTTTGTCCCGGTGTGTGTCCCGGTGTTTGTCTCGGTGTTTGTCTCGGTGTGTGTCCCGGTGTGTGTCCCGGTGTGTGTCCCGAGGTTTGTCCCGGTGTGTGTCTCGGTGTGTGTCCCGGTGTGTGTCCCGGTGTGTGTCCCGGTGTGTGTCCCGGTGTGTGTCCCGGTGTGTGTCCCGGTGTGTGTCCCGGTGTTTGTCCCGGTGTGTGTCCCGGTGTGTGTCTCGGTGTGTGTCCCGGTGTTTGTCCCGGTGTGTGTCCCGGTGTTTGTCCCGGTGTTTGTCCCGGTGTGTGTCCCGGTGTGTGTCCCGGTGTGTGTCCCGGTGTTTGTCCCGGTGTGTGTCCCGGTGTGTGTCCCGGTGTTTGTCCCGGTGTGTGTCCCGGTGTTTGTCCCGGTGTGTGTCCCGGTTTTTGTCCCTGTGTTTGTCCCGGTGTTTGTCCCGGTTTTTGTCCCGGTGTCCCCCGGTGTTTGTGGTGTGTGTCTCGGTGTGTGTCCCGAGGTTTGTCCCGGTGTGTCTCGGTGTGTGTCCCGGTGTGTGTCCCGGTGTGTGTCCCGGTGTGTGTCCCGAGTTTGTCCCGGTGTTTGTCCCGGTGTGTGTCCCGGTGTTTGTCCCGGTGTGTGTCCCGGTTTTTGTCCCTGTGTTTGTCCCGGTGTTTGTCCCGGTTTTTGTCCCGGTGTGTGTCTCGGTGTGTGTCCCGGTGTTTGTCTCGGTGTGTGTCCCGGTGTGTGTCCCGGTGTGTGTCCCGAGGTTTGTCCCGGTGTGTGTCCCGGTTTTTGTCCCTGTGTTTGTCCCGGTGTTTGTCCCGGTGTTTGTCCCGGTGTTTGTCCCGGTGTGTGTCCCGGTGTGTGTCCCGGTGTTTGTCCCGGTGTTTGTCCCGGTGTGTGCCCCGGTTTTTGTCCCGGTGTTTGTCCCGGTGTGTGTACCGGTTTGTGTCCCGGTGTTTGTCCCGGTGTGTGTCCCGGTTTGTGTCCCGGTGTTTGTCCCGGTGTGTGTCCCGGTGTGTGTCTCGGTGTGTGTCCCGGTGTTTGTCCCGGTGTGTGTCCCGGTGTGTGTCCCGGTGTGTGTTCCGGTGTTTGTCCCGGTGTGTGTCCCGGTGTGTGTCCCGGTGTGTGTCCCGGTGTTTGTCCCGGTGTGTGTCCCGGTGTGTGTCCCGGTGTGTGTCCCGGGGTTTGTCCCGGTGTGTGTCTCGGTGTGTGTCTCGGTGTGTGTCCCGGTGTTTGTCCCGGTGTGTGTGCCGGTGTGTGTCCCGGGGTTTGTCCCGGTGTTTGTCCCGGTGTGTGTCCCGGTGTGTGTCCCGATGTTTGTCACGGTGTGTGTCACGGTGTGTGTCCCGGGGTTTGTCCCGGTGTGTGTCTCGGTGTGTGTCCCGGTGTGTGTCTCGGTGTGTGTCCCGGGGGTTTGTCCCGGTGTGTGTCCCGGTGTGTGTCCCGGTGTTTGTCCCGGTGTGTGTCCCGGTGTTTGTCCCGGTGTGTGTCCCGGTGTTTGTCCCGGTGTTTGTCCCGGTGTGTGTCCCGGTGTGTGTCCCGGGGTTTGTCCCGGTGTGTGTCTCGGTGTGTGTCTCGGTGTGTGTCCCGGTGTTTGTCCCGCTGTTTGTCCCGGTGTGTGTGCCGGTGTGTGTCCCAGGGTTTGTCCCGGTGTTTGTCCCGGTGTGTGTCCCGGTGTGTGTCCCGATGTTTGTCACGGTGTGTGTCACGGTGTGTGTCCCGGGGTTTGTCCCGGTGTGTGTCTCGGTGTGTGTCCCGGTGTGTGTCCCGGTGTTTGTCCCGGTGTGTGTCCCGGTGTGTGTCCCGGTGTGTGTCCCGGTGTGTGTCTCGGTGTGTGTCCCGGGGGTTTGTCCCGGTGTGTGTCCCGGTGTGTGTGCCGGTGTGTGTCCCGGGGTTTGTCCCGGTGTGTGTCCCGGTGTGTCTCCCGGGGTTTGTCCCGGTGTGTGTCCCGGTGTGTGTCCGGGTGTTTGTCCCGGTGTGTGTCCCGGTGTGTGTCCGGGTGTTGTCCCGGTGTTTGTCTCGGTGTGTGTCCCGGGGTTTGTCCCGGTGTTTGTCCCGGTGTGTGTCCCGGTGTGTGTCCCGGGGTTTGTCCCGGTGTTTGTCCCGGTGTGTGTCCCGGTGTGTGTCCGGGTGTTTGTCCCGGTGTGTGTCCCGGTGTGTGTCCCGGTGTTTGTCCCGGTGTGTGTCCCGGTGTGTGTCACGGTGTGTGTCACGGTGTGTGTCACGGTGTGTGTCCCAGGGTTTGTCCCGGTGTGTGTCCCGGTGTGTGTCCCGGGGTTTGTCCCGGTGTGTGTCCGGGTGTTTGTCCCGGTGTGTGTCCCGGTGTGTGTCCCGGTGTTTGTCCCGGTGTTTGTCCCGGTGTGTGTCACGGTGTGTGTCCCGGTGTGTGTCCCGGTGTGTGTCCGGGTGTGTGTCCGGGTGTTTGTCCCGGTGTGTGTCCCGGTGTTTGTCCCGGTGTTTGTCCCGGTGTGTGTCCCGGTGTTTGTCCCGGTGTGTGTCCCGGTGTGTGTCCCGGTGTGTGTCCCGGTGTTTGTCCCGGTGTGTGTCCCGGTGTGTGTCCCGGTGGGTGAAGGGTTAAGAGGATGAGGATTGTGACGAGCGCATCTGATTACACCGGTGCACGCGCAGAGGCCGGGAGCGCGCACGTCGGGGGGGACAGACGTGATCCGCGCGAGCTGCAGCTTCTGTCCCACGGAACGGGTCCGAGCGTCACGGGAGTTACGTTTAACCCGCGGACGGCGTGAAAACGCGTCCGGTCACCGCCAAATTTCGTAAATCCCCGGACATCTTCGTGCGTAATCGTCGGTCTTCACTGTGGATTTTTGACGACGCGTGAAGAATTCCGGGAGAACTCTGGAAACGCGCGGGTTTGCGGAGGTTTCCAGCGAGTTTTAAAGGGGAAACGTGGGCTCTGTCGTGACCAAAAACGAATCGAGAGGTTTTTATTTGAAGAAAACAGCAGGAGACGTGAAGGACGTAAAGGACGTGAAGGAGAGGACGCTGAGGCCACGGGACTCCTCGCGCTCGTGGGAGGAAACCAGGTAAGCTCCGACACACCTGAGCTCAGCGTGGAGGAGGTGGAGGAGGAGGTGGAGGTGGAGGCGCCTGGAGACCAGAGACCAGGGCCCATGCGTAAAAACACAACCCAGCCTCTCGTTTGAACCTTTTTCTCACCTGATCTAAACCAGGTCTGAACCAGGTCTGAACCAGGTCTGAACCAGGACTAAACCAGGACTAAACCAGGACTAAACCAGGACTAAACCAGGACTAAACCAGGACTAAACCAGGACTAAAGCCTCTAGTTTTAACCTTTTTCTCACCTGATTTAGTCTTTAGCCCATTTTCTTCAATTATCACTCAGAAATTCAGCTTTATTAAAGTCCTGGCTTGGGTCACAGTCCTGGTTTAGTCCTGGTTTAGTCCTGGTTTAGTCCTGGTTTAGTCCTGGTTTAGTCCTGGTTTGGTTCTAGTTTAGACTTTGTGACTGTTCTGCTCTGTATAGTCATTTTTATTTAATTTTTTTAAACACATTTACTACTATTATTCAGGGCCAATTTCTGATCCCTGTTCTAATATATTCCTCATCACAAACTCATCACTCTGTTCCACCTTGTGATGTCATCATGTGGTGATACAGGAAGTGCTCCACTGTGTTTTTAAACTCCA
Organism: Paratrypauchen microcephalus; assembly: GCA_036785185.1. Lineage (NCBI taxonomy): Eukaryota > Metazoa > Chordata > Actinopteri > Gobiiformes > Gobiidae > Paratrypauchen > Paratrypauchen microcephalus. The sequence continues at coordinate 87,525 of JAVJIX010000409.1, read as the reverse complement.
CACTCCTTCACTAGAATAATTTGGATCATTTCAGTCCTGGAGTCGCCAATCTCTAAACTAAAGGTAAAATGATTTGCAAACTACCACTTGATGACATCACGAGGTGTAACAGAACATTTGGAACTATTCATTTTAAGCCTCTGATATTCTTATTAGTCCTGGTTCAGTCCTGGTTCAGTCCTGGTTCAGTCCTGGTTTACAGTGACAGTGAATGGTCCATATTCCTCAGTTTTCTGACCTGTAAGTGCCCAATTTCGACTGAACTAAAAGTTAAAGGAGCTGTAAAACTTAAACCACCACTTGATGACATCACGAGGTGGAACAGAGCGTTTGGAGCTTTGGAGATGAAACAGACGAATAATAAAGAGTTCCTCAAACATGTGAATGAAACAAACACGACTCCAGGAGTGTGAGGAGGAACATCATTGGAACATGATTTAAAGCTGCAGGAGTCAGTTTTGTGTAATACAGGACTTTTAAAGCTGCACCTTTAAAGCTGCTTTGCCCAGAATGTTCCACAGTATGGCATTGAAATGTTCCATCTCCATGGGGACAGCCAGGTTACAGGTCAGATCTGTGGAGAGGCCAGCCCGCTCACACGTTTGTACAGATTTATACAGAATAAAAGCCCATGGAGACGCACCGGGAGGGCATCTGACGCACAGGGACATTTTAAAGAGGATATACAGGTAAATATTAGTGCTGTCAGGCGATTAAAAAAATTAATCTAATTAATCTCATTTTAAGAGTGTGAGAGAGACAGAACCCACTTTGCTCATTCGTTTCCCATATTCTGTGAGCGTGGTTTGGCGTTTTGGTGGTTTGGCGTTTTGGCGGTTTGTTGGTTTGACAGTTTGTTGGTTTGGCGCTTTGGCGGTTTGGTGGTTTGGAGGTTTGTTGGTTTGGCGGCTTGTTGGTTTGGCGTTTTGGCATTTTGGCAGTTTGTTGGTTTGGCGGTTTGGCATTTTGGCGGTTTGTTGGTTTGGCGGCTTGTTGGTTTGGCGGCTTGTTGGTTTGGCGGCTTGTTGGTTTGGCGGTTTGTTGGTTTGGCGGCTTGTTGGTTTGGCGGTTTGGCATTTTGGCAGTTTGTTGGTTTGGCGGTTTGTTGATTTGGCATTTTGGCGGTTTGTTGGTTTGGCGGCTTGTTGGTTTGGCGGTTTGGCATTTTGGCGGTTTGTTGGTTTGGCGATTTGGCATTTTGGCGGTTTGTTGGTTTGGCGGTTTGTTGATTTGGCATTTTGGCGGTTTGTTGGTTTGGCGATTTGGCATTTTGGCGGCTTGTTGGTTTGGTGGCTTGTTGGTTTGGCGGCTTGTTGGTTTGGCGGTTTGGCATTTTGGCAGTTTGTTGGTTTGGCGGTTTGTTGATTTGCCATTTTGGCGGTTTGTTGGTTTGGCGGCTTGTTGGTTTGGCGGTTTGGCATTTTGGCGGTTTGTTGGTTTGGCATTTTGGCGGTTTGTTGGTTTGGCGGTTTGTTGATTTGGCATTTTGGCGGTTTGTTGGTTTGGCGATTTGGCATTTTGGCGGTTTGTTGGTTTGGCGGCTTGTTGGTTTGGCGGCTTGTTGGTTTGGCGGTTTGGCATTTTGGCAGTTTGTTGGTTTGGCGGTTTGTTGATTTGGCATTTTGGCGGTTTGTTGGTTTGGCGGCTTGTTGGTTTGGCGGCTTGTTGGTTTGGCGGTTTGGCATTTTGGCGGTTTGTTGGTTTGGCGGTTTGGCATTTTGGCGGTTTGGCGGTTTGGCATTTTGGCGGTTTGTTGGTTTGGCGGCTTGTTGGTTTGGCGGTTTGTTGGTTTGGCGGCTTGTTGGTTTGGCGGTTTGGCATTTTGGCAGTTTGTTGGTTTGGCGGTTTGTTGATTTGGCATTTTGGCGGTTTGTTGGTTTGGCGGTTTGGCATTTTGGCGGTTTGTTGGTTTGGCGGTTTGTTGGTTTGGCGGCTTGTTGGTTTGGCGGCTTGTTGGTTTGGCGGTTTGGCATTTTGGCGGTTTGGCATTTTGGCGGCTTGGCATTTTCGCGGTTTGGCATTTTGGCGGGTTGTTGGTTTGTCGGCTTGTTGGTTTGGCGGTTTGGCATTTTGGCGGTTTGTTGGTTTGGCGGTTTGTTGATTTGGCATTTTGGCGGTTTGTTGGTTTGGCGGTTTGGCATTTTGGCGGTTTGGCATTTTGGCAGTTTGTTGGTTTGGCGGTTCGTTGGTTTGGTGGTTTGTTGGTTTGTTGAAGTGCGCTCACGCTCGCTCTATCACCGTTAACGATCGAACTTGTCCGGACGTGTTTATCGTTCAATTGATCCGTCAGGCTGGAGCAGCTTCAGTGATCGGAAAATTCTTTTTGACGAAAGCTCCAAATCACGGCGTTCTTGTTGTCTCGGCGTTCAAAGGCCCTGGAAGCGATTTGCTTGCCGCACGCCAAATTTAAAATGTGCACATAGAATTGCTGCGCAAAATTAATTGCGTTAATTTTTGTAACGTGTTAAATTGCAGTGTAATTAATTAATCGCATTAAACTGACAGCCCTAGTAAATGTATAAAATGCCATACTTTGAAACGTTCCAGATAAAGTAAAAACTTCTTCTACTGAGGCAAAACGTGTCAGATTCCAGAAACGCTCACAGGTCTGAGCTGCAACTAATAAAAATCTAAATTTACTAATAATTAGCCACAGAAGTTACTTATTGAACCGTGTACAGCTCAGATCTGATCGTATCTCCTTCCTTTTGTGAAGAATTTGTACAAAATAAAGCTCTATTGTGTAACTTTTATGGTAGAGCGTCCGTCAAATGCTTATGTTATTGCTTTTTTGTCTGGAATGTTCCGCAGTATGGCATTAAGCGTTTCTATCTCCATGGAGACCAAACCAGACCAGGTTCCAGGTCAGATCTGTGGAGAGGCGACCCCGCTCACAGTCAGAACGTCTGTTTTTCTAGGGATTTTTGACAAATATAAACCACCTGTGATTGAATAAATGTAAAGTAGAGCCGTTTAATGTCACACTGTGGAACATTCGAAGCAGAGTAATGACGTATCCATGGAAACAAGCGGACCCCCAACCGAAAAGTTACACAGTGCAGCTTTTAATATTTAGACCTCACTACAGATTTGAAAGGCTAAACACAAAATCCAGATACTTCGAAATATCTTGATGCTGTAGAGCTGAACTCTATGGACAAAAAACCCCAAACAAAAACGATATTGATTATATTTGTGATTTTTTTTTTTTTAATGAATAACGTAAGTATAGGATGACCAGACGTCCCAGATGACCCGGGATAGTCCCAGTTTTAGTCCCGTGTCCCCTGTCCCAGCGAATTCATCCAAAACCAGTGATCTGTCCCTCATGTCCCTATTTTTGACCAATCTGACACCCACAACAGTAAAGCGGGGAATATACTCCCAACAGTTTCTGTCTAAATGGAGAAAAGTGTGCTTGAAAATTGCCAGAAGACTCGTGTCGTGTTCTGATTCACAAGTGAGACTGAACCGAGTGCCTCATAATGTTCTTAATTTTGCGCTCAACCCCCCCAAACCAGGTGTGTCTCAGATTTAAATTTTGAAAACCTGGTCACCCTGCGTAAATAATAAGTCATTCATTCATTAATAAGTAACTTGTTAACTCAGATTGAACACAATTTCAAGATGTAGAAGAATAAGAATAAAGGCGAAGCTCTCAATTTACCGTCGATCTATGTTCCTCCCCTCATCTATGGTCATGAGCTCTGGGTAATGACCGAAAGGACGAGATACAAGCGGCCGAAATGAGTTTCCTCCACAGAGTGGCTGGACGCACCCTTAGAGATAGGGTGAGGAGCTCAGTCACACGGGAGGGGCTCAGAGTAGAGCCACTGCTCCTCCACGTGGAGAGGAGCAGCTGAGGTGGCTCGGGCGTCTGTTCCGGACTCCTCCCTCAGGAGGTGTTCCGGGCACGTCCCACCGGGAGGAGGCCCCGGGGAAGACCCAGGACACGCTGGAGGGACTATGTCTCCCGACTGGCCTGGGAACACCTTGGGGTCCCCCCGGAGGAGCTGGAGGAAGTGTCCGGGGTGAAGGAAGTCTGGGACTCCTGCTTAGACTGTTGCCCCTGCGACCCGGCCCCGGATAAGAGAAAGAACATGGATGGATGGATGGATGTAGAAGATGTGGACTGCTGGAGATGTTCACAGATTACACGTCTCGCAATCGAACTGCACAAATCCGTCCATCGATGCTCATATCTATTTGGCTACTGCTCGTCGTCGTTCGCCTTTTAAAGGGATAGTGTCGTACATTAACACTGACTTACCGATGACCGCGTCGTCTGTGCCCGGTTCTGCTCCGGTTCTGTAATTCGCGAGCGTACTTCCGGTAAGTTAGCGGGGACAGTTAATAAAGCTTGTTTTTCTTCTCAAAACATTTGTCCAAAAAGTGATATATTTGCATCACAAACAGCCTAATTCGCTTGGTTCTATTTTCTCTCGAGTCGTATCACTGCGTGCCTGTTATTATTATGAGCCTGTTCACTTCTAAGCGGATGTTTACAAGTGAACAGGCTAATAATAACTAATAGGCGCGCAGTGATACGACTCGAGAGAAAATAGAACCAAGCGAATTGGGCTGCTGAATTTTTTGCGGACTGTCTATCCCTTTAAGCTTTCGTCTTTCTTCCCTTGATCGTTGTGGATAAATTCTTCGTGAAGAATGGTTCTCCTTTGTGGACCTTGTTGGTTGAAGATTTGGTGATGGGGCAGATTTATGAAGCTGATGGAGAAAACAAATTTCATTTTATTTAAAGATAAAAAGAAAAAAAGATTACATTAGAAATAGATGGGATACAGTTTAAAAGAGGAAGTGAAACAAAATTTTTAAGAGTCGTGATTGATGAAGGTCTAAACTGGAGGTCTCGTATAAATGACACTAAAAGCAAAATTTCCAAAGCAGTTTCTGTGTTGCATAAAGTTCTCATTATTCACCTTATAGAACTCTATAGCCCTCTTTACTGTTAGTAATCAAACGTGACGTCACTGGCATGTGCGCGCATGCCCGACTCAGAAGCAACCTCGGTGGACCATAGCGGAGTATCTGAACGATAGGGAAAGCTACATTCAAGAGCTCACGTTGAGCAACGGGGTTCGACTACCAGATCCTTATGCGATCACGGAGTGGCAGTACGACCGCAGAAAGTGGCCAGATTTACAGTGGACAGATATCCACTGTTATTTAGTGGAGAAGCCCAGCGTGTATACAAGAGAAAGTGTGCGCATACAAATCCATGGATGCCTACCAGTTTGCTGTGTGTGGCCATGTACAGGAGGTAAAATACCACGATATCGATGGGGAGTTTCTCCGTAGTATCTTCCTTCCTACTACCGGCTTTCCCAGTCGGCTTCTCCGCCGCGGCCTGGTGCCCCGTGGGGGCTGACATCGCGCAGTCCGCTCGGGGGTGAGCAAAGCTTGCGGGGAAAAGTGAAAGCGCCCCTCCCTTAGCCGGGATACCGGGAGGAGGTGAACTAACAACCAAAGGGAGGGGAAAAGCCAAAATAATCTAAAAAGTTCAAAGAAAAAATGAAAAAAAAAAAAAGCACCAAAGACAGCCCTAGGGAGCTCACCACACATACGGCCGTGTACAATGCTTGGGCTATCAACAAGCTACGTTCTGACCGCCAACTGCACTTGCGTTGCGGGGTAAGTAACATACTACGACTCAATTCACGAGTCACAGATGTGATCTCAGTCATGTCAAATGCCATTTATGATGGTCATGCGAAAACTTATCATGCATTTTAACAAAGTTATTTGTGTTCGTTTACATGTGTCTGTCGTAGAGGTTCCCCGGTTAATATGTCTGTGAGCTTTGCGGTGTCCTGTGCTTGCTAGTTAATCAGCATGATTAAACACCATTGAACACCTGGGCAAATTACCCTAAACAAGCAGCAGGTGTTCACTTGTGTGTATGTCAGTTGAATGATATGAACTATCATTTATTCCATCCGTTTCTCTTTATTTTAGTTCTTCTCTTCTATATCTTCTCTGGGGTTTTATGGCAGCAGTGGCTTTGTTTTGAGTCGGAACTGCGCGCGCATTCAGTGATGACGTAGCTTTGAAACTGGTCTATAATCGCACCATATCTGATGTTTCCTGTATCCCTGTGTCAGATGCTCTCCCTACAGACGTTTTAACCTTGAACACTTATTTTATTTAAAATATTTTATTTACTAAACATTGACATTTTGTACAATTCTACATTGACATTTTGTACAATTCTAGAACTGTTAAATTTTTTTTATTTGATTCTAGCAGTTTTTTATTTTATTTATTTTTTTATATTATTATTATTATTTTATTATTCATTTTACATTTATTTTATATTTTATTTTTTTATTTTTAGCACTTTTTTATTTTATTTTTTATTTTACATTTATTTTATATTTTTATTTTAGCACTTTTTTATTTATTTTATTTTTATTTATTCTCTTTATTTTATTATTTTGTTTTAATTATTTTTATTTTATCTTCTTTTTTTTTTTTAGCATTAGCACTTTTTTTTTTATTTTAGGAGTCATGATGGATGAAGGTCTAAACTGGAGGGCTCATATAAATGACACTAAAAGCAAAATGTCCAAATCAGTTTTTGTGTTGCATCAAGTAAAGTTCTCATTATTCACCTTGTAGAACTCTATAATCGCTCCATATCTGATGTACTGTGTGGAAATTTGGGGGTCGACATTTAAAACTCCCCTACAGACATGATTTATTTTACAGAAAAGGACTTTGAACAGTCAGAGCGTCCAACCCATTATCTGTTGAACTTAGTGTTGAAAATGTGTGATTTTGTTAAGTCTCCTCAAAGTCATGTATAAAGCAAAGTGCAGAGTGTTTCCTGTAAATATTCAGATTGTTTGAGACGAGAACAAGAAGTACGATTTAAAAGGAACCGACATGTTTAACCCTGTGAGCCCGTACGTATCATATTTGATACATGCATTTCTGGGACTCATTGCATCACCATCAAACATAAACTTTGCATTAAACCCTTTTGTATCAAATCTTATACTTGTATTCTGCCCACTGGTGGACACTCTTTGCTCTACAACCATTTGGACATGTGTTTTTTCTGTCATTCAAAATGGCTGCATCACACTAGCACACATCTGTGTGTCTGAGGGTCAAGAAACTTGGCCATTTCATGCTTTTATGGTAAGATTTTCTCTAAAATACTTATCAATATTTTTAAATGAACAGTTACTTTGTCCATAAAACATGGTATTACTAATTTTAATAATTGTAGTTTGTAGTTATATTGAGTGGAAAATGGTTGTATCAAATTTGATACTTTGGGTATTTAGCCGTAAAATTAACGATCATCATTGATATATTTTTCCCGGGTGTTACATAGATTATGTCTTCCATAGGCCATCATACAGTGTTTTATGGAATCAATTAAACATTTTATAGGTTTAAATGGCATTTCTAACAAATAAATTCACTTACATGTTGGCTAATTTACAGATGGCTAAGAGGAGGTTCACAACTGCAGATGTTCTGCACTTCCTTGATGGCAATATGAGTGACCTAGAAGGCCTAGTACAGACAGATGATGAAGTGGAAGATAAGGATTGGACTCCCAGTGCAGAACCTGATCATGACAGCTCTGGTAGTAGCAATGAGGAGGGTGACAACATTGACCAGGCAGCTAAAACTGGAGCAGGGAGTTCAACAGCTGGACAGGCAACAAAGAGGCAGGGAAGAGGCCAAGTAAGAGGTAAAGAGAAGAGGAGAAGGGCACATACAGCTGATAGTTCAAGCTCAGATGAAGAGAGGCCAAAAGCAACACATACCAAAAGAACAAAGAAAGCTGCAAGTACCAGGGAGTACAGATGGAGAAAGACAGACTTTGAACCACCAGTTGTTCAATTTGTTGACAGTGGAGATGAAGCAGTTGAGGGAAGGTCTGAGTTTACACCATATATATACTTCAGGCAGTTTGTTACAGATGAAATGTTACAGCTAGTTGCATACCAAACAAACCTGTACAGTGTGCAGAAAGAAGGAAGATCAGTCAATACAAATGCCCAAGAAATTGAAAAATTCTTGGCATGTACATGTACATGGGTTTGGTGCAAATGCCCAATGTCAAAGCCTATTGGGAGTGGGATACTCGGTACCCTAAAATTGCAGATGTGATGACGCGGGACCGGTTTCAGAAATTGCTGGCATTGCTCCACTTTGAAGACAACCAAAGTGTTACTGATGATGTAATGAAGGATAAGATGTGGAAGCTGAGACCATGGCTTGAAAAGCTGCGACAGCAATGCCTAAAAATACATCCTGAAGAAAATCATGCTGTTGATGAGATAATTGTTCCTTTCAAGGGGAAAGCACAGCTGAAAGTCTACATGCCAGGAAAACCTCACAAGTGGGGCTTCAAAATGTGGGGACGTGCAGGTCAAAGTGGTTTCCTGTATGATTTTGATATCTGTCAAGGGCCAGCAGATCCAGAAAAGGAGAAATCTGATGTTGGTGTGAGTGGAGATGTGGTTCTCAAATTGACATCAACTCTTCCTGCAGGAAAGAACCACAAAGTGTTCGCTGACAACTACTTTACATCACTTCCACTGCTGGAACATCTGCGTGAGAGAGGGATTTACTATGTTGGCACTGTCAGAATGAACAGGGTTCCCAACTGCAAGATGATGGATGAAAAAGCCCTGAAGGCACAGGGAAGAGGGTCCATGGATCACAGAGTGAGCCAAAATGGCATGATCATTGTCCGGTGGTGTGACAACAAGCCTGTCAACCTGGTGTCCTCTTTTACTGGGAATTACTCCACAAGGTCAGGTGAAACGCTGGGATCGGAAGACCAAGAAATACATCATGGTTCCCAGACCAGCCATTGTGGAGACCTACAACCAATTTATGGGTGGTGTGGATCTTCTGGATATGCTGGCTGCCCTGTACAAATACACTCTGAGAACCAGAAGATGGTACTTGCTGATTTGGTGGCATAGTGTCACTGTGGCACTGATAAACGCCTGGATCCTGTACCGAAGAGACCTGCGGGCAAACAACCAGGAGAAAGATGCCCTGCCACTCCGAAGATTTCAGGCCTCAGTTGGCAACTGCTTGACAAGCGCAGGAAAACCAAAGGCCAGGCCTGGTAGGCCAATGTCCTCTCCTCTTGCCTCTCCATCACAGTCTCCCTTCAGCTCACTACAGTCGTCACCATCTCATACCCCACCACGGAGGAAGCAAGTGCGCAGTGTGCCTGCTGATGTGAGGAAGGATGGGGTTGACCACTTCCCAACATGGGGCAAACGACAAAGGTGCAAGCACTGCAAGGGCTTGCCTCACTTTTCCTATGTGTTTTGTGGGAAATGCGGTGTCCACCTCTGTCTGAACAAGGACCGAAACTGCTTCCACGCTTATCATTTGGCAAAGTAAAAGAAATAAGAGACTGCTTGACAAGGCTATGTTCAAAGATGTTAAGATGTTATACAAAATTATTAAGATGCTATGGATGTCTAATTATTTTACAGATGGCACAGTTCTTTGTAGTGCCAAAATGCCCTAAGTGCATTATATATGATAGTGTCGGATTTTGTGTTTAATACCTATAGAATCAGATGTGATACAAACAAGAATATATACTTAGGAATTATTTTTGCAATTTTTTTTTTTACATTTTGTCAAAGGGTCAAATAAAGAGTTCATATCCAAAAAATTAGAATTTTCTGACCATTCTTTCATAGTTCAGGTCTCACAGGGTTAAAAAACCCAGGTTCAGAACCGAATCACATAAAATCCAGTGTAATGTGTGTATGAAAAAGAAAACTAAGTTTTTGCGCTTAAAAATGAAGATCTCTGTTTACAAATGATTAATAATTGTGATTGAAATGGAATGTATTGATGAAATGTTTTATCGTCACTATCGGTGTTATTGATAGGAGGAGAAAGAGTAGTCTCACTTTCAGACCTGGTTTAGTCCTGGTTTAGACTTTATTTAGACCTGGTTTGGTTTAGACCTGGCTTAGACCTGGTTTGGTTTAGACCTGGCTTAGACCTAGTTTGGTTTAGACCTGGTTTAGACCTGGTTTGGTTTAGACCTGGTTTAGACCTGGTTTAGACCTAGTCTGGTTTAGACCTGGTTTAGACCTGGTTTGGTTTAGACCTGGTTTAGACCTAGTTTGGTTTAGACCTGGTTTAGACCTAGTTTGGTTTAGACCTAGTTTAGACCTGGTTTAGACCTGGTTTGGTTTAGACCTAGTTTAGACCTAGTTTGGTTTAGTCCTGGTTTAGACCTGGTTTGGTTTAGACCTGGTTTAGACCTGGTTTGGTTTAGACCTGATTTAGACCTGGTTTAGACCTGGTTTGGTTTAGACCAGATTTAGACCAGATTTAGATCTAGTTTGGTTTAGACCTGATTTAGACCTGGTTTGGTTTAGTCCTGGTTTAGACCTGGTTTAGTCCTGGTTTGGTTTAGACCTGGTTTAGACCTGGTTTAGTCCTGGTTTAGACCTGATTTAGACCTAGTTTGGTTTAGTCCTGGTTTAGACCTGGTTTAGTCCTGGTTTGGACCTGATTTAGACCTAGTTTCGTTTAGACCTGGTTTAGACCTGGTTTAGACCTGGTTTAGTCCTGGTTTAGACCTGGTTTAGACCTGGTTTAGACCTAGTTTGGTTTAGTCCTGGTTTAGACCTGATTTAGTCCTGGTTTGGTTTAGACCTGGTTTAGACCTGGTTTAGTCCTGGTTTAGACCTGATTTAGACCTAGTTTGGTTTAGTCCTGGTTTAGACCTGGTTTAGTCCTAGTTTAGTCCTGGTTTAGTCCTGATTTAGACCTAGTTTGGTTTAGACCTGGTTTAGACCTGGTTTAGACCTGGTTTAGACCTAGTTTGGTTTAGTCCTGGTTTAGAGCTGGTTTAGTCCTGGTTTGGTTTAGACCTGGTTTAGTCCTGATTTAGACCTGGTTTAGACCTGATTTAGACCTAGTTTGGTTTAGACCTGATTTAGACCTAGTTTGGTTTAGACCTGATTTAGACCTGGTTTGGTTTAGTCCTGGTTTAGACCTGGTTTGGTTTAGACCTGATTTAGACCTAGTTTGGTTTAGACCTGATTTAGACCTGGTTTGGTTTAGTCCTGGTTTAGACCTGGTTTGGTTTAGACCTGATTTAGACCTGGTTTGGTTTAGTCCTGGTTTAGTCCTGGTTTGGTTTAGTCCTGGGGGGTATTCCACGAAAGCTACTAAGCGCAAAGCCCGGCTTTGTTCGTCAGTTGGCGCTAGGTTAAGTGAGAGTTCGGTTCCACGACGCTCGCTAAACTTAGTTCCTGCTGAGTTACTGGGGCAACATGGTCTTAGCACATAGTCTGCTCGCGGGGAGGCTAAAGTTCTGTCTTAGTTAGGCCGTGTCGCAGAGAATACGTACCTGACGTAAACAGAGTGTCAAACAAACAGTTCCGCACACCTCCCGCATGAGTATCTGTGTTGTCTGAAAACAATATCAGCAAAAAAACAAATTACCTTACGTTCTTGATTCTTGACAATTCTCCGGTAATCTAAACATGTGCTTTTCAACCGCTGTCTTTACGACATTAACATATAGAAGAATTCCAGCAGTATTCCAAAGAATATCTGTGGTCGAGTGGATTTGTGCTTTGACTCTCGTGTGGGCGGGCCGGGTCCGAATCCCGCTATTGACCTATTGATGCCCACGTCAAATTTCAGTTAAATTTTCACGCATTTATATTTGCAACATATTACAGAAATGGAAATGAATTTAACCTACAATTACTCTTATCATCACATCAAATTATATCAGTTAGGCCTAACATCACTCTCACTTGACGACATTGACACTTTATATTTTATGTGACATCTCTATCAAAGAATACAGTTACAGGTAAACCTTTACTTTTAGAACTAAATGTAGCCAAATAACAGGCACGCTCCATGATGCAACATTTCAATGATTCAACAAATTTGCTTAAGAGATGCTGTGCAAGCCTCTTTAATGAAATCCTATTTATCAATTTCCATCAATAGGCATAAAACAATAAAAGACATTAGGTATGACATTCTGGTGTGAGGTCACTGCTGGAGGACTGCTGAGGGTCAGGCAAGGCACTGCCTGGAGGACTGCTGAGGAGGGTCCAAGTGTACGCCATCTTCAGTAACTTGAATATACTCTTCAGGAGAACTCGCAGGAAGGATCTTTGATGGGGTCCCTCCTTCAATTACCTCCACCAGTGGGTGACCCCGGTTTAGGGCCAGTGCCAGCTCCTCTGCAGGTGAAAGGTTTTGAGGGGGGCTCCCACCTCCTGTGGCTTGGTACCTACTGTTCATTTTAAATTAAATGAAGGTACCATTTTAACAGTATTACTAATTTCACTGAATAATAATATTAATATTAGCCTACTTACCACTCTGCAAAATGTTATTATGCTTTGTCTTTACCTGCAAAACAGTCCTCCTCACATTATTCCTGCTCAAAGACAAGATAACACAATTTAACGTATTAGTTGGAGCAAATACTTTTACACAGTAAAAATAAATTACAACTGACAAGACTGCTATACAAATGTATAATAATTATGCCATCAACTGCCCACCATGAGTATCGAACTCACGATCTCCCGCTCTCCAGACGGAAACTTTCCCCCTGCGCCACAAATCAGCGTTGACATCAATGGTGAAAAACAGACTTAAAAAACTCACTGTCCAGCACTGTTATGGGACTTAACTTATGTATTTAAGCGTTCGGCGAACTTCTGCCACGCCATGTCTCTGGCCTTGGTTATTGCAAATGTGTTGTAGAGTTCCAAAAGCAACTTCTGTTCTGATGCGCCGAAATAATCGGCCCGAATCTTCGACATGATCGCGTTTTCGACAGTCGCTTGTTCAGGGCTTCTTACCTTCCCCGTGCACGCGTCTAGGCCCGGCCTGATTAGGCCAGACTGAGCTTAGCTCTGACTAGGCGCAGCTGAAACGCGTTAGTGGAACGGGTTCAAGCTTTTGTCTAAGTTGTGTCTCAGCCAGGCGAGAACTTAGCACTTAGTCGCGGCTAAGTTTAGCCACGTTCGTGGAATACCCCCCTGGTTTACACAAAGGATCAAGTACAATAACAACATTTAAAAAAACACATAAAATCCAGTCTAATGTGTTTGTATGAAAAAGATAAAATGTGCTTAAAAATGAAGCTTTCTGTTTACAAATGATTAATAATTGTGATTGAAATGGAATGTATTGATGAATTGTTTTATCGTCACTATCTGTGTTATTGTCTGGAAAAGGGAAGAGAGGCAGAGAACAGAAGATTATTCTTCTTTCTGCTCCTTTCATTCAATATTTTGTATTATCTTTTTATACTTTATGAATGAAATAAACAAACAAATTAAAAAATCAATCAATCAAACAATATTTATAAGGTGCTTTTCATACAAAATTGTAACACAAAGCGCCATACATTTAACGCCAGACATTTCCACAGACGTTTTGCCACAGAAAATTAACCCTAACCCCATTGACCAGAAGTTCCACAACCTTACAGCGCTGTGAAAAGGTCTATGTGGCAGTTGTAGTTCTTTTACACGTTGGCTAATTGTAGTTCTGTCACGTGTTTGTTAATTGTGGTCCTGTAGCCCCTCGTGGACACTTTGACTTTCTGACCCTGGTTCGTTGTGGAAATGTGAGACGAGCGTGACAGATGTGAGTTTAGTGTGAACTGAAGACCGGAGCTTTGACTTTTCCATCTGCAGGGACCAAAATAACAGCCTCCCGGTGTGTCAGATGCCCTCCCGGTGTGTCAGATTCACTAATGCCGACATACGGCTGGTTTTAGCGTGGTCGGACACATTTAGCATTTTGAAAACAATAAAAGGAACATGTTGATGGAAATGTTACGTGTTACAGTGAATACCCCATAGAAGTAGAATAGCCCCTCTTGAACATGGTGCGTTCAAGTCCCCTGTAGATAATGCGTTCTTTTCGTGGTGTGGTCACATGTTGATGATGTGGTCGTGTAGCCGGAGTCTTTAGGCTGCAGCTGTGATGTTCGGGGCTCAGGCTAAAACAGGAAAAAGCACCACTCTGTCATTTACTTTTCTATTTTGGCTTTGAGCTGCCAACTCCAGTCTCCTGAACAGAACAGAAAAAAACAACAAAGTGGGCGGCGGGAGTACTTTTCATAGTACTACTCTTTACTTGCTGCCAGCTTGCAAATTTTGCGATAGATCATGGACAATCCCAGGCCAGTCAACAGATCAGAAATCCGAATACGTAACTATCCTCCACATCCTCCAGGTACATACGAGTCCCTCGCATATTCAGCAGCAAAAGTACCATCCGGACACACTGCTTCTCCCGGAGCGGCATTCCTCCGTGAAAGAGTCTCAGTTGCATTGAGGGTCCAGCTGATCACATCCGTATTTTAGGAATTTGGAAAATCTGCTCCAAAAGGGAGAAAAATGACAACAAAAAACAAGAGAGGCACGTACACAACAGAGCAGCGAGATAAGGAGGAAGAGACAGACGTCTGCACTCTCTCAAGGCTAGAGTGAAAATCAGATGTTGCTCCAGACAGTTAGTCTTACTTGAGCTGTACTTTATTATGTAAATTATTATATTTCAGTGGCGGACCGTGCATTTCACACCTCGGCCTTCAGCAGTGCTCCGTCTGAATCACTCAACCCCTCATTAACCATTTCGTTATAAAAAACATTTACTATGCAGAAATGAGCCTTGTGTTGCATATCGAAAATTCCTGTAGCCACAATAAAAGCCTCAACTGAATAAACAAACCAAGAGTGAACAAGTCTGCACCTACAGCCAACAAAAAACATTAATAACCTCATAAACTTAGAATGAACTCACCAAAAAATCTGATTATTTAAAGACAAAATCCATCCTCTTTCCTCAAAAACAGTTCGATTACCCTGTCATGTAGATTATCACGCTTCAGTTCCGTCAAGAAGTCCTTTTCGATTGCTGAGAGCCGAGTCTGTCCCGTTGTGTTTCTTGTGTAGGTTTTAATTCGCTTTCAGAGACGAAAATGTCCGCTCGACAGACTCAGTGGATACGGGGATGGTCAGTGCCAAACGCACAAATCTGTATGGCTGCCAACAAAGCGCGGCTAATGCAGTTTGCTAGCTTGCGTAGCTACGCTCTCCGATTATCCAATCAGCGGCTCTGAATACGGTGACGTTGCCTACGCCCGCTAAAGGGCCCTGGTGACACCAACTCCAAACCTGATTGGTTGAAGTCTGGACATTGATTTGGCGTTCGAGGCCCTGCAGAACAGAGACTGAAGGCCTCTTTGACTTTGACCCTGCCTGGCAACAAAGGAGATCTGAAATGTGGTTGGTTAAATGCTCCAATATGAAAATACATGTCTGGAAGCAGCAAAACCATCGGAAACACAAAAGGAAATGGACAGACCATCTGGAATTATTTAATAAGTATAACCCAAAATATAATTAACCCTCTGAGGCCCACAGTTGCAGAATTGCAACATTTACTTAAAGCTGTCTAGTGCCTCACACTGCCTGAATGTAACAAAAACTACATTTCCCAGCAGCCCACAGTCTCACTGCATCATACAACATTTTTGGAGGGAAATGTTTAATATTGGAGGGAATATCACATTCCAAAGTCAAATGACACAGCTGCTTCTACTGAACACCCAGCTCTCTTTTCTGGATCCATTGTAACTAGGGATGCAAATTATCGATTAATTCATTAATTGATAGTTGATTGACCTTATCGATCGATTAACAATTAACTGATAAGCGGGGTTTTTCACCTGAATTTTAGTGTTTGAATAGGGTCTTTAAGAATATAAGCTATAGTAACATAACACTGAGTCATAAATATATCATAGTATTATTATATTGTATATTCCTCAATTAATTATTCCTTAGTAAAAAGCAGACAAATGTATTGATGCTGAATAACAAAATACAGTAATCCCTCGCTCTGTCGCGGTTCGCGGATTTATTTTTTTTTATTTTTATTTTTTTTATAGTGTAACATTGTGTTCTGTCCTGATTGGCTAAGAGACTAGACCAGGACTAAACGTGGACTGGACCAGGTCTAGACCAGAACTAAACCAGGTCTGGACCGGGTCTGGACCTGGACTGAACCAGGATTGGGCCGCTGCGTGCCGCTGCTGGTTTCGTGCGGCTGGTTTGTGGCTCGGGGCCCGGGCCGCGGGCCAGCTGCGCGGGACCAGCAGCTGCACGTTGCGGCGCATTCTGGGTGCCGCGGTTCGATCTCGCCTCGCGCGTACACCCGGGGCTGCTGAGCAGTGCCGTTGGTGCCTGCGGCCGGCTGTGAGTCGAGCGCAGCGCGGTGCGCGGTTGCCTTGTTTCGTGACCACGCGGGTGCGCGTGTCCGCGATTAATTACAATTAATGCATTCTGTTCGACTAACATCTTAATTGACAATTAATCGTTAATCGATTAATTGTTGACATCCCTAATTTTAACCAATCTAAAAGTAAGTATACAATCTGTAATATTTTATTCTTTCATTCATAACATGTTTATTGTTAGAAAAGTTCAATATATTTTTTTTAAAAGTATAAAAAAGTATATCTTTTGGCACACCATCATTGCCGTGGTAAATGCTTGGCTGCAACACAAGCGCCACTGCAGATCCCCTACTGCTGCACATTTATTTTTATCTTTACTTTCAATGCACACTCTATTGCACATGACCATTTCACTGCTGTATCTTCCATTGCACATTTTTGATGCACACTGCACATTTTTGGACATCTGTAAATGGGTACTTATTTGTTCTTTTGCACTGCTTTAAGATTTTAGATTTAGATTTTTGTCTTAGATAGTTTTTGTTTTGTTTTGTCTTTATATTGTATTTTGTACACTGTCTTTCTGCACTACTTGGCCAGAGAGAAACGAAATTTCGATTCACTGTTGAACACATACGGCAGAATTGACAATAAAGCTGACTTTGATCTTTGATCTTTGATCGTTTTGAAGGAAGTGCTGAACAGGAGAGGGTTCCAGGTACAGCTCTCTGCCTCAAACTAACACCGTAAAGAGAGGTAGACCTTCAGTGGATGAGGAAAGATCACCACTAAGTGCTAAAAAGATTTAAAAAAAGAGGCTGGTGCAGGTAAGAGCGGATACACATCCACCTCTTGGAGTGTGATGTCCGCTTGTGCTTCAGAGATGCTTCAGTTTCATATTTGATGAGTGACATGATAAAGAGTCCTGCAGCACATCATTTAATGTTCTTGTTCATATACACGATTGTTGTATTAAATATAAGTTTTGAGTAAAAAAAAAATAAGTTCAGAACATTCTCATGTTCACTTTGTGCTGTTCTGTATTAAAAAAAAATAAAAATTAAAATATGTTATGATTTTATGGAGTGAACAAAAACTAATACAAAGTTGGCTTTTATTAAATGTGAAGTTGTAATATTGGTAACACTAAAGCCCAGTGATGCAATTTTGGAATATTTCCACAGATTTCTCACTAAAAAGAAAAAAGATAAATGAAATTATTTTCTGCATTAGAGGCTTAGGAAAAACATGTTAAAGAGGTTTTAAAAAATTACATCCAGGAAATGAATGCTTTGGTCTCAGAGGGTTATAATAAACCTATGATTGAGAGATGTTTTAGGCCAGCAGAGAAGGCCCCGGCGGCCCCGACGGCCCCGACGGCCCCGATGGCCCTGACGGCCACCACTGTTATATTTTTGACTCTTTCTTGGGTAATTTCTTGGACTGCTGCTTTGTACTTCTGCGTGAGTACTGCAATATGATTTTGAAGTAACATTTCTCTTACTTGAGTATAATTTTCAACTTTCAACAAGTTTTAAGGCTGTAAATGCTTTTTGTGTGTGTCTTTTAACAGTTTTCTCATTTAAATAACCGTAAATATGATTCTAATTTTCTAAACTGGCCGTGGTGTTCCGTTGGCGGTGCAGTGTGGAATTTCACTCGTTTGTTCTGAATGTGGCGTGTTTCCGCGAGAGGAGGGTTTGAGCTAACGCTAATGCTAACGCTAATGCTAACACTAATGCTAACGCTAACACCAATCTTCTCTCTCTCCCTCCCTACTTACCCCCTCTATCTCCCTCCTTTTCTTCTTTCTCCTCCTGTTTCTCTTGTTTTCTCTACCCCTTTTTTTTGTTTCTCCCCATTTTTTTGTCCATCTCTCCCTCCTTCTTGTTTCCTCCCGCTCTCTTTCTCTTTCCTCTGTACCCCTCTCTGCCCCTACCCCTCCATCCCACTTTTTCTCTCATTCTCTCACCCTCTTTCTCTCTTTTTTTTTTTGTAAATCTCTTTCTGTCTTTGTCTCCTCTTTTTGGTCTCTCTCCTTCCTTCTCGCTCCCGCCTCTTTTTGGTCCACCTATCCCTCTTTCTCTCCCCCTCTCTCTCCTCCTCTACCTCTCTCTCCTCTCCTCTCCTCTCCTCCCTCTCTCCGGTGAATCCTCAAGACCTGGACTCAGGACCTGGACTCAGGACTTGGACTCCCTGGACTCGTCTGGTCCGGTCTTTTCTCTGCTGAACGGTGAGTCTGATGCTAACATGGCTAACGCTAACAGTAATGGTGCGGTGGTCGGTGACGGTGGAGTTTTGCTTCTTTTTTTTGTGTGTGTGTGTATTTTAACAAAGAAACAAAAACACTAAACCTGATCAAACTTCAGCCTGAGTAAGAACGACACAGGACGGACTCGGACATCGAACATCGGGATTTCGTAGGAACAGGAGTGTTTTCGTTCTGCTCGTTGTTGGTTCAAACTCACTCACAGGTCTGTGTCTGCGGCATGTGTCTGCGGCATCTACAACCTGCAGGTCAGGTGTCTTGCTAAATGGCACAAAGGCGGTATTAAAAAAACAAATTCCCTTGTGGATCAATAAAGTTATTGGCAGTAGCAGGGATTCGACCTTCAGGCGGCAAAACATCTCCACTGTCAAAAGACCTTTATCCGTCTTAGTTTTATTCAACAACAGGCGACTTTATGGCCAAATATGTTCTTGGTTTGGTAAAGTTATCTCCTCATCTCCATGGAGATGCTTAATGCCAGTCTGTGGAACATTCCAGGTGAAACTCCACTGACGATAGAAGGCTTTGTATCCATCCAACTAAAACTACGTAATGCTCCTTTTAAACATGTAGAAATACGAGGGTCATTCAAAAAGTTCTAAGACAAATGCCATAAATTCAAAATGAGTCGAACTAGTTCAACAAAATGACCTTGAATCGTACCACTGATGACTTATAAACACATTTGACAAGTTTGGGCATTCTAGATTTGTTATTCAAAGAGTTACGTTACATGTTGCACAAAACCCACTTTTTTGACCCTCCAAAATGAGACGATCTGAAGTCCGAGCAAACATTAAATTTCTAACAAAACTTCAGTGGAAACCTAAAGAAATTATTGAAGCTTTGCACACTGTTTATGGATGTTTTTTTTTTTCCTATTTCCCAAAGCTGAAGGAACATTTAAAAGGAACAAGATTTCAGTCCGTACTTGAAGTGAAGAGGGAGGTTGTGACCTGCTTGACTAGACAAGCTCCAGAATTCTATCAAGAAGGAATTTTTCGGTGAAAACATCGCTCGCAGAAGTGTATTGACTTAGGTGGATGTTATGTAGAAAAATAATTTTGTTACTTTCAAAAATAAAGTTGTTTTTTAATTTGTCTAA
Source organism: Paratrypauchen microcephalus (assembly GCA_036785185.1). Classification (NCBI taxonomy): domain Eukaryota; kingdom Metazoa; phylum Chordata; class Actinopteri; order Gobiiformes; family Gobiidae; genus Paratrypauchen; species Paratrypauchen microcephalus. The sequence continues at coordinate 67,884 of JAVJIX010000409.1, read as the reverse complement.
CTTTTTGAATGACCCTCGTATGACGAAGACTTTTGAGAAGTTGCTCAGGCCCTGAAACCGGTTCCGGTTTCAGACGTGAGGGAAAGACTCAGATTTTACTCTTCAGATGTTTCATGTTTGTGCAGCAGCTTCATTAGAACCTGAGACGTGTTCTGATGGAGAATCCACCGAGACAGCAGTGTGAGGAGCGTGCACGTGTGAGGAGCGTGCACGTGTGAGGAGCGCGCACGTGTGAGGAGCGCGCACGTGTGAGGAGTGCGCACGTGTGAGGGGCGCGCACGTGTGAGGGGCGCGCGCACGTGTGTGAGGAACGCGCACGTGTGTGAGGAACGCGCACGTGTGAGGAGCGCGCACGTGTGTGAGGGGCGCGCACGTGTGGAGGAGCACGCACGTCTTGGCGTCGTCCAAAATGTGAAATACTCAACTAGTTATTGTCTTTAGCTCAGGGGTCACTAGACTTTTTTGTCTGGGGGCCACAGTCTCGCTCCTGATGGTGATGGGACCCGGGCCCGACGTCAGGCCACAGATATTCCATTTATTTATTTTGTAATAACAATAACATCAAAGAACAAAATGGGCCATGACGACTTTTGAGGATTGCCTCATGGGGCCAGTTCAAGTGGTGGGGGCAGGGCGGCAGAGGGGCTGGGGGGCCGGTCAAAGGGGCGTGGCGGGCCGGAGTTGGCCCGCGGGCCTTAGTTTAATGACCTGTGATTTAGATGATCAGGATTTCTCTGGGACAGCAGCAGAAGGAGAAGAGAGTGTTTCCTGAGATTTTGCATGAGCGCCCCCTGCCGGTGTCGTCTTGCGCCCCCTGCCGGTGTCGTCTTGCGCCCCCCTGCCGGTGTCGTCTTGCGCCCCCTGCCGGTGTCATCTGCAGTTTGCATCAGATTCACAGACACAGAATCTTTTGCAAAGCTTTTGCCACGCCCCCTTGTGTGTGAGCGTGCACGTGGGTGAGGCTGGGTGTGACGCTGCATTCCTGTGTGTGTGTGTATAATCAGTGTGCTGTCCCTGTACTGTAGTTGTTCAGTGAGTGGGGTGGTGGAAGTAGTGGTTTTAGTAGTAGTATCTGTAGTAGTTGTTCAGTGAGTGGGAGTTTGCCGTGTTGTGTTTTAGTTTTTCCTCGAGCGATGCAGAAAAGAGGGAGCCACTGTCTGTGTTCATGTATGTTAGCCCTTATGATGAGAAACACAGCAAGGTCAGTTACATCGCCTGAATTGGTGTCACCGGGGCCAGGCCTGGGGTGGGTGTTCCACAGAGGGGCTGGACCCTCCATTTCTCTGGCGTTGCCTGTGGGCAATGACAGTGACACCTGGAGAGGGATGATCGGGAGGAATGGCCTACCTGATCTCAACTGAGCGGTGTCCTGTAGGGTTGGGCGGTAATACGGTATACTGCGGTATCTAAAAATAGCAACGGTATCAGATTCATTACCGTCATAAAAAATAAATAAAAATCTTGCCCTAATATAATATTAACTATAATTAATTTAAAGGGATATTCCAGGATTTTTGACATGGGGGCTCATTTCCGAGTTAGCCAGAGTGCTGCAGAGATGTAGACACTTTTTAGCGAATTTCATGCAGTCCTTCCAGCTGCAGAGTTTTCAGTTGCTAGGCTAGCGCAAGTCAATGGTAAATGGTAGCCTGAGTTTAATCAGGCTTACCCACTCCATAGTGCACCCAAAACAAGTCAACTATAACGCCAGACTGTCGATGCAAATGTCTGTGTTGATGGAACAATTTAAGAAATATAATCAACCTTGTAATTTAAAGGATTTATGTCCTTATGCAACAGCGCGTTTTTCCCCCGATCTAGCTAGGCATGGGCGGAGTGATATCACCTTGCAGTTAGGTTTCCAGCCGATATTTGTTTACCTTCAGCTGTCGTTGTTAGCCGTAGAGTACAGTAGCCTGCCCTGTTCTACAATCCAGACATGGCCACGTTTGGAGGTCTCCCCGATGCTTGGAATATACAGATGAAGAGTTGAGAGAGATGGATGTTGAAAGGACAGAACGCGAGAGTGTGTCGGTGAGTTAGCCCCCGCTACAGCTACAGAAAACCGGGTTGTTGCATTGTTTGTTGGAATGAACGATCAATGCAGGGTTGTCTTTTCAGTTCCGTCCTCAACATGAATGTTCACGGGCTAGCAACAACTTTATGAGCGTGCATGCCATTTGACCAGCAGGCTAACATAACAACAGGAGCAAGCTTGGGTAAAAAAGGTATAAACCTGTTCTTCATCACGGGATCTTGCGCTTGGAAAGACAGATGGTACTGCAGTGGTTGTCAGACTAGGCTTTCCAAGGGATTTGGTGTAGTAGTCTGGTCCGAAATTATCACTGCAAATCTTCTGTTTATGTAGCGTCTCCACCGGTGTGTTGATATCTAAGCCAGCAGCTACAAGCCACAGTCGCGTCATTTCTCGATCGTGCACGGGAAAGCTGTGAAAACTTTGTGGTGCCCAGGGCTTTATTTGTACATTTTCGAAATGCACACTGAAAAACCATTTTGCCCGGTAGTTGTTTTAAAATTCACCTCTTCACTCTGTGGTCTTTTCTCGCTTCTCTGTTTACATGATTGGTCACTTGACAACCAACTAGAGTAAAGTAAAATTCCGTTGCTGCTGCGAAGCTAGTCCCTCAGATATGGAAAGATTCATGCTATTCGCACTCAGTTTGATTTCACAAATTACTCAATCAACATACATTTGCATCGACAGTCTGCCGTTATAATTGACTTGCTTTGGGTGCACTATGGAGTGGGTAAGCCTGATTAAAATCCGGCTACTATTTACCGTTGACTTGCGCTAGCCTAGCATCTGAAAACTCTGCAGCTGGAAGGACTGCATGAAATTCGCTAAAAAGTGTCTCCACATCTCTGCAGCACTCTGGCTAACTCGGAAATGAGCCCCCATGTCAAAAATCCTGGAATATCCCTTTAACTGTGTTGTTACAGCTTTGCCATGCGGGTTTTGCTCAGTTCTTTGTTAAGCACTTGGTTATAAAGTCACTGCTTCTGATAATGATTCCTGTTGGTTTGTTAGCTTTAGCCCACAGACAATTTGTTATTTCGTTCCGTCGGTTGGCTGCTGTATTTGCACTTTAAACATTTGTTAATAAAAGTTACTAATTTTGTACATGTTTTGTTGTTTTCAGTATCATTAGGCCTATGTAATGCTTGCTATTCTGTTTCTGAACGGTATAGGTGCAAGCTGCCATTTGGCGAGGCGACTCCACTGTAGTGCTACCAAGTGTTTTTTTTTTTTTGCCTTAGCAACGGTAATACCGTATACCCCGGGAAAATGTGGACACGGTTTAACGGTATCAAAATCTGGATACCGCCCAACTCTAGTGTCCTGTTATTGGACTTCTGTGCTAGCCACGGTTTGTCCATAACACCATGTTCGAGCACAAGGGTGTCCACCAGTGCATGTGGCTCCAGGACACCCTAGGCTGGAGGTCGATATTCGACTTTGTTGTCAGGGTTGGGAGGAGTTAGGAAAGGCCATGGAGGAGGACTATCGGACGGCCTCAAAAAAATTCTGGCAAACTGTCCGGCGCCGCAGGAGGGGGAAGCAGTCCCTCACCAACACTGTTTACGGTGCAGATGGATAGCAGTTGACTTTAACTGGGGATGTTGTCGGACGGTGGAAGGAATACTTTGAGGGTCTCCTTATTCCCACAGTCATGTCTTCTAAGGACGAAGCAGAGGCTGGAGACTCGGAGACGCACTCGTTCATCACCTTGGCTGAAGTTACTGAGGTGGTTGGAAAGCTCCTCGGTGGCAAGGCCCCGGGGGTAGATGAGATCCGTCCTGAGTATCTTAAGTCTCTGGATGTTGTGGGGCTGTCTTGGCTGACACGTCTCTGCAACATCGCGTGGCGGTTGGGGACAGTACCTCTGGACTGGCAGACCGGGGTGGTGGTCCCTCTGTTTAAGAAGGGGGACCAGAGGGTGTGTTCCAACTATCGGGGAATCACACTCCTCAGCCTTCCCGGTAAGGTCTATTCCAGGGTACTAGAGAGGAGATTCTGACCGATGGTTGAACCTCAGATTCAGGAGGAGCAGCGTGGTTTTCGTCCCGGCCGGGGAACATTGGTCCAGCTCTATACTCTCCATCGGGTGCTCGAGGGTGCATGGGAGTTTGCCCAACCAGTCCACATGTGCTTTTTGGATCTGGAGAAGGCATTTGACCGTGTCCCTTGTGGGGTCCTGTGGAGAGTGCTCTGGGAGTACGGGGTTCGGGGCCCTTTTGCTAAGGGCTGTTCGGTCCCTGTATGACCGGAGCAGGAGCTGTGTTCGCATTGCCGGTAGTAAGTCGGACCTGTTTCCGGTGCATGTTGGACTCCGCCAGGGCTGCCCTTTGTCACCGGTTCTGTTCATTATATTTATGGACAGAATTTCTAGGCGCAGTCAGGGGCCGGAGGGGATCCGGTTTGGGAACCACAGGATCTCATCTCTGCTGTTTGCAGATGATGTTGTCCTGATGGCTTCATCGAACCGGGACCTCCAATGTGCACTGTGGCGGTTCGCAGCCGAGTGTGAAGCGGCTGGGATGAGGATCAGCTCCTTCAAATCCGAGGCCATGGTTCTCGACCGGAAAAAGGTGGTGCCCTCTCTGAGTGGAGAGTCCCTCAGGTGGAGGAGTTCCAGTATCTCGGGGTCTTGTTCTCGAGTGAGGGGAGGATGGAACGTGAGATTGACAGGTGGATCTGTGCAGCGTCGGCAGTGATGCGGTTGTTGTACCGGACCGTTGTGGTGAAGAGGGAGCTGAGCCGAAAGGCAAAGCTCTCGATTTACCGTCGATCTACGTTCCTCCCCTCACCTATGGTCATGAGCTCTGGGTAATGACCGAAAGGACGAAATCACGGATACAAGCGGCCGAAATGAGTTTCCTCCACAGAGTGGCTGGGCGCTCCCTTAGAGATAGGGTGAGGAGCTCAGTCACACAGGAGGAGCTTGGAGTAGAGCCGCTGCTCCTCCATGTGGAGAGGAGCAGCTGAGGTGGATCGGGCGTCTGTTCCGGATGCCTCCTGGTCGCCTCCCTCGGGAGGTGTTCCGGGCATGTCCCACCAGGAGGAGGCCCCGGGGAAGACCCAGGACACGCTGGAGGGACTATGTCTCCCGTCTGGCCTGGGAACGCCTTGGGGGTCCCCCCGGAGGAGCTGGAGGAAGTGTCCGGGGTGAAGGAAGTCTGGAAGTCCCTGTTTAGACTGTTGCCCCCGCGACCCGGCCCCGGATAAGAGGAAGAACATGGATGGATGGAGTATTTACAGTAGTTGTTCAGTGAGTGGGATTTGCAGTAGTTGTCGTATTTGTAGTAGTATTTGCAGTATTAGTAGTAGAACTTGCTGTAGTAATAGTAGTAGTAGTAGTATCTGCTGTAGTGGTAGTAGTAGTAGTAGTGGTAGTGGTAGTGGTAGTTGCTGTAGTGGTGGTATTTGCTGTAGTAGTAGTATTTGCTATAGTAGTAGTATTTGCAGTATTGGTAGTACTTGTGGCCCCTGTGTGCAGTTATCTTTAGCTCGGTCATGACACAGTGAGAGTTCCACTGGAGTCTGAACACGACGAGGTCAGAGGGACGTCTGAGCTCACATCACAGGTCAGGTCTGTGGAGGGGCGAGCCCAGTGACTTACAGTAAGAATGCATGAAAATGACATGTTTAATGCCACACTGTGGAGCATTCCAGACAAATCAATAACATGCAAACAAACCAGAAAAGTTACGTAATGCACTATGTAAACCAAGTCTAAATCAGGTCTAAACTGGGACTAAAACTGGGACTAAACCTGGGACTAAACCTGGACTATATAATGGACTAAAACCTGGAGGCCTGAACTAAATCCTGGACTAAATCCTGGACTAAATCCTGGACTAAATCCTGGACTAAATCCTGGACTAAATCCTGGACTAAATCCTGGACTAAAACCTGGACTAAAACCTGGACTAAAACCTGGACTAAAGCCTGGACTAAAGCCTGGACTAAAGCCTGGACTAAAGCCTGGACTAAAACCTGGACTAAAACCTGGACTAAAACCTGGACTAAAGCCTGGACTAAAGCCTGGACTAAAGCCTGGACTAAAGCCTGGACTAAAGCCTGGACTAAAGCCTGGACTAAAGCCTGGACTAAAACCCGGAGGCCTGGACTAAAACCTAGACTAAAACCTGGACTAAAACCTGGACGCCTGGACTAAAACCTGGACTAAAACCTGGACTAAAACCTGGACGAAACCCTGGACTAAAACAGTTACTAAATTTGGATGAAATTTGGGACTAAACCTGGGACTAAACCTGGACTAAATCCTGGACTAAAACCTGGAGTCCTGGACTAAAACCTGGAGTCCTGGACTAAAACCTGGACCAAACCTGAACTAAATCAGGGAATAAAATTGTGACTAAATCCGGGACAAAAACCCCAACCAAGCCTTTACCACAACCGGGATGAGAACTGGGACTAGAACAAGACCAAACCCACATGAGGACTAACCCAGGATGGAACCAGGACCTGTGTGAACAGTCCTGGTCTCGGTCTGGTTCTGGGTCTTAAATCCAGACCACATAGAGCTGTACTTAATCTGATTAGTCTGGCCCCGCCCCCTGTGACCCACTTCTGTTTGAACTACAACTCCCATCAGCCCCTGCTGCTCCGACCCACTAATCCAGAGCGGACAGACGTGTTACTGCGGCGGGCGGTTATCCCGAGTCCAAAAGAAAATTATATTTGTATGAAATCCTTCGAGATACCAGAAAAAGTTGGTTTGAAATAAGAAAAACGCGTCTTAAATCCATTTCTAATTGTGAATATTCGGTTAAAAGCGTCGCTCATTTACCACTGTGAGTGTGAGTTTTGTTGATTTTTTTTATAATTTAAAACTGTAACTTTCTGGGTGGAGGCTCTGTCACCATGGAAACGAGCACCGAGCCAATTTACAGGTCAGATTTGTGGAGAGGAGGGCTCGCTTAGGGTATTGTTTTATTGTAAAACAAAAACTTATTTTAATTAAATATCTCTATACGTGAAAAGTCCCTCAGTCGTCCAGGTAGAATCCATGATAACAGGAGAAGTTCAATTTGTCAACTGGACCAAGTTTGTTTGCTTAAGCAAGTGTCTTACCAGTATTCTTATTAGAGCTGACGAAGCCTCTCGGATGAGCGGCGAAACGTTTTCAACCAAACAAACTTGGTCCAGTTGACAAATTGAACTTCTCCTGTTATCATAAATATCTCTATAGTTACAATTTCTGACACTGTGGATGATTCTGTTCTAATTTGGACTTTTTAAATCACATTATTGATCTAAAATGACTTCATAAACCAGGACTAAACCAGGTCTAAACCAGGACTTAACCAGGTCTAAACCAAGACTTAACCAGGTCTAAACCTGGCCTAAACCAGGTCTAAACCAGGACTAAACCAGGTCTAAACCAGGACTTAACCAGGTCTAAACCAGGACTTAACCAGGTCTAAACCTGGCCTAAACCAGGACTAAACCTGGCCTAAACCAGGACTAAACCTGGCCTAAACCTGGCCTAAACCAGGTCTAAACCAGGACTTAACCAGGTCTAAACCAGGACTTAACCAGGTCTAAACCAGGACTAAACCAGGACGTGGGCCCCTCCTATGGATAGAACCAAACCAGGTCTAAACCAGGTCTAAACCAGGACGTGGGCCCCTCCTATGGATAGAACCAAACCAGGACTTAACCAGGTCTAAACCAGGACTAAACCAGGACGTGGGCCCCTCCTATGGATAGAACCAAACCAGGTCTAAACCAGGTCTAAACCAGGACGTGGGCCCCTCCTATGGATAGAACCAAACCAGGTCTAAACCAGGTCTAAACCAGGTCTAAACCAGGTCTAAACCAGGTCTAAACCAGGACTAAACCAGGACTAAACCAGGTCTAAACCAGGTCTAAACCAGGTCTAAGCCAGGTCTAAGCCAGGTCTAAGCCAGGACTAAACCAGGACTAAACCAGGACTAAACCAGGACTAAACCAGGACTAAACCAGGACTAAACCAGGACTAAACCAGGCTGTGGGCAGAGCTTCTTTTTTTTTTTTTTTTACATTTGCACCAAAACGACGACGTGATGCTCAGAATCAGATTTTATTTGTCATTTCATTATAAAAAATGCACCGAAATGAAACGCTGCACTCAGGTCCAGGTCATCAGCAGCGCAAATAATATCAATAAACGGTTTAAAATATCAAATAAAGTCTTTAAAATCCGTCCCCACCCGCCCCCATTCTCTAAAGTTCTTTCCAAGTCGGTTTACCTGACCTGGCCTGTAGGTGGCACAGTCTTCTGTCTGATGGGAGGGATGTCAAAAGTCTCTGTGCTGGATGAAGTCCTCATGATGCTGAAGGCTTATTCCTCCTCTCCTGATGTAGACGTCTTCAGCCGCAGATGCTCTCAGCAGCTCTTACTACCTTCTCCAGATGTTTCCTCTACACACAGTCCTGTTGGAGGTGAAGACCGTCTCCACCGAACACCTGTGAAAGACCTTCAGACCTGCTCTTTTGAACCGCCTGAGAAACTAAAGGCGTCGATGTGTTTTCTTTAGTAGACCCGCTGAGATCGCTCATGATCCTACGTGTATGACCGGCAAAGAACATCAAACTGGAGAAGGAAGTGCGGATGTCACAGTGGACGTGTACCGGTGGAGATGAAAACGGGGGAGATCGGCAAAATGGCATCTTGAAAATAAGAGATTAAAGACTCCTCGAACACGAATCACTCCAAATAAAACTCCAGAGGGTCAGTGAGAAAAAGGACTTTAACATGATTTAAAAGCTCTGAAAAGTCCAGTCTGCACAATGGATCTGCTTTGAAATGTTGTTGCTGTGATTCTGAGGGACCACATTAGTAAATATTAGATTAGATATTTTTAAAGGTGCACTGTGTGTAACGCTATTTGCGTTTTTTTGTGGGTGAGTTTTGGGCTTGGGTGGATCTGGTTTAAACATGTCTGAACGAGTTCCTCTGTTCTAATCACTGTGGAATCCAACTCTGAAAACACATTCTGTTTAACAAAACCTGGATGAAACCTGGACGAAACCTGGACGAAACCTGGACGAAACCCGGACGAAACCCGGACGAAACCCGGACGAAACCCGGACGAAACCCGGACGAAACCCGGACGAAACCCGGACGAAACCCGGACGAAACCCGGACTAAACCTGGACTAAAAACTGTATTACCTGGGATTTAAGACATGTTTGAAAAATAATCCAAACGCACACACACGGCCAGTGAAGATTCTTTCAAAATCCTTTTTCTTCGTTTACTAGTTTTACTTCAGTGGTTTTATAAGAATATTAAGTGTTTAAGTATTAAAAGTGTGTAACTTTTCTGTTGTCTCCATGGAGATCTTTCCACAGTTTGGGAAGTAACTTGGTAATCACCATGGAGACGGGTTAAGGGTCAGATCTGTGGAGAAGCGAGACTGCACGTGGCAAGAGTTCAGTTTTTTTTTTTTTAAGCTGTAATTAAACAAATGCAAGGGAAATATGTTTAATGCCATACTGTGGAACATTCCAGGCAACGAAATAACATCTCCATGGAGACAAGCAACTACCAGGCCAGGTGACAGGTCAGATCTGTGGAGAGGTGACCCCGTTTAGTCAGAATGTTTGTTTTTCTGGGTATTTTTGAGCTCTAAAACCACCTGTAAGTGAATAAATGTAAAGTAGAGCTGTTTAAAGTCACACTGTGGAACCTTCCAGGCAGAGCACGTATGACGTATCCATGGAAACGAGCAGGGTGACAGATGCGCAACAAAAAAGTTACACAGTGCAGCTTTAATACAGAGAAGGGCAGCTAAAACTAATGCTCCAAATATGGATTTTTGTCGTAAAACGAGTTGAGTTCGTGGGTTTTGTCGATAATGGAAATGATCAGGTTCAACGTTTGTGAATTTTCATGCCAAATTATGACGTAATCGTAGGAAAAGCGACTCTTGGCCCCGTGTGACAGTCTGACATCATCGCGGTCTAAAAAAAACACAGATAAAATTGTTTGTTTTGGTGTTTTGGCAGTGAGAGTGTGAGCCGCCATCATTCGGTGCTGCGCCGGAGACATGTCCTCCACCGGAGACCTCAGCCCGGGAGCGGACAGCTTCTGGGAGGTAAGAACCGGGACTGAACCGGGACTAAACCAGGACTGAACCAAGGTCTAAACACAGGACTAAACCGGGACTAAACCAGGACTAAACCGGGACTAAACCAAGGTCTAAACACAGGACTAAACCAGGACTAAACAAAGGTCTAAATACAGGACTAAACCGGGACTAAACCAGGACTAAACCGGGACTAAACCAAGGTCTAAACACAGGACTAAACCAGGACTAAACAAAGGTCTAAACACAGGACTAAATCGGGACTAAACCAGGACTAAACAAAGGACTAAACCGGGACTAAACCAGGACTAAACAAAGGTCTAAACACAGGACTAAACCAGGACTGAGCCAGGACTGAACCAAGGTCTAAACACAGGACTAAACCGGGACTAAACCAGGATTAAACCAGGACTGAGCCAGGACTGAACCGGGACTGAGCCAGGACTAAACCAGGAGTAAACACAGGGCTAAACCAAGGTCTAAACCAAGAACTAAACCAGGACTAAACCAGGATTAAGCCAGGATTGAGCCAGGAATGAACTGGGATTAAACCCAGGACTGAACCAGGACACAGGACTAAACCAGGACTGAGCGGGGACTAAACCAGGAGTAAACACAGGGCTAAACCAAGGTCTAAACCAAGAACTAAACCAGGACTAAACCAGGATTAAGCCAGGATTGAGCCAGGAATGAACTGGGATTAAACCCAGGACTTAACCAGGACACAGGACTAAACTAGGACTAAACCAAGGACTAAACCAGGATTAAGCCAGGACTGAGCCAGTATTAAATTCAGGACTAAATATTTCTCTCTTGACCTCAGCACAGAGGGATCAGGTGTCTGGTTTAAGGGGTCATACAGAGCCGGGCCGGGCCGGGCCGGTCACACGTCAGGAGAAAGTTCAGTTCAACATGAAGTCAAACCGACATCATGATCTGGAAAATCCTGAATTTATGTTTTTATCCCGTAACCTTCCATAACTGTGAGCCCTTTGTGCAGTCTGCCAAAAGTGTAACGTTTCAGGATCCATATGAATACTTCACTTGAATTATCCTGAGATTAAAGGGGAACTATGTAGGATTATGCAACAGTTTTTAACCACAGCACCCATTAGCTTTTGAGACAAGAGGAATGAAAATGTTACCAAATTTTGTTATCAGGATGTAAAATGCCCTTTCCCCCCCAAAAAAAACTTAACTTATTACAAAATGGATCCAATCATGTTCCGCAGCTGTTATTGATCCTTCAAATCACGACTGAACAGATTTGTATTAATAAAGGGTTGAAATTGGAGACGTCTTGGGCCAAAACCACCTGTAAATCGTTTAATTACATCCAGTTAAAGGTGGAGCTGATACCCGATCCGAGTGAATTTCCTGGATCAGGGCCGGTGTTGATACCAGTATCGGTCCGTCCCTGCTAATGTGCGCAGAAATGATCAAACTAAGAAAACGGTTTTATTTTGTTGAAATCACGTTCAAAGTATCAGAAAAATGTGTCTTGTGTAAACTGTGCTGAACCTTTGGACAGAATTCTCCCGTGACGTGATCAGTCGGTGTTTTTTCTGCTCAAATAAACCAAATAAATAAATAAAGCAGGACTAAACGTTTCCCTTTGACCTCTGACCTCGGCGCAGGGTCAGGTTTCCACAGCGACCGTCCACCAAACTGAGCCTCTTCTGGTTCTGAACATGTTTTTGTCTGAAAACCAAATGATACAGAGGGTTTTATTTTGGTTCATATGGATCACACTAAGCACTGGACCGGACCTGGACTGGACCGGACCTGGACTGGGCCAGAACTGGACTGGACCGAGACCGGGACTGGACCGGGACTGGACCGGGACTGGACCGAGACTGGGACTGGACCAGGACTGGGACTGGACCGGGACTGGACCAGGACTGGGACTGGACCAAGACCGGGACTGGACCAGGACTGGACCGAGACCGGGACTGGACCAAGACCGGGACTGGACCGAGACTGGACTGGACCGGAACTGGACTGGACCGAGACCGGGACTGGACCGGAACTGGACTGGACCGGAACTGGACTGGACCGAGACCGGGACTGGACCAGGACTGGACCGAGACCGGGACTGGACCGAGACCGGGAGTGGACCGGAACTGGACTGGACCGGAACTGGACTGGACCGAGACCGGGACTGGACCAGGACTGGACCGAGACCTGGACTGGACCGAGACCGGGACTGGACCAGGACTGGACCGAGACCGGGACTGGACCGAGACCGGGACTGGACCGGACCGGGACTGGACCGAGACTGGGACTGGACCGGGGCTGGACTGGGGCTAGACCAGAACTGGACCTGGATTGGACTAGACCTGGATGGGGCTGGACCGGAACTGGACCGGAACTGGACCGGGATTGGACCGGGGCTGGACCGGAACTGGGATTGGACTAGACCTGGACTAGACTGGGACTGGATTGGACCAGGACTGGACCAAGACTAGAGCCGTGTCTCAGTTCCCAGAGTGCACGGTTCGGAGCGCGGTTTGAAGGGGGCTCAGTCTGCAGTCAAGGCTGTGCATACTTGCTCAGCCCTGAGTGCACTCCGCGGACCGCATGGGTGTCGGCGAAGAAGTAGCGTGCGGTGCATGCTGGGATATATGAGTGTACGAAGTGTGCTTTTTCACGCGCTTGGTCCACGCCCCGATTTCCCCGGAAACGACTGCGGTTTTCAGCTGGCGTGTTAACTGCGCATGGGACAAAAAAGAAATGGGAGTCGCAGTCCATGCCCTTCAAACCACACTCCGAACTGTGCACTCTGGGAAATGACACATGGCTTAGGACTGAACCAGGACTAGACCAGAACTAGGACCGGAGCAGGACTGGAGTAGGACTAGAACTGGACTGGGACTGGACCAGTATATTGTAACAGGTCTATGGAGGATGAATTTTGGTCAGTATCAGCCCTCAGCAGTGTGTCTGACTTGTGTGTGTCTTGTGTTTGTTTGTGTCCAGCCGGGGAACTTCAAACGCACAGTGAAGCGGATCGACGATGGGCACAGATTGTGTAACGACCTGATGAGCTGCTTCCAGGAGAGGGCCAAGATCGAGAAGAACTACGCTCTCCAGCTCAGTGACTGGGCCAAACGCTGGAGGAGCACCGTGGAGAAAGGTCTGCATCTCAAACCACCATCAGGACTAAACCAGGTCTAAAAACTACCATAAAACTGAGGAGAAAGCTCTGATTCACCCAAACGTCTGTGGAAACGTTTGACTTATTGGGCATCAGTTTGATTACTGTAGAACAATGAGCAAAGGTTTTCTACACAACAAGCAATTGAGTTTGAAATTAAAGATCCCATGGCATGAAATTTTCACTTTCTGAGGTTTTTGAAGGTTAATGTGAGCTCCCCTACCCTGTTTAGGCCCCCCCATGGTTAAAAGTTGTGAAATGTCTAAACTGAGCATTTGCGATCCTTTTCTGCGTTAGAAAAAATCAGAGCTCAAACAGGCGATTTTGAACAAGGAAACTTATTGACATCAGATCGAAAAAAGAAATGCAAATGCAGTTCCACCCCCGTCTGTCTGTACTCAGCGTCTCTGTAAATCACGCCCAGAGAGTTTGGACTGCGGAGGAGCTACGCAATGTGAAATACGTTTTTTTATTTGCCTGGAGGCACGTCCAAGTGTTTCTAGGCTCGGAAGTCCTTTATCTCTGGACCTTTGAACAGCAGTGGTTTCATTTTATTTTATGTGGAAATGTTTATTTTTCAATGGAACGCTTCTCATCTCTCCCTCCGCTCAAAAACACGGAAGTGGGTCAGAGCGCACAGGGCACAGCTGAGAGCGGAGAGTTTGGCCACGCCCCCACCCCCTACTATAGGCCATCTCTATCCTCCTCATTTGCATTCAAGCAACAACGCCCATTATGGAGTGTTCCAGTGTGACATTTATGACTCTTTCTCATCTTATCTCTGTTTCTCATGCACTGAGTGTTGATTTTGAAGAAGGATTCATTTACAGTATTAGGGAACCATTAAGGAGCCATATAAAAGCATCAAGCAGTACCATGTCATGAGATCTTTAAGTGTACATAAATATCTGTTTAGAAAGACGACAAAAAAAAATGTTATTTACATTTTACGTTTCAATTAAAGGAGGAAATACATTACATGGTCACTGGAATAGGGTTTGACTTGTTATTGGGGGCCCCCTGAGTGATCTTTGGATCAATAAGGGGGGCCACGGCACAGCAGACTTTGAGAGCGGCTGCTGTAGAGCATTTCTGGATGAGGACTAAGGAGCCGTTTAGACGAGGACGACTGCGACTGAAAACGACAAAATATTCGGAAGTGTCTTTCGTTTACACGGCGGCGGTGCCGTCGGGCTCTGAAACCGCAAAAATCTGAAGACTCCTTCCAGAGTGTGGAGTTCTGAAGACGGCCCGGGTCGCGTCTCCATCTAAACGGCAAGAACCGCAAAACATGTTCACGTCGCATAAACCTGACCTGATGCGCCAAGCCGGTAAAAACAATAACAATACGTCGCAGGCGACAGAGGCGAGTTTGGACAAGACCAGGCAGAACCAGTCAGTGGTGGGACAATTTTGAGAATGGATTAGTTGCTGACAATGCTTGGGTGGAAAACTTCAGAATGACTAAACAAGCTCTTGTTGCATTAAGCTGTTAACCATTCCTGCTCTCGTCTCCTAACCGTGGTTGGGAGACACAGGGGAGATCTCCAGGGCCGGAGATGGCTTTCCCTCCGGGGTTAACTCCCTTGTGGACATCGCGCACTTACAGCGGTGGAGAATGTAAATAAAAAGGCAGTTTTGCTGAAGAGTGGGGCTTTATTATCTCACTGCACTGTATGAGTAGCACTTTTTTTACTCTCTAACTACCCCGGTCGCCATCTCTGTCTCTCCCTGCGGTCGTCACCAGCACACGCGAACACACACACAGACCCGGCTCCTCCGCTCCGCGCACCCGGCCCCGCGCACACATTTGCACTCTCTCTCTTCTGCACTGAGCTATGGGAACCACACACAAGATGGACACATCTCACAACAAAGCGAAGAGCTCCGACCCTACATCGAGGGCGAAACAACCGTAATGAGAGCCCCTGTCGGTGTCCTGAAAAAGGTAGCTCTGACATATTAGCGGCCTGGCATGCATATCGAATTCGCCCACTTTTGCGTCTTCGTATAAACAAACACTTCCTTTTGAGAACGCTCGTCTAAACGGGGATAAAAAACTGAAGACGAGACGCCACTTTTGCGTCTTCTGTTTTGATCGTCGTCGTATAAACGTAGCGTAAACCTGTACTTGATCAATAGTGACCCTCAGTTTCCTCTGTCTTCTCTCAGGTTCTCAGTACTGGTCTGAACCTGGACTAAACCTGTATATTGGCCTATTCTCTCTCAGGTCCTCATACAGCACTAACCCTCTGTTTCTGCCTGTTGTCTCTCAGGTTCTCAGTACAGCTCTAACCCGCTGTCACTCCCTGTTCTCTCTCAGGTCCTCGGTACACCTCTAACCCTCTGTCTCTCCCTGTTCTCTCTCAGGTCCTCAGTACGGGACCCTGGAGAAGGCGTGGCATGCCTTCATGTCTGCAGCAGAGCGTCTCAGTGACCTTCACCTGGAGCTGAAGGAGCATTTGGTCAGTGAGGACTCAGAGAAGGTCCGGCTCTGGCAGAAGGACTCGTATCACAAACAGCTGATGGGAGGATTCAAGGAAACCAGAGACGCCCAGGACGGGTTCCACAAGGCCCAGAAACCCTGGGTCCGCAAGCTCAGAGAGGTGAGGACTGGACCAGGACTGGGACCAGACTTGGACTAGATTGGGACTAGACTGGGAGCAGACCAGGACTAGAGTGGGAGCAGACTGGGACTGGACTTGCCTAGTTTACACCAGACCATATCTCAAGTGATATATGGTCTGGGAGCACCTACTAAATATCTCGTAGCAGAGGTGTGCTTTACGAATGTCTATCATTTGGCGTATACATAGCCCATATCCAATCATGTCAGTTGTCAGTTCAAATTACAAGTTTCCATTTGTTGCGTAGTTCGCGTCACCGTCTTTCCACCCCTCCCCGCTCTCTAATTGGCTCCCAAAATCAGGAGAGCTCGCTTGCCATAGTTGGATTTCCCAGGTTAGGACTGGACCAGGGCTAGATCAGGATCAGATTCGTACTAAATGAGGACCAGATTGGGACTGGACCGGAAGTAGATCAGGTCCAAACCTGAACTGGACCGGGACTAGATCAGGATTAGACCGGGACTAAATTGGGACTAGACTAGGATCATATTGGGACTGGACCAGGACTAAACCTTTTCTAAACCTGGTCTAAACCTGGTCTAAACCAGGACTAAACCAGGACTAAACCTAGTCGAAACCTGGTCAAAAAATGACTACAAACCAGGACCATACCAGGACTAAACCTGGTCTAACCCAAGTCCGTCTTTTGCAGGTGGAGCTGAGTAAGAAGTCGTACCATCAGGCGCGTAAAGACGAGTGGAGCGCTTCAAACAGAGAGACCCACGCTAAAGCAGACCCCAGCAAGTCCCAGGAGGAGGTCCGCAAATACACCACCAGACTGGAGAAGTGTGCACAGGAGACGGAGAAGGTAAGAGGAGGAGATGGAGGGAGATGGAGGGAGATGTAGAAGAAGAGAGGAGAGAGGAGGTCTGAAGTAGTTGTCAGTTATAGAGATGAAAGTTTCCGGTGCCTGTGGAGGAGGCTGAATCTGAGCAAAGCAAAAGCATTTTTTACAGAAAGAGGTGGTGAAATATATAGTTGATCATTTAATAACCCCCCTGTTGGTGAAACGTTGGTCGTTGTTTCAGAGGATCATATCAGGTACAGTGGAGATAACGGGAAGGACGGCAGGGGCTAAAAAACCCAGGGGCTTTGAAGTGTAGAAAACATCATATGAAGTCGGCTGAGGATCATTTCAGGCCATAGTTTTGGTCCACAGCGAGGATAGGGGGTAGGTGACAACAGGTATTTTCTGAGCACTCAGGACTCAAATGCCGGACAGTTCAGGATTAATCAAACATTCAAGAATCATTTAAATTAGAACTCTGAGTAAGATCAGCACGACGGGACACTGTTAAAACAAGTTGAAAAGCTCATAAAGCAGAATGTTCCCTTTTAAACTTAAAGAGTTCACATTCTGCCTGAGAAACTGTTAAACGACTTTTGGACTTTTGCTGTGGGCCTGTTCCTCTGAGTCTGAGAAACTGAAAAAACAAGAAACAAGACCAGACCTGCCCTAGTCTACTGGAGCTGTTTTAGATTTAAGATCCAACTACAGGACTGGATCAGGACTAAACCCAAGGACTAAACCCAAGGACTAAACCCAAGGACCAAACCCAAGGACCAAACCCAAGGACCAAACCCAAGGACCAAACCCAAGGACCAAACCCAAGGACCAAACCCAAGGACCAAACCCAAGGACCAAACCCAAGGACCAAACCCAAGGACCAAACCCAAGGACCAAACCCAAGGACCAAACCCAAGGACCAAACCCAAGGACCAAACCCAAGGACCAAACCCAAGGACCAAACCCAAGGACTAAACCCAAGGACTAAACCCAAGGACTAAACCCAAGGACTAAACCCAAGGACTAAACCCAAGAACCAAACCCAAGGACCAAACCCAAGGACCAAACCCAAGGACCAAACCCAAGGACCAAACCCAAGGACCAAACCCAAGGACCAAACCCAAGGACCAAACCCAAGGACCAAACCCAAGGACCAAACCCAAGGACCAAATTCACGGATTAAACCAGGACCCAACAATGGACTAAACCGAGGACTAAACCGAGAACTATAGTAAGGACTAAGTCAGGACTAAACCAGGACAAATTTACCTGGTTCGCCCTAAAAGTGACAAAAAAAATCGTGTAACTTTTTGTTTGGGGGTCCGTCACCTGTTTGTTTCCATGGATACATCACTGCTCTGCCTGGAATGTTCCACAGTATGACTTTAAACAGCTCTACTTTACATTTATTCAGTTACAGGTGGTTTTAAAGCTCAAAAACCTAGAAAAACAGACATTCTGACTGTGAGCGGGGTCGCCTCTCCACAGATCTGACCTGTAACTTGGTCTGGTTTGGTCTCCATGGAGATAGAAAGGTTTAATGCCATACTGTGGAACATTCCAGACAAAGCGATAACATCTCCATAGAGAAGAGAATCTGACGGACCCTCCACCCGAAAAGTTCCACAGTGCAGCTTTAATGGAATGACGCTGTGGTTGTTTCCAGGCGAAGGAGCGCTACGCTAAAGCTCTGGAGGAGTTGGACCGCTGTAACCCGAGGTACATGGAGGACATGGAGACGGTGTTTGAGCAGACGCAGGAGAACGAGAAGACCAGGCTCATGTTCTTCAAAGAGGTCCTCCTGGAGATCCACGAACATCTGGACCTCAGCACCAGGGACGGGTGAGGACCAGGATATCGCACCATTTTAGAATCCATGTGGTTTCCTCATCACAGACGTATGAAGATGTGGTTTCATTTACACGTGTTGTGAAGGTAGCATAGTCCTGGTCTAGTCCTGGTCTAGTCCTGGTTTAGTCCTGGTTAAATCCTGGTTAAATCCTGGTTTAGTCTTGGTTTAATCCTGGTTAAATCTTGGTTTAGTCCTGGTTTAGTCCTGGTTTAATCCTGATTAAATCTTGGTTAAATCCTGATTAAATCTTGGTTTAATCCTGGTTAAATCTTGGTTTAATCCTGATTAAATCTTGGTTTAATCCTGATTAAATCTTGGTTTAATCCTGGTTAAATCCTGGTTTAGTCTTGGTTCAATCTTGGTTTAATCCTGGTTTAATCCTGATTAAATCTTGGTTTAATCCTGGTTAAATCCTGGTTTAGTCCTGGTTAAATCCTGGTTTAGTCCTGGTTAAATCCTGGTTAAATCCTGGTTTAGTCTTGGTTCAGTCTTGGTTTAGTCCTGGTTAAATCCCGGTTTAGTCTTGGTTTAATCCTGGTTAAATCCTGGTTTAGTCTTGGTTAAATCTTGGTTTAGTCCTGGTTTAGTACTGGTTAAATCTTGGGTTAGTCCTGGTTAAATCCTGGATTAGTCCTGGTTAAATCCTGGTTTAGTTCTGGTTTAGTCCTGGTTAAATCTTGGTTTAGTCCTGGTTAAATCCTGGTTTAGTCCTGGTTAAATCTTGGTTTAGTCCTGGTTAAATCTTGGTTTACTCCTGGTTTATTCCCAGGTCAGTGTTGGGGCTGATGGAGCAGATTGTCAGCCTCACTCCTGTCAGTCTGTCCCAGGGCAGCTGTGGCTACAGCAGTATCTGAGGTGACGTGAATGAATAATGCTGCAAATCGCCTTTATCAAAGCTGCACTGTGGAACTTTTCTGGTGGAGGGTCTGTCAGAAGCTTTTCTCCATGGAGATGTTATTGCTTTGTCCGGAAAGTTCCACACTATGGCATTAAACGTTTCTATCTCCATGGACACCAAAGGAACATTCCAAACAGAGCACTGACATTTCCATAGAAACACCCCCAACCAGAAAGTTCCACAGTGCAGCTTTTTAAAGAGCTTCTGGTTGGTTTGGTGAACGCGTGTGGAAACAAAAGGTAAAAGTCTGAGGTTCAGAGTGTTTGTGTGTTTTACGGTTAATACTAAACCTCCTCCTCAGATTAACCAACGACCCTGAGCTCCAACGGCTCCAGGACCCTCCCAACCGCAAACACCACACTGTAAACCGGTCTACGTTTAGTCCTGGTTCAGTCCTGGTTTAGTCCTGGTTCAGACCTGGTTTAGTCCTGGTTTAGACCTGGTTTAGACCTGGGTTAGACCTGGTTTAGTCCTGGTTCAGACCTGGTTTAGTCCTGGTTTAGTCCTGGTTTAGACCTGGTTTAGTCCTGGGTTAGACCTGGGTTAGACCTGGTTTAGACCTGGCTTAGACCTGGCTTAGACCTGGTTTAGTCCTGGTTTAGTACTGGTTTAGTCCTGGTTTAGTCCTGTTTAGTCCTGGTTTAGTCCTGGTTTAGTCCTGGTTTAGACCTGGTTTAGACCTGTTATAGTCCTGGTTTAGTCCTGGTTTAGTCCTGGTTTAGTCCTGGTTTAGTCCTGGTTAAGACCTGGTTTAGTCCTGTTTTAGTCCTGTTTAATCCTGGTTCAGACCTGATTTAGTCCTGTTTTAGTCCTGGTTAATCTTGGTTTAGTCCTGTTATAGTCCTGGTTTAGTCCTGGTTAAGACCTGGTTTAGTCCTGTTTTAGTCCTGTTTAATCCTGGTTCAGACCTGGTTTAGTCCTGTTTTAGTCCTGGTTAATCTTGGTTTAGTCCTGTTATAGTCCTGGTTTAGTCCTGGTTAAGACCTGGTTTAGTCCTGTTTTAGTATTGAAGTGAAGTGAAGTGAAGTGAAGTGAACTTTATTGATCTCACACTGGAGAAATTCTTCTCTGCATTTTAACCCATCCTATATATATATATATATATATATATATATACATATATTAGGAGCAGTGGGCAGCACACACATTAGGGCGCCCGGGGACCATCTCCATGATCTTCTTGCTTCGGCTTGGTCAGGACCTAAGCTGGAGTACCTATGGTGCATGTTTTGGGTTGGTGGGGGAAACCGGAGTGCCCGGAGGAAACCCACCCAGACACGGGGAGAACATGCAAACTCCACACAGAAAGGCTCGGGCGACCCGGGGATCGAACCCAGACCATGCATGCAAACGCCACACAGAACACACACGGAAAGGTCTGGGCGACCCGGGGATCGAACCCGGAACCTTCTTGCTGTGAAGCAAGAGCGCTAACCACTCTGCTACCGTGCCGCCTTATTGTTTAATCCTGGTTCAGACCTGGTTTAGTCATGTTTTAGTCCTGGTTAATCTTGGTTTAGTCCTGTTATAGTCCTGGTTTAGTCCTGGTTAAGACCTGGTTTAGTCCTGTTTTAGTCCTGTTTAATCCTGGTTCAGACCTGGTTTAGTCCTGGTTAATCTTGGTTTAGTCCTGTTTAGTCCTGGTTTAGTCCTGGTTAAGACCTGGTTTAGTCCTGTTTTAGTCCTGTTTAATCCTGGTTCAGACCTGGTTTAGTCCTTTTTAGTCCTGGTTAATCTTGGTTTAGTCCTGTTATAGTCCTGGTTTAGTCCTGGTTTAGTCCTGGTTAAGACCTGGTTTAGTCCTGTTTTAGTCCTGTTTAATCTTGGTTCAGTCCTGTTATAGTCCTGGTTTAGTCCTGTTTTAGTCCTGGTTTAGTCCTGGTTTAGTCCTGGTTTAGTCCTGGTTAAGACCTGGTTTATTCCTGTTTTAGTCCTGTTTAATCTTGGTTCAGTCCTGTTATAGTCTTGGTTTAGTCCTGGTTTAGTCCTGGTTTAGTCCTGTTTTAGTCCTGGTTTAGTCCTGGTTTGCGTTGGAGTTGGAGTTTGATCTGAATCGTGAGTAAACAGAAGAGGAATGCAGCGCTCAAACACAGCTGAACTTTAGAGAAGAGAATCTGTGACACCTCATGACATCACAGGGTGGAAGCGAGTCTTTTGACTTTAAGCATGTCTTTTCACATCTACAGTGTCAAGTTTGTGTAGAACAGATGAAAATAACATGAAATCTAAAACAGAATACACACAGCTCCAGTTTTACACACAAGGAACGTTTTTCAGACTCACCTGAGACCCAGACCCGGACTCACCTGAGACCCAGACCCGGACTCACCTGAGACCCAGACCCGGACTCACCTGAGACCCAGACCCGGACTCATCTGCGCAGACTGACCCAGATTCTAGTGTCGGTGTGAAAACGACCTCAGAGACCACAACTGGGTTTTGCTTTAGCGGGTAATTTAACAACAACTAGCATGCCAACACACACTTCCTGATTCTCTGAGGATAAAACTGGATGCAGACGTGCAGTGTTTTTTACAGTACACTGGGTTCAGGATCCTTACCGTTTCTACACAAACTGACACTGGTGATAATATTTAGCACGGGTCCCGTCCCACCACAGGAAGACTTAGAAAAACATGAAATTCTGCCATGGTACGTTCCGTTTTTGTGGTTTAATGCCAGGCCGGTGTGTCTCGGCAGGTTCTCGGCTCTGTACAGGGATCTGGGTCAGACCATCCGAGCCGTCAGTGACTGTGAGGACCTGCGCTGGTGGAGGAACACCCACGGACCAGGAACCTCCATGAACTGGCCCCAGTTTGAGGTCAGACGCAAAACTTGAAAGTATATGTGTGGGGAAACTGGTTTAGTCCTGGTTCTGTCCTGGTTCTGTCCTGGTTTAGTCCTGGTTTAGTCCTGGTTCAGTCCTGGTTTAGACCTAGTTTAGCCCAAGTTAAATCTTGGCATTAGTCCTGCTTTATTCCCAGGTTAGTCTTGGTTTAGTCATAGTTTAGTCCTGGTTTAATTCCAGTTTAGACCTGGTTTTAGTCCTGGTTTAGTCCCAGTTTAGTCCTGCTTTATTTAGTCTTGGTTTAGACCTGATTTAGTTTTGATTAAATCTTGGTTTAGTCCTCATTTTGTTCCAGTTTAGTCCTGCTTTAGTCCCAGTTTAGTCCTGCTTTAGTCCTGGTTCAGTCATGTGTTAATCCTGGTTCAGTCCTGGTTTAGTCCTGGTTCAGTCCTGGTTTAGTCCTGGTTTAGTCCTGGTCCAATCTTTGTTTAGACCTGATTTAGACCTGGTTTAGTTTTGGTTAAATCTTGGTTTAGTCCTGGTTTATTCCCAGTTTACTCCCAGTTTAGTCCCAGTTTAGTCCTGCTTTAGTCCTGGTTCAGTCTTGGTTTAGTCCTGGTTCAGTCTTGGTTTAGTCCTGGGTTAGTCCTGCTTTAGTCCTGGTTGAGTCTTGGTTTAGTCCTGGTTTAGTCCTGGGTTAGTCCTTGTTTAGTCCTGGTTCAGTTCTTGCTCTGTACAGTGGCTCTGTGTAAAAATGTAAATATTAATGTGGAAAGTCTCTCCAGCTGCATTCCTCTCCCACTCAACCCACAACTACTGTCCTGAAAAACTCGACCAGGACTGGACCAGGACTGGACCAGGACTGGACCAGGACTGGACCAGGACTGGACCAGGACTGGACCAGGACTGGACCAGGACTGAAACAAGATTCTGATCAAACTGGAGCTAAGTCAATATTGAATCACTCAGGGTAGAGAAGATGCCGAGGTGTTTTTGTGGCGTTTGGACAAAAGGTGAAATAGTTTTGCCGTGTTAAATTTCAGACCATTGTCCCGGACCTGGACCGTCCTGTTTCTGCTCCTTCAAAATAAAAGCTTTGATTTAATCTGTATTATTCTGAAACAAAGAACGGAGCTCTGCACAAACAAGAAACATCAGGAAACAGGAGGAAACTCTACACTCAAGAACTGCACAAGACTGATTTAGACCTGGTTTAGACCTGGTTTAGACCTGGTTTAGACCAGGTTTAGACCAGGTTTAGACCAGGTTTAGACCAGGTTTAGACCTGGTTTAGACCAGGTTTAGACCAGGTTTAGATCTGGTTTAGACCTAGTTTAGACCTGGTTTAGATCTGGTTTAGTCCCAGTTTAGGCTTAGTTTAGCCTCAGTTCTGTTTAGTCCTGGACCTAGCCCCTGGTTTAGTCCCGGTTTAGCCTCCAGTTTAGCCCCCTTGTTAGTCCCGGTTTAGCCCCGGTCTAGCATGTATTTCGCACAAAGGGCTGTTGTTGAGGCTCAGTGGAGCAGATTCCTGGGAGGACACTGGGGCGCCTCCTTTTACAGACAAACAGGAAAACTCCAAATAAAAATGAACTTGTGTTAGAAGTTTTATGACGCAGTAGTTTTACTTTAACCAGGGACTAAACCAGGGACTAAACCAGGGACTAAACCAGGGACTAAACCAGGGACTAAACCAGGACTGAACAAGGGACTAAACCAGGACTAAACCAGGACTAGACCAGGTGGATTAAAGCGCCGCTATTTCCTGGTTTTGTTTCGAGTCACGGCAGAGGCGAGCAGCGAGGGGGACCGCACGCAGTCTGAGCGCATGAACGAGACCCGTGCTCAAACCGTGCCTCCTCTAGACCTCCTCTAGACCTGGTCTAGACCAGTTTAGTCCTGGTTTAGTCCAGGTTTAGTCCTGGTTTAGTCCAGGTCTAGACCTGCTGGCAGCTCTGCGCCGGGTCATGCTGCGCTATCACACGTGTCAGAGCGCAGTCTTCTCCCCCCTCCCCCCACACTTCACTATTAATAATTTTGTTGAAAATCTATGAAAGTTTGAGTGTTTAAACGAGAGACAAATGTGAGAAAAGTTTAAATCCAGTCTGAGAAAAGCGTATAATGTGTGTGGCTGAGCGCGCATTATTTGAATTTTTGAGATTTCGCGTTTCGTAACTTGAATTTTCTTTCGTATCTAGAGACCAAATTTAACGTGAAGGCGTTTCGTAACTTGAAATTTTCGTTTGTTGGGTCTTTCGTAAGGTGAGGTACCACTGTACGGCTGTTTACGGCAGAAAAGATTCCACAGGGGACTGAAAAACAAATCAGGAAGCACTAAACTCTGTTCACTTGTTTGTAAATGATGGAGACCAATGAGCTTCATGTAAATTAATAATCAATAATTAATAAACGAATAAAATAAATTAAGCTAAACTAAACTGTTTTCAGGAGTGGAGTCCAGACCTGAGTCGGTCCATCAGCCGAAAGGAGCGAGGAGGAGGTTCTGAGGACAACGTGGTCACTCTGACCAACATCGTGTCATCTGGAGACACCCCGCCGAGCCCCGCCCCCGACACGCCCGTCAGGTAACAAGCCCCGACCCCGACACGCCCGTCAGGTAACAAGCCCCGCCCCCGACACGCCCGTCAGGTAACAAGCCCCGCCCATGACACGCCCGTCAGGTAACAAGCCCCGTCCACGACACGCCCGTCAGGTAACAAGCCCCGCCCCCGACACGCCCGTCAGGTAACAAGCCCCGCCCCCGACACGCCCGTCAGGTAACAAGCCCCGCCCCCGACACGCCCGTCAGGTAACAAGCCCCGCCCCCGACACGCCCGTCAGGTAACAAGCCCCGCCCCCGACCCGCCTGTCAGGTAACAAGCCCCGCCCCCGACAGGTAACAAGCCCCGCCCCCGACACGCCCGTCAGGTAACAAGCCCCGCCCCCGACACGCCCGTCAGGTAACAAGCCCCGCCCCCGACACGCCCGTCAGGTAACAAGCCCCGCCCCGCCCCGCCCGTCAGGTAACAAGCCCCGCCCCCGACACGCCCATCAGGCGTTAAGTGAGACTTAACTTAACCCGAGACTTAAGAGACTTAACCCGGTCTGTAAGTAGACTTAACCAGGTCTAAAGTGAGACTTAACCAGGTCTAAAATGTGACTTAACCAGGTCTAAAGTGAGACTTAACCAGGTCTAAAGTGAGACTTAACCCGGTCTGTAAGTAGACTTAACCAGGTCTAAAGTGAGACTTAACCTGGTCTAAAGTGAGACTTAACCAGGTCTAAAGTAATTCTGTCTAAATATGGATTAACCCAAAACTGTACATTGGTCTTTAAAGTTCCATTGTGTAACTTTTGTGGTGGAGGGTCCGTCAGACGCTTTTGTTATTGCTTTGTCTGGAATGTTCCACAGTATGGCATTAAAACTTTCTGTCTTCATGAAGACCAAACCAGACCAAGTTACAGGTCAGATCTGTGGAGAGGCCTGTTTGTTCTAGGTATTTCTGAGCTCTAAAACCATCTGTACGTGAATAAATGTAAAGTAGAGCTGTTTAATGTCACACTGTGGAACACTCCAAGCAGAGCAGTTGCATCTCCATAGAAACGAGCAGGTGAGGACCCTCCACCTCGCCCGCACATACCGCCAGGGGCAGCCCACAGTTTGAGAAACACCAGCATTGGCCCAAAACAAAACCGCTTGAATTATAAATGACATTTTTAAATCTCCGTCTTTATCTCCGTTTGATTACGAGTCAGATCTCCCGCCATCACCACGGCGAGCAGACCAAACGGCGTCGGTGCGTGAGGTCAGGGCCTTTTGTGTTTAGTCTGTTTTCAGTGAGCTGTACAGACACAATAATAAAACTTCAGGGACAGAGCGTTCTTTAACTCTGCTCACTCGGCTTTGATTACGAGGACTTCTGTGGGACTCCAGCAGAAACGAGAGACTGAGTGACGTTTGTATTTCTCTGTAAAAAGGCGGATTAAACTCATTATTCACAAGTTTAATCTGGCGTTTCTTAGTTCTTTATTTCTGCATAGATGCAACCAACCACGGCAAAACCAATCAAGTCATCCTGGAGGCGTTTTGAGTTATTCACAGATTCTGAAAATGTAGTTTCTAAGCTTTCCAATGATTCCTTACACATGAAAATGGTTTAGTCCTGGTTTAGTCCTGGTTTAGTCCTGGTTTCGACCTGGTTTCGACCTGGTTTAGTCCTGGTTTCGACCTGGTTTAGTCCTGGTTTAGTCCCGGTTTAGTCCCAGTTTAGTCTCGGTTTAGTCCAGTTTTAGTTCTAGGTGTTTAACCGGGTTTAACCAGGTCCGCGCGGCTAGCTGCTAGCTAGCTAGCGTTTAGTCCTTGTTTTGTCCTGCTTTAGTCTTGTTTTAGTCTTGTTTTAGTCTTGATTTAGTCCTGGTTTAATCCTGGTTTAGTCTTGTTTTACTCCCGGTTTAGTCCCTGGTTTAGTCCCTGGTGTAGTCCCTGGTGTAGTCCCTGGTGTAGTCCCTGGTGTAGTCCCGGTTTAGTCACTGGTTTAGTCCTGGTTTAGTCCTGGTTTAGTCCTGGTTTAGTCCTCGCAGAAATGGGCTAGGCTGTAGTGAGCACAGAGCACATACTGAAATCTGATCACACAAAAGCTGAATTAGTATTCAAACATGTCCTAAAGTCTGTAAAGTAAACGTGTTCCTGCAAACATCACCGGGTGCACTTACTCGCCTGTCGTTTGCCTCGTTGTCCTGTAGGGGGAGCTCATGGGAACAAAAATACTATTCAATAATATTTTCCATGAGCTCCCCCTACAGGTGTAATCATGTGAGTGCAGTTTGGGTTTCCTCAGCAGCTCTTGTTTTTAGCCTTATTTATCCTGCTTCACTCGCCCTCTGCTGGCAACAGTGTACAGAGAAAACTTTACTTTTATGTATAAACAGATTAACTCGAGTTTATTTTTAGTTTAATTTTAAATGAATCCAATCAAATTAAAGCTACAGAACGTCACTTTCTGGAGTTGGACGTCACCCGTGTGAGTCCATGGAAATAAATTGTTAAAACTATATTTCACAGTAAGGACACTTGTTTTCTACGTTTTTCAGTGCAATAAACACGCTTTTCAGCTGAAAGGTTACACACTGTGGCTTTAAATAAAACAGAAAAACAAAAACACCGACATGTTTCCTCAGAGCTGATGACCTGACGGTTCACTTCCTGTTTCAGGGTCAAAGAGGACTCGTCTGATTGGTCGGATGACGAGAGCCCGAAGAAGGCGCTGGCGGTGAACGGCGTGCACGAGCAGGTAGCGGGCGTGCACGTGAAGGCGCTGTATGATTACACAGGGCAGGAGGCCGACGAGCTCAGCTTTAAAGCAGGTATTAACCACGTAACACGCTACGCTAACGCTACGCTAACCGCTAATGAGCAACAAGGTATGGCTTTAAAAATGTCCCAGAAGAGAGTTAAAGTACAAAACTGTATGAAAGTACAGAAGTATACTTGTATACAAGTATGAAAGTTTTAAAGTATACAAATATACAAGTACAGAAGTATACAAGTATGAAAGTTTTAAAGTATGAAAGTACAAAAGTATACTTGTATACAAGTATGAAAGTTTTAAAGTATGAAAGTACAAAAGTATACTTGTATACAAGTATGAAAGTTTTAAAGCATGAAAGTACAAAAGTATATTTGTCTGTTCTCAAAGTGCAGTTTTCGCTCTGGACACTTGCTGTTTCCTTTTGATTTTTGAAAACTAAACTCTTAATGGTTTAAAAAACTTCTAAAACAACAAAGAAAGTTTCTTTGGAGGATTTTCTCTTACACAAACATAAAATGTTCTCACTGTGGCTCAGCCGGGTGAGTAGGCGTCCTATAACGGAAAGGTTTGTGGCTTGATCTCAGCTTCGGTCACAGTGATGTATTAGATTTATATTTTGCCTTTCATGAGCTCAGAGCTGCAGCTTTGTTCACTCCAGTCTGCGGGGTGAGGTCTGCAGCCACAGCTGCCCTGGGGCAGACTGACAGAAGAGAGGCCGCTCACACCACCACCAACCGCACACACACACTCACACACTCACACGCTCACACACACACGCTCACACACACACGCTCACACACACACACGCTCTCACACACACACACAAACGCTCACACGTTCACACACACGCTCACACACACGCTCACACACACACTCACACACACACTCACACACACGCTCACACACACGCTCACACACACACACGCTCACACACACGCTCACACACACACGCTCACACACACACACGCTCTCACACACACACACAAACGCTCACACGTTCACACACACGCTCACACACACGCTCACACACACACTCACACACACACTCACACACACGCTCACACACACGCTCACACACACACACGCTCACACACACGCTCACACACACACACACGCTCACACACACACACACACACTCACACGTTCACACACACACACGCTCACATACTCACACGTTCACACACACGTTCACACACACACACTCACACGTTCACACACTCACACGTTCACACACACACACACGCTCACACACTCACACGTTCACACACACGCTCACACACACGCTCGTTCACACACACTCACACACACGCTCACACACACGCTCACACACACGCTCACACACACACACACACACACACGCTCACACGCTCACACACACACACATACACACGCTCACACACTCACACGTTCACACACACGCTCACACACTCACGTTCACACGCTCACACACTCACACGCTCACACGTTCACACACTCACACGTTCACACGCTCACACACACGCTCACACACACGCTCACACACACGCTCACACACACGCTCACACACTCACACGTTTACACGCTCACACACTCACACGTTCACACACACGTTCACACACACGTTCACACACACGCTCACACACACGTTCACACACTCACACGTTCACACACACGCTCACACACTCACATGTTCACACGCTCACACACTCACACGTTCACACACACGCTCACACACTCACACGTTCACACACACGCTCACACACTCACACACTCACACGTTCACACACTCACACACTCACACGTTCACACACTCACACGTTCACACGCTCACACACTCACACGTTCACACACACGCTCACACACTCACACGTTCACACACTCACACGTTCACACACACACTCACATGTTCACACACTCACACGTTCACACTCACACACTCACACGTTCACACACTCACACGTTCACACACTCACACGTTCACACACACGCTCACACGCTCACACACTCACACGTTCACACACTCACACGTTCACACACTCACACGTTCACACACACGCTCACACGCTCACACACTCACACGTTCACACGTTCACATGCTCACACACTCACACGTTCACACGCACGTTCACACACTCACACACTCACACGTTCACACACTCACACGCTCACACACTCACACGTTCACACACACGTTCATACACACGTTCACACACACGCTCACACACACGCTCACACACTCACACGTTCACACACACGCTCACACACTCACACGTTCACACACACGCTCACACACACGCTCACACACACACGCTCACACACACGCTCACACACACGTTCACACACTCACACGTTCACACGTTAATATGTTCACACATGCCATGTCCCGATTCCCAGAGTGCACAGTTCGGAGTGTGGTTTGAAGGGCATGTGCGTCACATCCGGCGCGACGACTGCTGTCCCATTTCTTTTTTGTCCCATGCACAGTTAACCAAAGACTGCAGTCGTTTCCATGGAAATTGGCGTGGACCAAGTGTGTGAAAATGCACACTTTCATACACAGTCATATATCCCAGCATGCACCGTGCGTTACTTCTTCTACGGGAGAAAATGGAGTCGGCGGCTGCTTCCCGTAGTTGCAAGACCTGTCACAATTTGCAGACGGCCATCCAGTCCGCGGAGTGCACTCAGGGCTGAGCAAGTATGCACAGTCTTGACTGCAGTCTGAGCCCCCTTCAAACCACGCTGCGAACTGTGCACTCTGAGAATTGAGACACGGCTAATCTCATACGTTCACACATTCAGGCACAGCTGTTTGTAACCGGTGACCCTCTGGTCAGCGGGCGAGTGCTGACGTCCTGCTCCATAATGTGACATGTGACATTTTTTCAGGAGAGCAGTTACTGAAGCTGAGCGAGGAGGACGAGCAGGGCTGGTGCAAGGGTCAGCTGAGCGACGGCCAAACCGGCCTGTACCCCGCCAACTACGTCCAGGCGCTCGGCTCCTGAGGCCGCGCCCATCCAGCTCCCGAGGCCACGCCCATCCAGCTCCCGAGGCCACGCCCATTCCACATTAGGCCACACCCACATACCCATAAACCCTTTTGTGATTGCGCAGTGTGACCACACCCCAGTGTTTTAAATGTTAAAGATGCACTATGTAACTTCTGCTGCACCATCGATCACCTGCTTGTCTCCGTGGAGAACGCTGGAATGTATGGCTTTAAATGCTGGTATATCAGGTGACCCCAGGCCTGTTTACAGGTCGTCAGGAAAATGTGCAATGAAATAAACGCCGATAAGATACACAAGCAACGCAGCAACATCGCCACGGAGACGAGCAGAGAGTGGACCAACTACCGGAAAGTTACACAGCGCAGCTTTAACGCCACAACCGAGACGAAGCACACTCCCCGCCCCCAACCTGTCCTCAGCCAATGGGACGGTGCCAAAGGAACGCGCCAGGACCAATCAGAAGCTGCTGTTTGATCATGTGACCCACACGTGACTTTTTATTTTTTATTTTTTATCGTTTAAAAATATTGACTTTTTGCTGTTTTTTAAAAGTTTTTGTTTTGTTTTACTATGATTTTATCGCTCAAAATCAAAATAAGGTTCAGACTTTTCTAGAGAGGCCGTAGCGACTCAAATTTTAAACTGGATTTTGATGCTAAGAAATTCACTTGATTTATTTATTTTTTACTAATCCGTTATAATTTCTCATAAATAAAATAATAATACTGTCTTTATCTTAGTATTCGTTCTGATGCAGCTCAGAATGATGCTAAAACGGTTCAGGATTTGCTCAAATTTGGTCTTGTGATCTTTTTTGTGATTTTTTTTTTTTTTTTTTTTGTAGTCTCGATATCTGCGTAAAGGTGCACTGTGTAGCTTTTTGGTTGGGCGTCCGTCACCTTCTTGTTTCTATGGATACGCGATTGCTCTGCCTGGAATGTTCCACAGTGTGACATTAAAAAGCTCTTGCATTTGTTCAATCACAGGTGGTAATTTTAGAGCTCTAAAATTCACAGAAAAACAGGCGTTCTGACTGTGAGCGGGGTCGCCTCTCCACAGATCTGACCTGGAACTCGGTCCGGTTTGGTCTCCATGAAGATAGAAAGTTTAATAGTTTAATGCCATACTGTGGAATATTCCAGATAAAGCATTAACGCCTCCACGGAGACGAGCTTTAGACCAGAAAAACTCTCCACCAGAAAAATTCCATAATGCACTTTTAAAGGAGTATCTAGTTTCGGTACTAATTTCGGTATGGATTCATATCTGATTTTCTGTACATTTGACAACACTAGTCTCGAATCTGTTCCGTTTATCCAGGGCTGCGGCTGGTACCATGACCACACTGCAGAAAACAGGGACGGATCCATGAGCTGAAATGACTTGAAGTAACACAATTTATGACTTTAAAACTACTGATGAAGATTTGTTTTCTGGTGTTTAAACCAGGTCTAAACCAGGTCTAAACCTGGTCTAAACCTGGTCTAAACCTGGTCTAAACCAGGTCTAAACCAGGTCTAAACCAGGACTAAACCGGGTCTAAACCGGGACTAAACCGGGTCTAAACCAGGTCTAAACCAGGTCTAAACCAGGTCTAAACCAGGTCTAAACCACGACTAAACCAGGTCTAAACCAGGTCTAAACCAGGATTCTACTTGGACGACTGAGGGATTCTACACACATCCATGGAGTATGGTTTCAACTTTTTCCTAAAATAGAATAAAAACATGCCTTTTATTTGAGTATTTTTGTAAAAAAAGTGACGTAATGTGGCTTTAGGAGAGACTGATTCTGCAGTGGCTCATAATTTCGCGTCTAATGGGGATTCAGAACAAAAAAAGTAATTGTAAATCAGGGTTTTAAATCTGTGAGTCGTTCCAGTTTGTTTTTGCAGAGCGGTCGTGTGTAACTTCCCCACGCCTTAGAGAAGAGCGCCCTCTACTGTCTGAACCACACGTAATGCAAATCAATCACATTCCTCTGTTCATTTTAATTTTATTCAAATCAAAAAATTGATTTGTCTTTTCAAATAATTTTTAAGTGTGATATTTTTGGTTTTATTTGTAATTTATTTGCGTTTTTGTCCAAGGATCAAAAATGGGAAATGCGTTTGTCTTTTTGTCTCGATTTAAAGAGGGGCTACGATACAAAATGGACTGTTGGAGTTTTCTCCCGCGCTCTAACGTCGTTCCCTCATCAGAAACACGTCTGAAGAGGTTTTGGATGCATGTTTGAGGAATTTAGTGATCTCTCCTGGGCCCGATTCAAACTGTACGAGGCTCCGCCCACAAGCCTCCCTGCTCCCACACGACAATTCTACATAAATCTACAAAAACATGACACAAAAGTGAACACAACAACTTCACTAAACCAGGACTAAACCAGGACTAAACCGGGACTAAACCAGATCTAAACCAGGTCTAAACCAGGACTAAACCAGATCCAAACCAGATCTAAACCAGATCTATACCAGATCTAAACCAGGACTAAATTAGATTTAAACCAGGACTAAACAAGGTCTAAACTAGGACAAAACCGGGACTAATCCGAGACTAAACTGGGACTAAACCAGGATTAATCCGGGACTAAACTGGGACTAAACTGGGACTAAATCAGGACTAAACCAGATCTAAACCAGGACTAAACCAGGTCTAAACCAGGTCTAAACCAGATATAAACCGGGAGTAAACCAGGACTAAGCCAGGACTAATCAAGGTCTAAACCAAGACTAATCCGGGACTAAACTGGGACTAAATCTGGACTAAACCAGATCTAAACCAGGACTAAACTTGTACAAAACAAGATCTAAACCAGGACTAAACCAGGACTAAACCAGGTCTAAACCAGGACTAAACCAGGACTAAACCGGGACTAAACCGGGACTAAACCGGGACTTAACCGGGACTTAACCGGGACTTAACCGGGACTAAGCCAGGACTAAGCCAGGACTAAGCCAGGACTAAGCCAGGACTAAGCCAGGACTAAACCAGATCTAAACCAGGACTAAACCAGGACTAAACCAGGACTAAACCGGGTCTACAGTTAGCAGTACGATTCTGTTCTCTCATAGGACAATTGTACATAAATGTTCAAAAACATGACACAAAAGTGAGCAGGACTTCACAAACCCGATGATGTGCGTCAGTTTGGTTAGTGGGACGCACACTGAGTGTGTGCTGATGGCGCTCTGAAGGGGGCGTTACTGAGCACAGAGAGCAAAGCGGAGTGGACGCTCAAACTAAAGGAAAACAAATATAGACATCAAATCCCCCTCTTTAAAGAAAGTATCCTTTTCCTTTCCAAAATCTTGACACATTAATACTTAGAATTCTATGTAAATAGTTGATAGATTTTTTATGAAATGCAGTTCTTGTTTCTCAGATTTTTGTTTTTCCTGGAGCCATGAGTTTGAGTTTGATCATTTAGGGTCTGTAGCTGCTTCTGTGTTGGCCAAATGTGTCTGTAAATATGAAATTTCACATTTGTTGAGCAAAAATGGTCAGGAATAAACCCTTTATGCAGCAGAAAATAAAAGATTGTGTGATTTATTTTTTTAAGACCCTAAAAATGTGGAATTGTATTTGACAGGAAATCTCCAAATGTCAAATTCACAAATGTTTTTCTCCCTGATCATTTCCATCAGTGACAGAGTCCATTCTCCAACCGAATTTATCCAAGCACCACATCTGGGAGGGCATCTGACACAACCACATCTGGGAGGGCATCTGACACAACCACATCTGGGAGGGCATCTGACACAACCACATCTGGGAGGGCATCTGACACATTTGTATTGCTAAATGCTCTTAACTTTGTCACCTAGAGTAATGTATCTGGGATTAAAGAAGTACTGCGTCACTTTCCCGGTGAAGGATGTGCCACGTGCCTTTCTCCAAACACAGGCCTGAAATGTTCCAGAGTGTGGCATTACTCAGGTCTGTCTTACATTTTTTCAACTACAGGTGTTAAAGTCATGAACCCTTTGAATCCCAAACACACAGACTGTCACTAAACCAGGACTAAACCAGGACTAAACCAGGACTGAACCAGGACTGAACCAGGACTGAACCAGGACTGAACCAGGTCCAGGGTTGGGAGGGTTACTTTAGAAATGTAATCCGGTACAGTTACTAGTTACTCCTTAAAATATGTATTCAGTAACGTAATCCCGCTACTATAATATTAAAGTAATGTAACTTGATTACTTTCAGTTACTTTTGGATTACTTTAACACCAAATATCCTATAACAACAAGAAAACAAGAAAATTACAATACAATTAAGTTTTTAGGAGGACAAGTACAGTTCTATGTGTAGTTTTAACAACTGTTATCACGATAAGCCAAGTCACTAGTAAACAAGGTCACTCACTAAACCAAACACCTAAACACCTATGACTTCAACGAAATTATATTTTCAGTTAAAGTTGTAGTTTTACCGGGACAGTCATCTTGCCCGATCTCCGCAGCTGGACAGGATGTTCGTCCAGCTTGCGTGCTGGCCTACATCTAACGACAGCTTTGCTCGGAATTGTCTAAAGGGTCTTCATGGATCAGTTAACATGACTATGTTGCCTAGATAATGTTTAAATATTGTAATATCGTTCTACAAATGCACAAAGTGTACTTGTGACCGTACTTGTGCTTCTGAATTCCCCAGAAAAGAACACTTTACCTGGATATACAAAAAAATAGCCCAAAACACTCACAAACAGTTGCTTTATAAATAATATATTTATTAATATAAGCAATCTTAAGGCTGACACTTACATCTTAGTTAAGAAAAAAGAAAAAAGAAAAATAAAAAGAGAGTTAGCCTATTCTTCAATGTTCAGTAAGCCCATTCTTCAAAATAATGTGTCTAATGGCTAATGAAAAAAAATATACAAATAATGCCTCAAGTCAACAGTCCCTTTTTCCTTCTTTTTCCTTTTCTTCAGTCTTCCTTGCCTTCCTCCTCTCCCTGGTCATTC
Source organism: Paratrypauchen microcephalus (assembly GCA_036785185.1). Classification (NCBI taxonomy): domain Eukaryota; kingdom Metazoa; phylum Chordata; class Actinopteri; order Gobiiformes; family Gobiidae; genus Paratrypauchen; species Paratrypauchen microcephalus. The sequence goes on along the minus strand of JAVJIX010000409.1, from coordinate 32,386 downwards.
TGCCTCCCATTCTGGGGGGGGGTGCGGGGGGTGCGGAGCGTGGCGCGCTTGTTTGTAAATGAATGAATACACGTTCCGGGGTTCCGCCTCTCAGAGCGCGTTTCCAAGGGAACCAAAAACCCGGACATTTGAAGGATTTTATAAACTCCGGCCGGACAGCCCGGACAGCCTCTGTAAAGAGGACATGTCCGGGCAAAAGAGGACGTATGGTCACCCTAACGTTAGCTAGCTTGCTAATAGTTTGCTAGTCGATAGCTAACTCGAAACTGGCTCCTACCAATGAATCAAGACAAAGAAATGACTCGTATTCACACATAACATGACTGAAGCAGGACATTTAGGGCTTGTCAGTATCAAAGTGTTAATATTAGCGATCTTACCTGTAAATGTTTCTTGAGATTGGAAGTAGAATCCTTGGACATTGACAGGTGTTTAACTGCTGGAAGGCACAATTTGCACTGCACTGTGATGTTGTTCCCTTTGTCTTCTTTAAAAATAAAATTCTCCCTAAATTTCCACCCGTTTTAAATGCGTTTTTTGAAACCATGCCCGCTGCAAGTTTAGTCCGTAGTGCGCGACCTGCGTGAAATTCAGTGCGCGCCGCTGCAAGTTTGTTTCACAGAGCGCGCGCGGCGCACGGCGCACGGCGCGAGTCTGTACGTTGTGTTTTCCCTACATATGACCTCCGGCCAGTGTTGCCAACTCCCCAGCATCGGAAGTAGCTATTGGCCCGCCCAGAAGTAGCTAAAAGTAGCTAGACGAGCGAGCGAGGGGGGGGGGGGGGCACATCCTAACCTTCCTTACCCCGTGACACTAACCTTTTATTAGGGACCGAGCCCGAAGGGGCACGAGGTCCCTATTGTTCTCGCTCTGTTTCTCTATTATTATTATTATTCTTGGGACACTTTTTTTAACACGCTTTTGGGCAATTTTGAGCATGTTCCCATGCTTCAAAACGAACGAAACTTTGCACGGGCATCACGTAGGGCGGCAGCTACGCCTCCAAAAAGACCCGTCCCCCGGTGACCCCCAGGAGCTTGATAGCGCCCCCTAGCGTGTTGTTTTTCGGGGCTGGCGCGTTGTCTTTCGGGGCTGGCATAACGTTTAAGATAGGCGCACGAAATTCGGTAGGGACGTGTATCTCAATAAGACGAACAAACGCTTCACTGCAATGTCATGGCCACATCCAACAGGAAGTGAGATAATTGGCCTTTTGTGTGATTTTTGTAATATTTGACATTCAATGGAATTTGAAACACTTCTCCTACAATGTACCTCAGATGGGCTTAAATTTTGGTGAACATAATCTTAAGACGTTGGAGATGTTAAATTGCGAAGGATTTTTAAATAGGCGGTAATATGACGATACGGCGGATCGATAAACTTAGGTATTTATTGAATGGGAGTTATGAATTATGAATGGGAGGCATTTATTGAATTTGGAGTTTTTCCTCAGACTAAAACTTCACAGGGTAATGTACATGAGGACTACCAAGATTTTCATGCCAAATAACTGGCAGTCTGACATAGCGCCCCCATATGACAGGCCAGTGAACTGTCAGAAAATGTACAGCAAATGAGCATTTTAACACAAAGAGGATCGTGGGTGGCATACGATTTCAGCCAGACACACGAAAGTTGGTATGGGTGTGTATCTCACTAAGATGAACAAAATTGTAATTACAATGTCATGGCCACGCCCAACAGGAAGTGAGATAAGAAGACTTGTATTGCGATTTTCTGTGATATGACATAGAATAGATTTTAAAACACTCCTCCTACACCGTACATCAGATGGGCGTAAAATTTGGTGTACATGAGCTCAAGACATTGGAGATGTTAAATTGCGAAGGGATTTTTGATATCTTGTAAGATGACAAAATGGCAGCCTGATGAATTTTGCTACCATTTGAATGTGCCAAATGCAATAGGAGGTGTGTCACCACTTCATTTAGCAGACACTTCTCCTACAACGTACCTGAGATGGGCTTAAATTTTGGTGAACATAATCTTAAGACGTTGGAGATGTTAAATTGCGAAGGATTTTCAAATAGGTGGTAATATGACGATACGGCGGATCGATAAACTTAGGTATTTATTGAATGGGAGTTATGAGTTATGAATGGGAGGTTTTTATTGAATTTGGAGTTCTTCCTCAGACTAAAACTTCACAGGGTAATGTAGATGAGGACTACCAAGATTTTCATGCCAAATAACTGGCAGTCTGACATAGCGCCCCCATATGACAGGCCAGTGAACTGTCAGAAAATGTACAGCAAATGAGCACTTTAACACAAAGAGGATCGTGGGTGGCATACGATTTCAGCCAGACACACGAAAGTTGGTATGGGTGTGTATCTCACTAAGATGAACAAAATTGTAATTACAATGTCATGGCCACGCCCAACAGGAAGTGAGATAAGAAGACTTGTTTTGCGATTTTGTGTGATATGACATAGAATAGATTTTAAAACACTCCTCCTACACCGTACATCAGATGGGCGTAAATTTTGGTGTACATGAGCTCAAGACATTGGAGATGTTAAATTGCGAAGGGATTTTTGATATCTTGTAAGATGACAAAATGGCGGCCTGATGAATTTTGCTACCATTTGAAAGTGCCAAATTCAATAGGAGGTGTCACCACTTCATTTAGCAGGGGTTTAAAAGCCTGAAACCCCATAAGCTTATGTATATTGTGACTATGAACATTTTCAAGCAAATTAAATGGTAGTTTGGCATAGCGCCACCATATGGTAGGCAAAGCTTAGCCCCCTAAACACAAAGTAGGTCACGGTTAGCATACCACTTGAGCCAGCCACACAAAATTTGGTATAGCCTTGTATATGATGAAGAGAAACATTTTTATGCAAATGAACTGCCCCGTATGTCATAGCGCCACCATGTGGTAGAGAAGGGAACTGTAAAAAAAAATGCACTGAAGCTGCTGCTGTGCTGTAGATTGACATGACATCTTGTGCGGCTGAAAATACTTTGTATTGCTGGCATGGAGCATGCCCCCCCACCCCCAAAGGCCGCAGGTGCGAGGTCCCGACCAACGCCGCTTGCGGCTTTAATTGGTGTTGTTATTACATATACTTGTTTGTTTTTTATTTTTTATTTGGTTTTTATTTTTTAGATATTTTTGGAGCTGTAGTCCAAGATCTATAGCTTGCTTTTTTATTTTGTGCTGTAGTTTAACTAAAGCTTTTTATTTTTTATTTTTTTGTGCTATAGTGGGCAAACTATAGCTTTTTATTTTTTGTTTTTTTTGGTGCTAAAGAAGTAGCTTTTTAAAACTTTTCTGTGCTGTACAACTAGCTTTTTCCCACTCCCGTCTGTACTTTTGTGTATACACTTTTGGTTGTGGCATTGCGATTGAATACAAGAGGAGAAAAAGAAATGCTCTAAAGAATGAGAGGGATATGCACGTGACGACAGAAACTGAATGACAGAAACAGAGAGAGGAATGACCAGACTCCGAGGCGATCTGACGAGATGGGAGGGAGCAGAGGAGAGACTGGTGAGTCTGTCTCTTCCACTGCCCCTCTCTGTCTCTTTCTCTCTGTCCCTTTCTCTGAACGGGGAAAGAGAGAAAACGGCGCAATTATTTTTTTCCCCCTCCCGCGATCTTGGAGCCTCTGATCACCAAAAAAAGTCGCTAGATTTGTCGCTAGTCGCTTTTGTCTAATTTTCTCGCTAGGGGGGTCCAAAAAGTAGCTAAAAATAGCGACAAAGTCGCTAAGTTGGCAACACTGCCTCCGGCTTTAAAAGAAAAAATGAAATAACATAAAATGCTTTCAAATTGTAATCCTGCTAAGTAATCCCCATTTTCACAAAATTTACCTGTAATCTGATTACGTCTTTTTCTTTGTAACTGTAGGGGAATACAGTTACCTTTTTTTTGTATCCTTTTACTTAACGCCGTTCCATGTAATCCGTTACTCCCCAAGCCTGACCAGGTCTAAACCAGGTCTAAACCAGGACTAAACCAGGACTGAACCAGGACTGAACCAGGACTGAACCAGGACTGAACCAGGTCTAAACCAGGTCTAAACCAGGACTGAACCAGGACTAAACCAGGACTGAACCAGGACTGAACCAGGACTGAACCAGGACTAAACCAGGACTAAACCAGGACTAAACCAGGACTGAACCAGGACTGAACCAGGACTAAACCAGGACTAAACCAGGTCTAAACCAGGACTAAACCAGGACTGAACCAGGACTGAACCAGGACTGAACCAGGTCTAAACCAGGTCTAAACCAGGTCTAAACCAGGTCTAAACCAGGACTGAACCAGGACTGAACCAGGACTGAACCAGGACTAAACCAGGACTGAACCAGGACTAAACCAGGACTAAACCAGGACTAAACCAGGTCTAAACCAGGTCTAAACCAGGACTAAACCAGGACTAAACCAGGACTAAACCAGGTCTAGACCAGGTCTGAATCAGGACTAAACCAGGACTGAACCAGGACTGAACCAGGTCTAAACCAGGTCTAAACCAGGAGTAAACCAGGACTGAACCAGGACTGAACCAGGTCTAAACCAGGTCTAAACCAGGTCTAAACCAGGTCTAAACCAGGTCTAAACCAGGACTAAACCAGGACTAAACCAGGTCTAAACCAGGTCTAAACCAGGACTGAACCAGGACTGAACCAGGTCTAAACCAGGTCTGAACCAGGTCTGAACCAGGTCTGAACCAGGACTGAACCAGGACTAAACCAGGACTAAACCAGGTCTAAACCAGGACTAAACCAGGACTGAACCAGGACTGAACCAGGTCCAAACCAGGACTAAACCAGGACTAAACCAGGTCTAAACCAGGTCTAAACCAGGTCTAAACCAGGTCTAAACCAGGTCTAAACCAGGTCTAAACCAGGACTGAACCAGGACTGAACCAGGACTGAACCAGGTCTAAACCAGGTCTAAACCACGACTGAACCAGGTCTAAACCAGGTCTAAACCAGGACTAAACCAGGACTGAACCAGGACTGAACCAGGACTGAACCAGGACTGAACCAGGACTAAACCAGGACTGAACCAGGGCTAAACCAGGGCTAAACCAGGTCTAAACCAGGACTGAACCAGGACTGAACCAGGACTGAACCAGGACTGAACCAGGTCTAAACCAGGACTAAACCAGGACTAAACCAGGACTAAACCAGGACTAAACCAGGTCTAAACCAGGTCTAAACCAGGTCTAAACCAGGACTAAACCAGGACTAAACCAGGACTAAACCAGGGCTAAACCTCTGACTGTCACTGCCCCCTGCTGGACTGAACTGGTGATGTCACGCTGAAGGTGTAAACACAGAAGACCGCCACTAGAGGGAGCCAAAACACATGATCAAAAACCAGATCTATACCAGGTCTAAACCAGGTCTGAACCACGACTAAACCAGATCTAAACCAGGACTAAACCAGGTCTAAACCAGGTCTAAACCAGGTCTAAACCAGGACTAAACCAGGTCTAAACCAGGACTGAACCAGGACTGAACCAGGACTGAACCAGGACTGAACCAGGTCTAAACCAGGACTAAACCAAGACTAAACCAGGACTAAACCAGGACTGAACCAGGTCTAAACCAGGACTGAACCAGGACTGAACCAGGACTGAACCAAGACTAAACCAGGACTAAACCAGGTCTAAACCAGGTCTAAACCAGGACTGAACCAGGACTGAACCAGGATTAAACCAGGACTAAACCAGGTCTAAACCAGGACTAAACCAGGACTAAACCAGGACTGAACCAGGGCTAAACCTCTGACTGTCACTGCCCCCTGCTGGACTGAACTGGTGATGTCACGCTGAAGGTGTAAACACAGAAGACCGCCACTAGAGGGAGCCAAAACACATGATCAAAAACCAGATCTATACCAGGTCCAAACCAGGTCTGAACCACGACTAAACCAGGTCTAAACCAGGACTAAACCAGGTCTAAACCAGGACTAAACCAGGACTAAACCAGGACTGAACCAGGACTGAACCAGGACTGAACCAGGTCTAAACCAGGCCTAAACCAGGACTGAACCAGGTCTAAACCAGGTCTAAACCAGGTCTAAACCAGGACTAAACCAGGACTGAACCAGGACTGAACCAGGTCTAAACCAGGACTAAACCAGGACTGAACCAGGACTGAACCAGGTCTAAACCAGGTCTAAACCAGGACTAAACCAGTACTGAACCAGGACTGAACCAGGACTGAACCAGGTCTAGACCAGGTCTAGACCAGGTCTAGACCAGGACTGAACCAGGATTGAACCAGGACTGAACCAGGTCTAAACCAGGACTGAACCAGGACTGAACCAGGACTGAACCAAGACTAAACCAGGACTAAACCAGGTCTAAACCAGGTCTAAACCAGGTCTAAACCAGGACTGAACCAGGACTGAACCAGGACTAAACCAGGACTAAACCAGGACTAAACCAGGTCTAAACCAGGACTAAACCAGGACTAAACCAGGACTAAACCAGGACTGAACCAGGACTGAACCAGGACTGAACCAGGGCTAAACCTCTGACTGTCACTGCCCCCTGCTGGACTGAACTGGTGATGTCACGCTGAAGGTGTAAACACAGAAGACCGCCACTAGAGGGAGCCAAAACACATGATCAAAAACCAGATCTATACCAGGTCTAAACCAGGTCTGAACCACGACTAAACCAGGTCTAAACCAGGTCTAAACCAGTTCTAAACCAGGACTAAACCAGGACTAAACCAGGACTGAACCAGGACTGAACCAGGTCTAAACCAGGTCTAAACCAGGACTGAACCAGGACTGAACCAGGTCTAAACCAGGTCTAAACCAGGTCTAAACCAGGACTAAACCAGGACTAAACCAGGACTGAACCAGGACTGAACCAGGTCTAAACCAGGACTGAACCAGGACTGAACCAAGACTGAACCAGGTCTAAACCAGGTCTAAACCAGGACTAAACCAGGACTGAACCAGGACTAAACCAGGACTAAACCAGGACTGAACCAGGACTGAACCAGGACTGAACCAGGACTAAACCAGGACTAAACCAGGTCTAAACCAGGTCTAAACCAGGACTAAACCAGGACTAAACCAGGACTGAACCAGGTCTTAACCAGGTCTAAACCAGGACTGAACCAGGACTGAACCAAGACTAAACCAGGTCTAAACCAGGACTGAACCAGGACTGAACCAGGACTGAACCAGGACTGAACCAGGACTGAACCAAGACTAAACCAGGACTAAACCAGGTCTAAACCAGGTCTAAACCAGGTCTAAACCAGGACTGAACCAGGACTGAACCAGGACTGAACCAGGACTGAACCAGGTCTAAACCAGGACTAAACCAGGACTAAACCAGGACTGAACCAGGGCTAAACCTCTGACTGTCACTGCCCCCTGCTGGACTGAACTGGTGATGTCACGCTGAAGGTGTAAACACAGAAGACCGCCACTAGAGGGAGCCAAAACACATGATCAAAAACCAGATCTATACCAGGTCCAAACCAGGTCTGAACCACGACTAAACCAGGTCTAAACCAGGACTAAACCAGGTCTAAACCAGGACTAAACCAGGACTAAACCAGGACTGAACCAGGACTGAACCAGGTCTAAACCAGGCCTAAACCAGGACTGAACCAGGTCTAAACCAGGTCTAAACCAGGTCTAAACCAGGACTAAACCAGGACTGAACCAGGACTGAACCAGGTCTAAACCAGGACTAAACCAGGACTGAACCAGGACTGAACCAGGTCTAAACCAGGTCTAAACCAGGACTAAACCAGTACTGAACCAGGACTGAACCAGGACTGAACCAGGTCTAAACCAGGTCTAGACCAGGTCTAGACCAGGACTGAACCAGGATTGAACCAGGACTGAACCAGGTCTAAACCAGGACTGAACCAGGACTGAACCAGGCCTAAACCAGGACTAAACCAGGACTAAACCAGGACTGAACCAGGACTGAACCAGGACTAAACCAGGACTAAACCAGGTCTGAACCAGGTCTAAACCAGGTCTAAACCAGGTCTAAACCAGGTCTAAACCAGGACTAAACCCGGTCTAAACCCGGTCTAAACCAGGACTGAACCAGGACTGAACCAGGTCTAAACCAGGTCTAAACCAGGACTAAACCAGGACTAAACCAGGACTAAACCAGGACTGAACCAGGACTGAACCAGGACTGAACCAGGTCTAAACCAGGTCTAAACCAGATCTAACCCAGGTCTAAACCAGGACTGAACCAGGACTGAACCAGGATTGAACCAGGATTGAACCAGGAGTGAACCAGGTCTAAACCAGGTCTAAACCAGGTCTAAACCAGGTCTAAACCAGGTCTAAACCAGGTCTAAACCAGGACTGAACCAGGACTAAACCAGGACTAAACCAGGTCTAAACCAGGTCTAAACCAGGACTGAACCAGGACTAAACCAGGACTAAACCAGGACTGAACCAGGGCTAAACCTCTGACTGTCACTGCCCCCTGCTGGACTGAACTGGTGATGTCGCGCTGAAGGTGTAAACACAGAAGACCGCCACTAGAGGGAGCCAAAACACATGATCAAAAACCAGGTCTAAAACAGGACTAAAACAGGACTAAACCAGGTCTGAACCACGACTAAACCAGGTCTAAACCAGGTCTAAACCAGGACTAAACCAGGTCTAAACCAGGACTAAACAAGGACTAAACCAGGACTAAACCAGGTCTAAACCAGGACTGAACCAGGACTGAACCAGGACTGAACCAGGACTGAACCAGGTCTAAACCAGGTCTAAACCAGGTCTAGACCAGGTCTAGACCAGGACTAAACCAGGACTAAACCAGGACTGAACCAGGTCTAAACGAGGTCTAAACCAGGTCTAAACCATGAATAAACCAGGTCTAAGACCAGGTCTAAACCACGACTAAACCAGGTCTAAACCAGGACTAAACCAGGTCTAAACCAGGACTAAACCAGGACTAAACCAGGTCTAAACCAGGACTAAACCAGTACTAAACCAGGACTGAACCAGGACTGAACCAGGATTGAACCAGGTCTAAACCAGGACTAAACCAGGTCTAAGCCAGGTCTAAACCAGGACTAAACCAGGACTAAACCAGGACTAAACCAGATCCAAACCAGGACTAAACCAGGTCTAAACCAGGTCTAAACCAGGTCTAAACCAAGACTAAACCAGATCTAAACCAGATCTAAACCAGGACTAAACCAGGACTAAACCAGGACTAAACCAGGTCTAAACCAGGACTGAACCAGGACTAAACCAGGACTGAACCAGGTCTAAACCAGGACTAAACCAGGACTAAACCAGGTCTAAACCACAACTCAACCAGGTCTAAACCACGACTAAAGCAGGACTAAACCAGGACTAAACCTCTGACTGTCACTGCCCCCTGCTGGACTGAACTGGTGATGTCACGCTAAAGGTGTAAACACAGAAGACCGCCACTAGAGGGAGCCAAAACACATGATCAAAAACTAGATCTATACCAGGTCTAAACCAAGACTAAACCAGGACTGAACCAGGACTGAACCAGGACTGAACCAGGTCTAAACCAGGACTGAACCAGGACTGAACCAGGACTGAACCAGGGCTAAACCTCTGACTGTCACTGCCCCCTGCTGGACTGAACTGGTGATGTCGCGCTGAAGGTGTAAACACAAAAGACCGCCACAAGAGGGAGCCAAAGCACATGATCAAAAACCAGATCTATACCAGGACTAAACCAGGTCTAAACCAGGACTGAACCAGGACTAAACTAGGTCTAAACCAGGGCTAAACCAGGACTAAACCAGGTCTAAACCAGGACTAAACCAGGACTCAACCAGGACTAAACCAGGACTAAACCTCTGACTGTCACTGCCCCTGCTGGACTGAACTGGTGATGTCACGCTGAAGGTATAAACACAGAAGACCGCCACTAGAGGGAGCCAAAACACATGATCAAAAACTAGATCTATACCAGGTCTATACCAGGACTAAACCAGGACTAAACCAGGACTGAACCAGGACTGAACCAGGACTGAACCAGGTCTAAACCAGGACTGAACCAGGACTGAACCAGGACTGAACCAGGTCTAAACCAGGTCTAAACCAGGTCTAAACCAGGTCTAAACCAGGTCTAAACCAGGTCTAAATCAGGTTTAAAGCAGGTCTAAACCAGGTCTAAACCAGGACTAAACCAGGTCTAAACCAGGTCTAAATCAGGTCTAAACCAGGACTGAACCAGGTCTAAACCAGGACTAAACCAGGTTTAAACCAAGACTAAACCAGGACTAAACCAGGTCTAAACCAGGACTGAACCAGGAGTAAACCTCCAACTGTCACTGCCCCCTGCTGGACTGAACTGGTGATGTCACGCTGAAGGTGTAAACACAAAAGACCGCCACAAGAGGGAACCCAAACACATGATCAAAAACCAGATCTATACCAGGACTAAACCAGGTCTAAACCAGGACTGAACCAGGACTAAACCAAGTCTAAACCAGGACTGAACCAGGACTAAACCAGGTCTAAACCAGGACTAAACCAAGACTGAACCAGGTCTAAACCCGGACTAAACCAGGACTAAACCAGGACTAAACCTCTGACTGTCACTGCCCCCTTCTGGACTGAACTGATGATGTCACGCTGAAGGTGTAAACACACAAGTCCGCCATTAGAGGGAGCCAAAACACATGATCAAAAACCAGATCTATACCAGGTCTAAACCAGGACTAAGCCAGGACCAGGGGCGTTCTTTGACGGGGGCCACCTGAGCAATTTCCCAGGGCGGCATTGCGGGAGGGGCGCCGCGGTGGCGCAAAGGAAAAAAAAAAAAAAACCCGGTGCGGCGCGGCCGCGCGGAGGCGGGGCCGCGCGGATCCTTGTGCAGGGGCCGGGGTGGGGGGGGCTGGTGCTGTGCTGGCTCGTGGTTACATGAAGGCAGAGTAGCGCACGGTGTACAGTATATGACAAAACAGTCACACTGGACTGAAAAAGACTGAAGCCATCAGGTGCTCAATTTTGAAAGAAATGGAAAGAAGAGGAGGAGAAGTGAGAAAAAGAAAAAGGTATGCTATCGACTAGTCTTCAAGTTTGACTTTGATGATGATGTTGTATTAGTTAAACTCCCCCGAAGTGATTGTTGATGCATGTTTGCCCTTCCCCCAAGCTCATATGAAGACATTGTGGACGAATTTGCATCCAGGAAGGCCAGGAAATCCAACTTTTAGACTGTTTTCATATTACTTCTTTTGCCCTTGTTATTTATGACAAATTATAGTGGTTTGCCTTTTTTTGCCACTTCCTCACTTATTACTTCCTGTTACTTATGATACACAATAGTGTTCATTATTTGTTTTTATGTGTACAGTAATGTGTATAGAATGTACCTTGGTCGTTCATTTATTTATGATACAGGATTGCACTGTTTGCACCATTTTTGCCAATATAATGTGTAGTAAATTTTTGTTATTTATATGGTGCGACTTCAATGGAGGTTTAAGTCTTTTTGTTAATTATGTTACACTAATGTTGCACTTTTGCTCTCTTAAATGGCTGTAGGCCTATAATAATTGCGCCTTTGGGCCTTCAAAAACTTTTTTTGTAATTATTGTTTATTGTTCATTAAAACTAACTTGAAAGTAGTTGTTGTGAATTGTTGTTGTGAAAGAAGGGTTTGAAACGCCCCCCCCCCCCCTCCCAGAGACCGCAAGTCAGTCTCGGGGTGGGGGGGTGGGGGGGGGGGGGCGGCCAGAGTGGCTTTCGCCCAGGGCGCAAATCACTCTAGGAATGTCACTGTGTGCAAACTACAGTGGCTTCTATAGGGGCTTCTCCTGTCAAATAGACATGAATTCAGGCATGAGTTCACTTTTAGACACAATGCTCTAGCCAATGTAGTCTCTGCTCTCTTAATGCATTTCCAATGGGTAGTGGAAAAATTAAAAAATGAAATTGTGAAAAAACTACAAGAGGTATCACCTCAATTCTTGCTGTGCAAGTAGGGCTTCTAAACCTGTACAAAATACATTTGGAAATTTGGTTCTATCTGCTTCTATTCAAAAGTTATAAGCATTTTATTTTTTTATGCGTGCATTTTGCGTTTCAGAGGCTAAACTGCACTTTTTTACCAACTATATAATCCTACCTTAGAAGTAAAAGAATGTGCAAACTAGACTATATAGGGGCTTCTCCAGTCAAATGGACATGAATTCAGGCATGAGTTCACTTTTAGACACAATGCTCTAGCCAATGTAGTCTCTGCTTTCTTAATGAATTTCCAATGGGTAGTGGAAAAATTAAAAAGTGAAATTGTGAAAAAACTACAATAGGTATAACCTCAATTCTTGCTGTGCAAGTAGGGCTTCTAAACCTGTACAAAATACACTTGGAATTTTGGTTCTATCTGCTTCTATTCCAAAGTTATAAGCATTTTATTTTTGTATGCGTGCATTTTGCGTTTCAGAGGCTAAACTGCACTTTTTTACCAACTATATAATCCTACCTTAGAAGTAAAAGAATGTGCAAACTAGACTATATAGGGGCTTCTCCAGTCAAATAGACATGAATTCAGGCATGAGTTCACTTTTAGACACAATGCTCTAGCCAATGTAGTCTCTGCTCTCTTAACCCTCCTGTCGTGTTCGGGTCAAATCTGACCGTTTTACAACTTATAATGCTCAAAAATATTATGTTTTTCATCTGATTACCTCAAGATCTTATGATATCCTCCACACTGTGTACTTGAACATATAAAAGTGATGATCACCTATTTCATTCAATTTTGAGTGTTTTAATCAACCTTGTTACACCTGTGGTGTTCCTGGTCAAAAGTGACCGCCATAGGAAATGAATGGGTATCCAGAGTAAATTCATTCAACATACAGAAAACATCCCCATACACACTGCCCCAGCTCACACACACACACACAGACACACACACACACACACACACACACACACACACACACACACACACACACACACACACACACACACACACACACACACACACACACACATACATACACACACACACACACTTACGCACTTACACACACACTTACACACTTAAAAATCCACATTGTAAATAGAATAGGCACCTTAATAACAGGCACTTTACTACGCACACTGAGAAGCACCTTTTTTCACTGAATCCACATTGTAAATAGAATAGGCACCTTAATAACAGGCACTTTACTACGCACACTGAGAAGCACCTTTTTTCACTGTAATTTATTGAATTAGATGCTACTATTGTATAGATACTAAATTGTTTATATGTTTGTGACCATAACACGTGCTAAATTGTTTAATGTCTGCAACTGCAACATATTTTCTATTGTATGCTATATCTTTATGTCTGGGACTGTGGATGGAAATTAGCACTGTGCTAAATCCAGCATATTTAAATCGGTTTGTGTGATCTCATACAAATTGTGCGTTCATTAATATGCATTGTCCCTTCTAAATAAACGAATAAATAAATCACTGTCCAGACTCAGCCTGAGTAGCCAACTCTGCAAGCTGATATGGGAGGAATGTCAACATTAGGATCAGGGGAAAAACAACAACAACATTGCATCTGTGTGAGAGGACGGTAAAACACAGCTCGCTTCGATCACCTACAGAAAACGGAACCAGTTAGGTTAAAAAAAAATGGGCACCGCGTTGCAAACTGCCATGTCACATGTCAATACAACAACCTTCAGGACATCAGCTACCTTATTTAATCAGACTGTATAACTCCACTATATAGTCCAAATGTGCAATATCTGTTTTTTTCCCCATACTCTCCTAGTTACTGTTTGTATTATTTATTATTTATTATTATTTATTATGTATTATTATGTATTATTATTATTTTTTTATTACTTTTTATTATTACTTATTTTTATTATTACTTATTTTTATTATTACTTACTTTATCTCATTCTTGCCTGCATGCACTTTTTCTTTCTTGTTCAAACTGTTCTGGAGCAACTGTGGCAAGTAAATTTCTCCTGTGTGAGATCAGTAAAGTCTTATCTTATCTTAATTATTTTTTCTCCCTAGTCAGGAAAGCAGACGGAGGCACCGGCAGATCCACAGGCTGTACAGGACAACAGCGGCAGTACACCAAGTGCCAGTGCAGCATCAGGAAGTCAGGAAAGTTCAGCTGCTGACATGACATGCTCTTTGTGCTGCTAAAGTTTCATCTGACCAGTTCTCACAGCACCTGATGGAGTACCATACACAGGAGCAGTGTGAGCACTGTGGTGTGAAGGCCTCTGGTATTGTGGGATTATCACAGCACCTGGAGAGATGTCATGCTGTGACAGACCTTCCTGCCCCTTCAGCCTCCTCCCACCCCTCTGCTGCTCAAGACCAGGAGATGACAGAGGCACCAAGCATCGGCGCCCAAGATGCTCCTGCTCCAGCCTCCCTCCCGGCCAATGAGATGACTCCTGTTCTGGAATCTGGAAGTGCTAATCCCGGGTTATTTGTCAGTGATGCCTCAGTGGGGCCCATCCAATCCCCAATTGAGGAGAGCGACCCCACTGCCAGGACTGAAACTCCATCTGAGGACAGTGGGCCTGTCACCCCAGCTCTGGATGGATAAATACACAGTGGATAAATACCTTATTTTCTAATCTTTCGAATTCTATAATATGGTCTACTCTCATCTAATTACCATTGGAAATGTGCGTTTATTTATATTTTTTCTTATTAGAGGCTTATAATTTGGTTTTATTGTTTATATTTTGTGACAGGACGCAAGGTGTGATTCCAGAGGCGTTCCTGGATGCTTTAGCTGGGTACCTGGTTGGGCTCAACAGATCGATAACCGCTCTCTCCAACACTGAGATCCGGTTATACGACTCTTTAAACATCTTTGACCGGACCCCCACCAGGTACAGCCTTAAAAGCAAAACTACTACATTGTCAGGACCTTGGAGAGCGTCAAGAAAGCGCAGTGGCTCTGCTTTAGGCCAGCAAGCTGCCGAAAGGTATCTATCTACAGCTCATATATTTAACTGTTCAGTGTCTGTATTAGTGTAGTTGTGTGCATATGTTGTGTGCACTATGTGATGTGGTCATCTTTTTGCAGATTGAGGTTAATAAGCACAGTTGTGCTATTGTACAACTATTGTGCTTAAAAAAAAGAAAAGAAAAACTCTTGTGGTGTAATAGGAACACGTCCATCCTTTGGGTGGGAGACTCCAGGTGCAAGTCCTGGCAAGAGTGTGCAACTTCCTAAATCAATAAATAGATTTAAACTTGTACATTTTTCAATTTTGTTGCAGAATTATTATATTCATTTAGAGTAAAGATAATTCTAATAGAATGTGTTTTCTCCTTTGGGACAGAAGCTTGTGGAAACAAGACTGCTGCAGGGCATCAGGGCCAATTCTGATCAAATCTGCCCCACTCTGTGTGTGTCCAGTGTCTCTAACCCGCTCTCCTCCTCCCACCCTCTCTCCTCTTCTCCCTCTCCTTTCTCCTCTCCTTTTTCCTCTCTTCACTCCTTCCTCTCTCTCCTCCTCTCTTCCTCTCCTCCCTTTTCTTTTTCCTTTCTTTTCTTTCCCCCCCTCCCCCCCCCCTTTCTCTTCTTTCTTTCCCCCCAATAGCAGTCCCTTTTGCCCCTCCTTTAGTCGAGGAACCCACCAGAGGGCCTGGTCCGCGTGCTCTAGCGTTGGAGGTAGCGCTTGGTCTCCCCTCTTTCTTCCCGGAGGAGGCAGCGTGACAGCCTACCCCGTTCTTAGAGTTTGGCAGAAGCAGCCTGCGGGCCTACTCCTGCTGCAGCATCGGTGGGGGCAGCTCGTACCCCTTGTTGCTCGGGTGCGGTGGTGCTGCAACCCTCACCTGGGTGGCACGGGACCTCCTCCACCTCCTTTAGACGAGTGACCAATCTGCCGTGGGACGCGTATATCCACGTCCCCCACTGTGCGACATTCACAGCCGTGTCGGTGACCAACAGCCTTCATAAGGGCCTGCCCAGCGATGCGAACCCCAGTGCTCGCACCTAGTTTCCTTCACCAGCACCAGGTCTCCGACCTTAGTGTCGTGGAGAACACTCGTAGCACCCATCAGCAGTGCGGCCCTCACCTGCACATACACAAAAAACTATGGGGAAAAATTTCCTGGGAGGTGGGCCCAAGCCAAGATTGGGGGGTCTGGGAAACAATATTTCAACCGGACTCATATTACACCGTGCTCGCACTCCCATCCTCATGTACATGAGAGCCAGTGGAAGAACCTTGACCCAAGTGAGGCCTGTATCCTCACAGATCTTAACCAGTTTACCTTTTAAAGTGCCATTCTGCGGAGATCAATTCCTAAAAATTGGCCCAGCTCCTCAATTATCTTGGCCACGAAGTGCGTCCCATTGTTACTTAAAATTTTCTGTGGAATACCCCACCGTGGCACAATTTCAGTTATTAGAGCTTTAACCACTGCGGGACTAGAAACATGTTTACATGGGAACGCCTCCATGTGTTGTGACCAGGCATCAACCAAACAACCTTAGTGTCGGGTAAACTCAATCTTATCCAAACCCTAAACCAAGCCCATTTTGTCATACTAAACTGTAATGCATACAAGTTTAAATACAGGTTTAGATCAATACTCACTGTATTTTAAGATACAGTGGTACCTCATCTTACGAATGACCCAACAAACGAAAATTTCAAGTTACGAAACGTCTTCACGGTAAATTTTGGTCTCTAGATACGAATGAAATTTTGTTACGAAACGCAAAATCTCCAATCCAATCCAATCCAACTTTATTTATAAAGCACTTTAAAAACAACAAATCTCAAAAATTCAATTAATGTGCGCTCAGATGCACGCCCGAAACGAGGGGAGACACAACAACACATCATCAGTATGCTAAAACTCACCTGTCTCACGACGGTCTAAACCCAGCTCACGTTCCCTTAGTGAGTGAACAATGCAACACTTGGTGAATTCTGCTTCACAGTGATAGGAAGAGCCGACATCGAAGGATCACGTCGGCACGGCGCAAGGCTACACCGGGGCTGCGGGATGCAGCCGTGCCTCCTCCTCGGGCCAGAGCACGCGCGGGCCTAGCACGGGGTGATTTATTCCTGCTCCGGTCCTGGTTTAGACCTGGTTTAGTTCTGGTCTAGACCTGGAAGTCACATAGAACCAGCGCCCGACCCGAGCGAGACCCCGCGGTCTTGCCCGCTGTTATCCATTCCTGCTCTCATCTCCTAACCGTGGTTGGGAGACACAGGGGAGATCGTCTTCTCCAGGGCCGGAGATAGCTTTCCCTCCGGGGTTAACTCCCTTCTGGACATCGTGCGCTTACAGTGGTGGAGAATGCAAGTAAAAAAAAGGCAGTTTTGCTGCAGAGTGGGGCGTTATTGTCTCCTCTACGGAGGAGACATTCATCCAGCACGCGCACACACTCTTCTGCACTGAGCTATAGACACAAGATAGACACATCTCACAACACCGCTGATAGAGCACCTTCCTCGGCCTGTTAGCTCACAGTGTCAGCGCCCCGGCTCTGGAGGTCAGATAGAAGCAGAGCCCGCCCCGCCCCGCAAGAAGCGCGGAGACACGAGCACCGCGCTCCTCCAACGGCACTGCCATGTTATAATAATAACAGGTCCAATCCAGGTTTAGTTCTGGCCTGACCTGGTTTATTCCACGTTCTTTTAGTCCTGGTCTAGTCTCTTAGCCCGTCAGGACGCAGAACACAACGTTACACTATAAAAAAAAAAAAATTACACTACAAAAAAAAAAACCTTGGAACGGATCAGGCTTTTTCCATTGAAATGGTTACTCAACTTACGAATTTTTCACGTTACGAAACCACTTCTGGAACGAATTAATTTCGTAAGGTGAGGAACCACTGTACCAATTTCTATATGTCTGGTGATTTAAACGCACAAGATAATGAATAAATTATGAATAGTTAACGATTAAATTGCTTATCTTTTTAATCACACCATCAATTGGTGCATGTCTGGAAGATATCATTACAATGTATGCAGGGGCGTTCTTTGACGGTGGCCACCTGGGCAATTGCCCAGGGCAGCATCGCGGGAGCAGCGCCGCGGTGGCGCAAAGGAAAAAAAAAAAAAACGGTGCGGCGCGCGCGGATCCTTGTGCAGGGGGGCTGGTGCTGTGCTGGCTCGTGGTTACATGAAGGCAGAGTAGCGCACGGTGTACAGTATATGACAAAACAGTCACAGTGATGGACTGAAAAAGATTGAAGCCATCAGGTGCTCAATTTTGAAAGAAATGGAAAGAAGAGGAGGAGAAGTGAGAAAAAGAAAAAGGTATGCTATCGACTAGTCTTCAAGTTTGACTTTGATGATGATGTTGTATTAGTTAAACTCCCCCGAAGTGATTGTTGATGCATGTTTGCCCTTCCCCCAAGCTCATATGAAGACATTGTGGACGTATTTGCATCCAGGAAGGCCAGGAAATCCAACTTTTAGACTGTTTTCATATTACTTCTTTTGCCCTTGTTATTTATGACAAATTATAGTGGTTTGCCTTTTTTTTTGCCACTTCCTCACTTATTACTTCCTGTTACTTATGATACACAATAGTGTTCATTATTTGTTTTTATGTGTACAGTAATGTGTATAGAATGTACCTTGGTCGTTCATTTATTTATGATACAGGATTGCACTGTTTGCACCATTTTTGCCAATTTAATGTGTAGTAATTTTAAAAAAAAAAAATTTGATGTTATTCTGTAATGTACAGATCGTTTAATTTTTTGTTATTTATATGGTGCGACTTCAATGGAGGTTTAAGTCTTTTTGTTAATTATGTTACACTAATGTTGCACTTTTGCTCTCTTAAATGGCTGTAGGCCTATAATAATTGCGCCTTTTGGCCTTCAAAATTTTTTTTTGTAATTATTGTTTATTGTTCATTAAAACTAACTTGAAAGTAGTTGTTGTGAATTGTTGTTGTGAAAGAAGGGTTTGAAACGCCCCCCCCCATCCCCCCCCACCCCCTCCCAGAGACAGCAAGTCAGTCTCGCGGCCAGAGTGGCTTTCGCCCAGGGCGCAAATCACTCTAGGAACGCCACTGTGTGCAAACTAGACTATATAGGGGCTTCTCCTGTCAAATAGACATGAATTCAGGCATGAGTTCACTTTTAGACACAATGCTCTAGCCAGTGTAGTCTCTGCTCTCTTAAGGCATTTCCAATGGGTAGTGGAAAAATTAAAAAGTGAAATTGTGAAAAATCTACAAGAGGTATCACCTAAATTTTTGCTGTGCAGGTAGGGCTTCTAAACCTGTACAAAATACATTTGGAATTTTGGTTCTATCTGCTTCTATTCCAAAGTTATAAGCATTTTATTTTTTTATGCGTGCATTTTGCGTTTCAGAGGCTAAACTGCACTTTTTTACCAACTATATAATCCTACCTTAGAAGTAAAAGAATGTGCAAACTAGACTATATAGGGGCTTCTCCAGTCAAATGGACATGAATTCAGGAATGAGTTCACTTTTAGACACAATGCTCTAGCCAATGTAGTCTCTGCTTTCTTAATGAATTTCCAATGGGTAGTGGAAAAATTAAAAAGTGAAATTGTGAAAAAACTACAAGAGGTATCACCTCAATTCTTGCTGTTCAAGTAGGGCTTCTAAACCTGTACAAAATACATTTGGAATTTTGGTTCTATCTGCTTCTATTCCAAAGTTATAAGCATTTTATTTTTTTATGCGTGCATTTTGCGTTTCAGAGGCTAAACTGCACTTTTTTACCAACTATATAATCCTACCTTAGAAGTAAAAGAATGTGCAAACTAGACTATATAGGGGCTTCTCCAGTCAAATGGACATGAATTCAGGCATGAGTTCACTTTTAGACACAATGCTCTAGCCAATGTAGTCTCTGCTCTCTTCAAGCATTTCCAATGGGTAGTGGAAAAATTAAAAACTGAAATTGTGAAAAATCTACAAGTGGTATCACCTAAATTTTTGCTGTGCAGGTAGGGCTTCTAAACCTGTACAAAATACATTTGGAATTTTGGTTCTATCTGCTTCTATTCCAAAGTTATAAGCATTTTATTTTTTTATGCGTGCATTTTGCGTTTCAGAGGCTAAACTGCACTTTTTTACCAACTATATAATCCTACCTTAGAAGTAAAAGAATGTGCAAACTAGACTATATAGGGGCTTCTCCAGTCAAATGGACATGAATTCAGGCATGAGTTCACTTTTAGACACAATGCTCTAGCCAATGTAGTCTCTGCTCTCTTAATGCATTTCCAATGGGTAGTGGAAAAATTAAAAAGTGAAATTGTGAAAAAACTACAAGAGGTATCACCTCAATTCTTGCTGTGCAAGTAGGGCTTCTAAACCTGTACAAAATACATTTGGAATTTTGGTTCTATCTGCTTCTATTCCAAAGTTATAAGCATTTTATTTTTTTATGCGTGCATTTTGCGTTTCAGAGGCTAAACTGCACTTTTTTACCAACTATATAATCCTACCTTAGAAGTAAAAGAATGTGCAAACTAGACTATATAGGGGCTTCTCCTGTCAAATAGACATGAATTCAGGCATGAGTTCACTTTTAGACACAATGCTCTAGCCAATGTAGTCTCTGCTCTCTTAATGCATTTCCAATGGGTAGTGGAAAAATTAAAAACTGAAATTGTGAAAAATCTACAAGTGGTATCACCTAAATTTTTGCTGTGCAGGTAGGGCTTCTAAACCTGTACAAAATACATTTGGAATTTTGGTTCTATCTGCTTCTATTCCAAAGTTATAAGCATTTTATTTTTTTATGCGTGCATTTTGCGTTTCAGAGGCTAAACTGCACTTTTTTACCAACTATATAATCCTACCTTAGAAGTAAAAGAATGTGCAAACTAGACTATATAGGGGCTTCTCCAGTCAAATGGACATGAATTCAGGCATGAGTTCACTTTTAGACACAATGCTCTAGCCAATGTAGTCTCTGCTCTCTTAATGCATTTCCAATGGGTAGTGGAAAAATTAAAAAGTGAAATTGTGAAAAAACTACAAGAGGTATCACCTCAATTCTTGCTGTGCAAGTAGGGCTTCTAAACCTGTACAAAATACATTTGGAATTTTGGTTCTATCTGCTTCTATTCCAAAGTTATAAGCATTTTATTTTTTTATGCGTGCATTTTGCGTTTCAGAGGCTAAACTGCACTTTTTTACCAACTATATAATCCTACCTTAGAAGTAAAAGAATGTGCAAACTAGACTATATAGGGGCTTCTCCAGTCAAATGGACATGAATTCAGGCATGAGTTCACTTTTAGACACAATGCTCTAGCCAATGTAGTCTCTGCTCTCTTCAAGCATTTCCAATGGGTAGTGGAAAAATTAAAAACTGAAATTGTGAAAAATCTACAAGTGGTATCACCTAAATTTTTGCTGTGCAGGTAGGGCTTCTAAACCTGTACAAAATACATTTGGAATTTTGGTTCTATCTGCTTCTATTCCAAAGTTATAAGCATTTTATTTTTTTATGCGTGCATTTTGCGTTTCAGAGGCTAAACTGCACTTTTTTACCAACTATATAATCCTACCTTAGAAGTAAAAGAATGTGCAAACTAATAATAATAATAATAATAATAATACATTTTATTAGGCGCCTTTCAAGGCTCTCAAGGTCGCCGTACATCAAGCTATTAAATACATTACTTAAATAATAGAGTACATAAAAACAAGATAAAACAAAATAAAAACAGTGTAGAAATACATTTTAAAAACAGATACAGATTAAAAGACAGTGCAGTTATGGTCAGAGTGGTCAGAGTGAGAAGGCCTCTCTAAACAGATGAGTTTTGAGTTGAGATTTGAAGTGTGAGAGTGAGTGTGTGTCGCGGAGAGCATGGGGGAGGGAGTTGCAGAGCTGGGGAGCAGAGCGGCTGAAGGCTCTGCTTCCCATAGTGACGAGACGGGCAGGAGGGACAGTGAGGTGCAGGGAGGAGGAGGAGCGGAGGGAGCGGGCAGGTGTGGAGATGTGAATGAGGTTAGACAGGTATGGAGGGGCGAGGTTGTGGATGGCTTTGTAGGTGAGGAGTATGATTTTGTAGTGTATGCGGTGTGTGATGGGGAGCCAGTGGAGCTGTTGCAGGACAGGTGTGATGTGGTGATGGGAGGGTGTGTGTGTGATGATGCGGGCGGCTGAGTTTTGGACCAGTTGGAGTTTATGGAGTGATTTTTGTGGGAGACCGAACAGGAGAGAGTTACAGTAGTCTATACGGGAAGTGACCAGGCTATGGATGAGGATGGCGGTGGTGTGTAGGGTGAGTGAGGGACGGAGGCGGCGGATGTTTCTGAGGTGGAAGTAGGCAGACCGGGTGGTGTTGTTGATATGGGAGGTGAAGGAAAGTGTGCTGTCGAGGATGACACCCAGACTCTTTACCTGAGGGGAGGGGGAGATAGAGGAGCCGTCGATGGATATGGAGAAAGGGTTTATTTTGCTTAGGGTGGATTTGGTGCCGATGAGGAGAAGTTCTGTTTTATTGCCGTTAAGTTTGAGGAAGTTTGAGGTGAACCAGGTTTGTATTTCTGTTAGACAGTTTGTCAGGGAGGAGGGTGGAAGTGTGGAGTTGGGTTTAGTGGAGATGTAGAGCTGGGTGTCATCCGCGTAGCAGTGAAAGTGGATGTGGTGTTTTCTAAAGATGGAACCAAGGGGGAGAAGATAGATTAAAAATAGAAGAGGACCGAGGACAGAACCCTGAGGAACACCTGATGTGACAGGGGAGGGGTGTGAGGTGAATGACTTGACCTGAATAAACTGGGAGCGGTGTGAGAGGTAGGAGTGGAACCAGGAGAGGGGAGTACCAGAGATGCCGATGGAGGAAAGTCTGTCAAGGAGGATGGAGTGTGAAATGGTGTCAAATGTTGCACTGAGGTCTAGCAGGAGGAGGATGGAGAGTGAACCAGAATCAGCAGAGAGGAGGAGGTCATTAGTGATTTTCAGAAGGGCAGTTTCAGTGCTGTGGAGGGGACGGAAACCAGATTGAAATTGTTCGTAGATGTTATTGGAGGAAAGATGGGTGTGGAGTTGGGCAGCAACAGTTTTCTCAAGGAGTTTGGAAATGAAGGGTAGGTTTGAAATAGGACGGAAGTTATTGAGGTCAGAGGGATCAGAACCGGGTTCTGGACTATATAGGGGCTTCTCCAGTCAAATGGACATGAATTCAGGCATGAGTTCACTTTTAGACACAATGCTCTAGCCAATGTAGTCTCTGCTCTCTTAATGCATTTCCAATGGGTAGTGGAAAAATTAAAAAGTGAAATTGTGAAAAAACTACAAGAGGTATCACCTCAATTCTTGCTGTGCAAGTAGGGCTTCTAAACCTGTACAAAATACATTTGGAATTTTGGTTCTATCTGCTTCTATTCAAAAGTTATAAGCATTTTATTTTTTTATGCGTGCATTTTGCGTTTCAGAGGCTAAACTGCACTTTTTTACCAACTATATAATCCTACCTTAGAAGTAAAAGAATGTGCAAACTAGACTATATAGGGGCTTCTCCAGTCAAATGGACATGAATTCAGGCATGAGTTCACTTTTAGACACAATGCTCTAGCCAATGTAGTCTCTGCTCTCTTAACCCTCCTGTCGTGTTCGGGTCAAATCTGACCGTTTTACAACTTATAATGCTCAAAAATATTATGTTTTTCATCTGATTACCTCAAGATCTTATGATATCCTCCACACTGTTTACTTGAACATATAAAAGTGATGATCACCTATTTCATTCAATTTTGAGTGTTTTAATCAACCTTTGGTGTTCCCGGTCAAAAGTGACCGCCATAGGAAATGAATGGGTATCCAGAGTAAATTCATTCAACATACAGAAAACATCCCCATACACACTGCCCCAGCTCACACACACACTCACACTCTCACACACACACACACACACACACACACACACACACACACACACACACACACACACACACACACACACACACACACACACACACACAGAGGAGCAGATATGCCTGGACATGACGACCGGTCTCCAAGGGCATAATATCACACGTGACAACTTCTTCACATCACATGCTCTTGGTCAGGAGCTACTGAAAAGAAAGCTCACCATGGTAGGGACAGTGAGGAACAAGCCCGAACTTCCCTCTGCGCTGGTATCGACCAGAGGAAGACAGGCACTCTCATCACAATTTGCATTCACTGACACTCACACTCTTGTGTCATACGTTCCCAAGAAGAACAGAAATGTCATCCTGATGAGCACAGTACACAAAGACGCCGCTGTCAGCACCACAGAGGACAGGAAGCCCCTGATGATCCAGGACTACAGCAAGAACAAGGGAGGCGTTGACTGCCTTGATAAGGTAATGTAAAGTCTCATCATGCATTTTATTTTATTTTTTATCTAGGTGAATCATAGCATTTTGTGTATGACAGATTGAATATTGTTCCTAATCTCTTATTATTTATTGTTCCTTTATTGCAGCTTACTGGTACATACACCTGTAAGCGGATGACGGCTCTGTGGCCTGTGGCACTGTTCCACAACATCCTAGATGTCTTAGCTTTCAACGCGTATATGGTGTGGACAGCAATCGACCCAACCTGGAATCAGGGGAAAGACTTTTCCTCGCAGAGCTGGGGAAAGCTTTGGTGACTCCTCTTATATAGCGACGCCAGCACATTCCCTGCACACCAGCCTCCGCCAGTCTGGTTAGGAGCATGCAAGCTCCAGCCCCAGCCCTGGCTGCTCTCCCCCAACAAGGACATAGGCAGAAAAGGAAGCGTTGTGGCCTCTGTGCCCCTAGAGACATCAAAACGAGCCTGACATGCTGCAAATGTCATGCTTATGTTTGCAAGGCCCACTCTTACCTGAGTGTCACATGCCTCTCATGTGCATGAATACACACACACACACACACACTTACACACACACACACACACACACTTACACACTTAAAAATCCACATTGTAAATAGAATAGGCACCTTAATAACAGGCACTTTACTACGCACACTGAGAAGCACCTTTTTTCACTGTAATTTATTGAATTAGATGCTACTATTGTATAGATTCTAAATTGTTTATATGTTTGTGACCATAACACGTACTAAATTGTTTAATGTCTGCAACTGCAACATATTTTCTATTGTATGCTATATCTTTATGTCTGGGACTGTGGATGGAAATTAGCACTGTGCTAAATCCGGCATATTTAAATCGGTTTGTGTGATCTTATATAAATTGTGCGTTCATTAATATGCATTGTCCCTTCTAAATAAACGAATAAATAAATCACTGTCCAGACTCAGCCTGAGTAGCCAACTCTGCAAGCTGATATGGGAGGAATGTCAACATTAGGATCAGGGGAAAAAAAACAACAACATTGCATCTGTGTGAGAGGACGGTAAGACACAGCTCGCTTCGATCACCTACAGAAAACGGAACCAGTTAGGTTAAAAAAAATGGGCACCGCGTTGCAAACTGCCACGTCACATGTCAATACAACAACCTTCAGGACATCAACTACCTTATTTAATCAGACTGTATAACTCCACTATATAGTCCAAATGTGCAATATCTGTTTTTTTCCCCATACTCTCCTAGTTACTGTTTGTATTATTTATTATTTATTATTATTTATTATTATGTATTATTATTTTTGTTATTATTTTTTATTATTATTTTTTTATTACTTTTTATTATTACTTATTTTTATTATTACTTACTTTATCTCATTCTTGCCTGCATGCACTTTTTCTTTCTTGTTCAAACTGTTCTGGAGCAACTGTGGCAAGTAAATTTCTCCTGTGTGAGATCAGTAAAGTCTTATCTTAATTATTTTTTCTCCCTAGTCAGGAAAGCAGACGGAGGCACCGGCAGATCCACAGGCTGTACAGGACAACAGCGGCAGTACACCAAGTGCCAGTGCAGCATCAGGAAGTCAGGAAAGTTCAGCTGCTGACATGACATGCTCTTTGTGCTGCTAAAGTTTCATCTGACCAGTTCTCACAGCACCTGATGGAGTACCATACACAGGAGCAGTGTGAGCACTGTGGTGTGAAGGCCTCTGGTATTGTGGGATTATCACAGCACCTGGAGAGATGTCATGCTGTGACAGACCTTCCTGCCCCTTCAGCCTCCTCCCACCCCTCTGCTGCTCAAGACCAGGAGATGACAGAGGCACCAAGCATCGGCGCCCAAGATGCTCCTGCTCCAGCCTCCCTCCCGGCCAATGAGATGACTCCTGTTCTGGAATCTGGAAGTGCTAATCCCGGGTTATTTGTCAGTGATGCCTCAGTGGGGCCCATCCAATCCCCAATTGAGGAGAGCGACCCCACTGCCAGGACTGAAACTCCATCTGAGGACAGTGGGCCTGTCACCCCAGCTCTGGATGGATAAATACACAGTGGATAAATACCTTATTTTCTAATCTTTCGAATTCTATAATATGGTCTACTCTCATCTAATTACAATTGGAAATGTGCGTTTATTTATATTTTTTCTTATTAGAGGCTTATAATTTGGTTTTATTGTTTATATTTTGTGACAGGACGCAAGGTGTGATTCCAGAGGCGTTCCTGGATGCTTTAGCTGGGTACCTGGTTGGGCTCAACAGATCGATAACCGCTCTCTCCAACACTGAGATCCGGTTATACGACTCTTTAAACATCTTTGACCGGACCCCC
Organism: Paratrypauchen microcephalus; assembly: GCA_036785185.1. NCBI lineage: Eukaryota > Metazoa > Chordata > Actinopteri > Gobiiformes > Gobiidae > Paratrypauchen > Paratrypauchen microcephalus. The sequence continues at coordinate 5,760 of JAVJIX010000409.1, read as the reverse complement.
ACCAGGTACAGCCTTAAAAGCAAAACTACTACATTGTCAGGACCTTGGAGAGCGTCAAGAAAGCGCAGTGGCTCTGCTTTAGGCCAGCAAGCTGCCGAAAGGTATCTATCTACAGCTCATATATTTAACTGTTCAGTGTCTGTATTAGTGTAGTTGTGTGCATATGTTGTGTGCACTATGTGATGTGGTCATCTTTTTGCAGATTGAGGTTAATAAGCACAGTTGTGCTATTGTACAACTATTGTGCTTAAAAAAAATAAAAGAAAAACTCTTGTGGTGTAATAGGAACACGTCCATCCTTTGGGTGGGAGACTCCAGGTGCAAGTCCTGGCAAGAGTGTGCAACTTCCTAAATCAATAAATAGATTTAAACTTGTACATTTTTCAATTTTGTTGCAGAATTATTATATTCATTTAGAGTAAAGATAATTCTAATGTGTTTTCTCCTTTGGGACAGAAGCTTGTGGAAACAAGACTGCTGCAGGGCATCAGGGCCAATTCTGATCAAATCTGCCCCACTCTGTGTGTGTCCAGTGTCTCTAACCCGCTCTCCTCCTCCCACCCTCTCTCCTCTTCTCCCTCTCCTTTCTCCTCTCCTTTTTCCTCTCTTCACTCCTTCCTCTCTCTCCTCCTCTCTTCCTCTCCTCCCTTTTCTTTTTCCTTTCTTTTCTCCCCCCCCCTTCCCCCCCCTTTCTCTTCTTTCTTTCCCCCCAATAGCAGTCCCTTTTGCCCCTCCTTTAGTCGAGGAACCCACCAGAGGGCCTCTAGCGTTGGAGGTAGCGCTTGGTCTCCCCTCTTTCTTCCCGGAGGAGGCAGCGTGACAGCCTACCCCGTTCTTAGAGTTTGGCAGAAGCAGCCTGCGGGCCTACTCCTGCTGCAGCATCGGTGGGGGCAGCTCGTACCCCTTGTTGCTCGGGTGCGGTGGTGCTGCAACCCTCACCTGGGTGGCACGGGACCTCCTCCACCTCCTTTAGACGAGTGACCAATCTGCCGTGGGACGCGTATATCCACGTCCCCCACTGTGCGACATTCACAGCCGTGTCGGTGACCAACAGCCTTCATAAGGGCCTGCCCAGCGATGCGAACCCCAGTGCTCGCACCTAGTTTCCTTCACCAGCACCAGGTCTCCGACCTTAGTGTCGTGGAGAACACTCGTAGCACCCATCAGCAGTGCGGCCCTCACCTGCACATACACAAAAAACTATGGGGAAAAATTTCCTGGGAGGTGGGCCCAAGCCAAGATTGGGGGGTCTGGGAAACAATATTTCAACCGGACTCATATTACACCGTGCTCGCACTCCCATCCTCATGTACATGAGAGCCAGTGGAAGAACCTTGACCCAAGTGAGGCCTGTATCCTCACAGATCTTAACCAGTTTACCTTTTAAAGTGCCATTCTGCGGAGATCAATTCCTAAAAATTGGCCCAGCTCCTCAATTATCTTGGCCACGAAGTGCGTCCCATTGTTACTTAAAATTTTCTGTGGAATACCCCACCGTGGCACAATTTCAGTTATTAGAGCTTTAACCACTGCGGGACTAGAAACATGTTTACATGGGAACGCCTCCATGTGTTGTGACCAGGCATCAACCAAACAACCTTAGTGTCGGGTAAACTCAATCTTATCCAAACCCTAAACCAAGCCCATTTTGTCATACTAAACTGTAATGCATACAAGTTTAAATACAGGTTTAGATCAATACTCACTGTATTTTAAGATACAGTGGTACCTCACTTTACGAATGACCCAACAAACGAAAATTTCAAGTTACGAAACGTCTTCACGGTAAATTTTGGTCTCTAGATACGAATGAAATTTCAAGTTACGAAACGCAAAATCTCCAATCCAATCCAACTTTATTTATAAAGCACTTTAAAAACAACAAATCTCAAAAATTCAATTAATGCGCGCTCAGATGCACGCCCGAAACGAGGGGAGACACAACAACACATCATCAGTATGCTAAAACTCACCTGTCTCACGACGGTCTAAACCCAGCTCACGTTCCCTTAGTGAGTGAACAATGCAACACTTGGTGAATTCTGCTTCACAGTGATAGGAAGAGCCGACATCGAAGGATCACGTCGGCACGGCGCAAGGCTACACCGGGGCTGCGGGATGCAGCCGTGCCTCCTCCTCGGGCCAGAGCACGCGCGGGCCTAGCACGGGGTGATTTATTCCTGCTCCGGTCCTGGTTTAGACCTGGTTTAGTTCTGGTCTAGACCTGGAAGTCACATAGAACCAGCGCCCGACCCGAGCGAGACCCCGCGGTCTTGCCCGCTGTTATCCATTCCTGCTCTCATCTCCTAACCGTGGTTGGGAGACACAGGGGAGATCGTCTTCTCCAGGGCCGGAGATAGCTTTCCCTCCGGGGTTAACTCCCTTCTGGACATCGTGCGCTTACAGTGGTGGAGAATGCAAGTAAAAAAAAGGCAGTTTTGCTGCAGAGTGGGGCGTTATTGTCTCCTCTACGGAGGAGACATTCATCCAGCACGCGCACACACTCTTCTGCACTGAGCTATAGACACAAGATAGACACATCTCACAACACCGCTGATAGAGCACCTTCCTCGGCCTGTTAGCTCACAGTGTCAGCGCCCCGGCTCTGGAGGTCAGATAGAAGCAGAGCCCGCCCCGCCCCGCAAGAAGCGCGGAGACACGAGCACCGCGCTCCTCCAACGGCACTGCCATGTTATAATAATAACAGGTCCAATCCAGGTTTAGTTCTGGCCTGACCTGGTTTATTCCACGTTCTTTTAGTCCTGGTCTAGTCTCTTAGCCCGTCAGGACGCAGAACACAACGTTACACTATAAAAAAAAAAAAAAATTACACTACAAAAAAAAAAACCTTGGAACGGATCAGGCTTTTTCCATTGAAATGGTTACTCAACTTACGAATTTTTCACGTTACGAAACCACTTCTGGAACGAATTAATTTCGTAAGGTGAGGAACCACTGTACCAATTTCTATATGTCTGGTGATTTAAACGCACAAGATAATGAATAAATTATGAATAGTTAACGATTAAATTGCTTATCTTTTTAATCACACCATCAATTGGTGCATGTCTGGAAGATATCATTACAATGTATGCAGGGGCGTTCTTTGACGGTGGCCACCTGGGCAATTGCCCAGGGCAGCATCGCGGGAGCAGCGCCGCGGTGGCGCAAAGGAAAAAAAAAAAAAACGGTGCGGCGCGCGCGGATCCTTGTGCAGGGGGGCTGGTGCTGTGCTGGCTCGTGGTTACATGAAGGCAGAGTAGCGCACGGTGTACAGTATATGACAAAACAGTCACAGTGATGGACTGAAAAAGATTGAAGCCATCAGGTGCTCAATTTTGAAAGAAATGGAAAGAAGAGGAGGAGAAGTGAGAAAAAGAAAAAGGTATGCTATCGACTAGTCTTCAAGTTTGACTTTGATGATGATGTTGTATTAGTTAAACTCCCCGAAGTGATTGTTGATGCATGTTTGCCCTTCCCCCAAGCTCATATGAAGACATTGTGGACGTATTTGCATCCAGGAAGGCCAGGAAATCCAACTTTTAGACTGTTTTCATATTACTTCTTTTGCCCTTGTTATTTATGACAAATTATAGTGGTTTGCCTTTTTTTTGCCACTTCCTCACTTATTACTTCCTGTTACTTATGATACACAATAGTGTTCATTATTTGTTTTTATGTGTACAGTAATGTGTATAGAATGTACCTTGGTCGTTCATTTATTTATGATACAGGATTGCACTGTTTGCACCATTTTTGCCAATTTAATGTGTAGTAATTTTTAAAAAAAAAATTGATGTTATTCTGTAATGTACAGATCGTTTAATTTTTTGTTATTTATATGGTGCGACTTCAATGGAGGTTTAAGTCTTTTTGTTAATTATGTTACACTAATGTTGCACTTTTGCTCTCTTAAATGGCTGTAGGCCTATAATAATTGCGCCTTTTGGCCTTCAAAATTTTTTTTTGTAATTATTGTTTATTGTTCATTAAAACTAACTTGAAAGTAGTTGTTGTGAATTGTTGTTGTGAAAGAAGGGTTTGAAACGCCGCCCCACCCCCCACCCCCTCCCAGAGACAGCAAGTCAGTCTCGCGGCCAGAGTGGCTTTCGCCCAGGGCGCAAATCACTCTAGGAACGCCACTGTGTGCAAACTAGACTATATAGGGGCTTCTCCTGTCAAATAGACATGAATTCAGGCATGAGTTCACTTTTAGACACAATGCTCTAGCCAGTGTAGTCTCTGCTCTCTTAAGGCATTTCCAATGGGTAGTGGAAAAATTAAAAAGTGAAATTGTGAAAAATCTACAAGAGGTATCACCTAAATTTTTGCTGTGCAGGTAGGGCTTCTAAACCTGTACAAAATACATTTGGAATTTTGGTTCTATCTGCTTCTATTCCAAAGTTATAAGCATTTTATTTTTTTATGCGTGCATTTTGCGTTTCAGAGGCTAAACTGCACTTTTTTACCAACTATATAATCCTACCTTAGAAGTAAAAGAATGTGCAAACTAGACTATATAGGGGCTTCTCCAGTCAAATGGACATGAATTCAGGAATGAGTTCACTTTTAGACACAATGCTCTAGCCAATGTAGTCTCTGCTTTCTTAATGAATTTCCAATGGGTAGTGGAAAAATTAAAAAGTGAAATTGTGAAAAAACTACAAGAGGTATCACCTCAATTCTTGCTGTTCAAGTAGGGCTTCTAAACCTGTACAAAATACATTTGGAATTTTGGTTCTATCTGCTTCTATTCCAAAGTTATAAGCATTTTATTTTTTTATGCGTGCATTTTGCGTTTCAGAGGCTAAACTGCACTTTTTTACCAACTATATAATCCTACCTTAGAAGTAAAAGAATGTGCAAACTAGACTATATAGGGGCTTCTCCAGTCAAATGGACATGAATTCAGGCATGAGTTCACTTTTAGACACAATGCTCTAGCCAATGTAGTCTCTGCTCTCTTCAAGCATTTCCAATGGGTAGTGGAAAAATTAAAAACTGAAATTGTGAAAAATCTACAAGTGGTATCACCTAAATTTTTGCTGTGCAGGTAGGGCTTCTAAACCTGTACAAAATACATTTGGAATTTTGGTTCTATCTGCTTCTATTCCAAAGTTATAAGCATTTTATTTTTTTATGCGTGCATTTTGCGTTTCAGAGGCTAAACTGCACTTTTTTACCAACTATATAATCCTACCTTAGAAGTAAAAGAATGTGCAAACTAGACTATATAGGGGCTTCTCCAGTCAAATGGACATGAATTCAGGAATGAGTTCACTTTTAGACACAATGCTCTAGCCAATGTAGTCTCTGCTTTCTTAATGAATTTCCAATGGGTAGTGGAAAAATTAAAAAGTGAAATTGTGAAAAAACTACAAGAGGTATCACCTCAATTCTTGCTGTGCAAGTAGGGCTTCTAAACCTGTACAAAATACATTTGGAATTTTGGTTCTATCTGCTTCTATTCCAAAGTTATAAGCATTTTATTTTTTTATGCGTGCATTTTGCGTTTCAGAGGCTAAACTGCACTTTTTTACCAACTATATAATCCTACCTTAGAAGTAAAAGAATGTGCAAACTAGACTATATAGGGGCTTCTCCAGTCAAATGGACATGAATTCAGGCATGAGTTCACTTTTAGACACAATGCTCTAGCCAATGTAGTCTCTGCTCTCTTCAAGCATTTCCAATGGGTAGTGGAAAAATTAAAAACTGAAATTGTGAAAAATCTACAAGTGGTATCACCTAAATTTTTGC
>JAVJIX010000340.1:367500-436830 GCA_036785185.1 Paratrypauchen microcephalus | reverse complement strand
AGTAGTAGTAATAACAGTAGTAGTAATAGCAGTAGTAGTAGCAGTAGTAGTAGTACAAATGCAGTACTCACGGCAGGGTCCAGTACGCAGCAGGAGAAGGGGACCCCACAGCGCTCTCTAGAGGCGTTTGTGGAATTACAGGAAAAATAAGGATTCTGTTCCCAGTCCTCCGGACCCTGAGCCCCACAGCACCACGTCTGGAAGAAGGAGGACATACTGAGAGAGGAGGAGAGAGGAGGACACAGGAGGAGAGAGGAGGAGGAGAGAGGAGAGGAGAGAGAGGAGGAGAGAGGAGACAGGAGGAGAGAGAGGAGGAGAGAGGAGGAGAGAGGAGACAGGAGGAGAGAGGAGAGAGGGGAGGGGAGGAGAGAGGAGAGTCCTCCGGACCCTGAGCCCCACAGCACCACGTCTGGAAGAAGGAGGACATACTGAGAGAGGAGGAGAGAGGAGAGGGAGGAGAGAGGAGGAGAGAGGAGGAGGAGAGAGGAGAGGAGAGAGGAGGAGAGAGGAGAGGGAGGAGGAGGAGGAGAGAGGAGGAGAGAGAGGAGGAGGAGAGGAGAGAGGAGAGTCACTCCGGACCCCGAGCCCCACAGCACCACGTCTGGAAGAAGGAGGACATACTGAGAGAGGAGGAGAGAGGAGGAGAGAGGAGGAGAGAGGAGGAGAGAGGAGAGGAGAGAGAGGAGGAGAGAGGAGACAGGAGGAGAGAGAGGAGGAGAGAGGAGACAGGAGGAGAGAGGAGAGAGGAGGAGAGAGGAGGAGAGAGGAGAGTCCTCCGGACCCCGAGCCCCACAGCACCACGTCTGGAAGAAGGAGGACATACTGAGAGAGGAGGAGAGAGGAGAGAGGAGGACACAGGAGGAGAGAGGAGGAGGAGAGATGAGGAGAGGAGAGAGAGGAGGAGAGAGGAGACAGGAGGAGAGAGAGGAGGAGAGAGGAGGAGAGAGAGGAGACAGGAGGAGAGAGGAGAGAGGAGGAGGAGAGAGGAGAGTCCTCCGGACCCTGAGCCCCACAGCACCACGTCTGGAAGAAGGAGGACATACTGAGAGAGGAGGAGAGGAGGAGAGAGGAGGAGAGAGGAGGAGAGAGGAGGAGAGAGGAGGAGAGAGGAGGAGAGAGGAGAGGAGAGAGAGGAGGAGAGAGGAGGAGGAGAGAGAGGAGGAGAGAGGAGACAGGAGGAGAGAGGAGGAGAGAGGAGGAGAGAGGAGAGTCCTCCGGACCCTGGGCCCCACAGCACCACGTCTGGAAGAAGGAGGACATACTGAGAGAGGAGGAGAGAGGAGAGAGGAGGACACACGAGGAGAGAGGAGAGGAGAGAGGAGGAGAGAGGAGACAGGAGGAGAGAGAGGAGGAGAGAGGAGAGAGAGGAGGAGACAGGAGGAGAGAGGAGAGAGGAGGAGAGAGGAGAGAGGAGGAGAGAGGAGAGTCCTCCGGACCCTGAGCCCCACAGCACCACGTCTGGAAGAAGGAGGACATACTGAGAGAGGAGGAGAGAGGAGAGGAGGAGGAGAGGAGGAGAGAGGAGGAGACAGGAGGAGAGACAGAGGAGAGAGGAGACAGGAGGAGGAGAGAGGAGGAGAGAGGAGAGAGAGGAGGAGACAGGAGGAGGACAGAGGAGGAGGAGACAGGAGAGTGGACCCTGAGCCCCACAGGAGGACGACAGGAAGAAGGAGGACACGAGAGAGGAGGAGACAGGGAGGAGACAGGAGGAGGAGACAGGAGGAGGACAGAGGAGGAGAGAGGAGACAGGAGGAGGACAGAGGAGGAGAGGACAGGAGGTGGACAGAGGAGGAGGAGACAGGAGGAGAGAGAGGAGGAGACAGGAGGAGGACAGAGGAGGAGACAGGAGGTGGACAGAGGAGGAGGAGACAGGAGGAGGACAGAGGAGGAGACAGGAGGAGGAGAGAGGAGGAGAAGAGAGGACAGAGGAGGAGAGAGGAGACAGGACCCTGAAACAGGAGGAGGAGACAGGAGGAGGACAGAGGAGGAGACAGGAGGAGGACAGAGGAGGAGGACAGAGGAGGAGGAGACAGGAGGAGGACAGAGGAGGAGACAGGAGGAGGACAGAGGAGAGGAGGACAGAGGAGGAGGAGAGAGGAGAGAGGAGGAGACAGGAGGAGGAGACAGGAGGAGGACAGAGGAGGAGACAGGAGGGAGGACAGAGGAGGAGGAGACAGGAGGAGGACAGAGGAGGAGACAGGAGGAGGACAGAGGAGGAGGACAGAGGAGGAGGAGACAGGAGGAGACAGGAGGAGGAGACAGGAGGAGGACAGAGGAGGAGGACAGAGGAGGAGGAGACAGGAGGAGGACAGAGGAGGGAGGGAGACAGGAGGAGGGACAGAGGAGGAGGAGACAGGAGGAGGACAGAGGAGGAGGACAGGAGGAGGAGGACAGAGGAGGAGGAGACAGGAGGAGGACAGGAGGAGGAGACAGGAGGAGGACAGAGGAGGAGGGGACAGGAGGAGGACAGAGGAGGAGGAGACAGGAGGAGGACAGGAGGAGGAGACAGGAGGAGGACAGAGGAGGAGGGGACAGGAGGTGGACAGAGGAGGAGGAGACAGGAGGAGGACAGGAGGAGGAGACAGGAGGAGGACAGAGGAGGAGGGGACAGGAGGTGGACAGAGGAGGAGGAGACAGGAGGAGGACAGAGGAGGAGACAGGAGGAGGACAGAGGAGGAGGACAGAGGAGGAGGAGACAGGAGGAGACAGGAGGAGGAGACAGGAGGAGGACAGAGGAGGAGGGGACAGGAGGAGCCGTACCGAGGTCTGCAGGGAGTCGATGAGGTTCTGCAGGTCGATGTCGTCTCTGTACGCTCTGATGTTCTTCATGAAGAACGTTTGGATCCAATCAAACACCTGACCCTGAAACACCAGAACCAGGACCACAGCCAGGACCTCCAGAACGAAGATCAGACCCACCATGGACGAGAACTACACCAGAACCAGAACCAGATTAGACCCACCATGGACCAGAGGATGCATGCAGATGGAGCAGGAGGAGGAGCAGACTCACAGCCTTGAGCAGACACAGGTTCTCCCTCAGGGCGCCCACACAGCCGGCGAAGCCCAGGACGAACATGACGCCTCCTGCCACGAGCAACACCCACACAGGGTCAAAACCATGGATCCTGGTGAGAACACTGAGGTCCTGAAGAACGCCCTGAAACACACCAACCAGGACTAGACCAGGACTAGACCAGGACTAGACCAGGACCAGACCAGGACCAGACCAGGACTAGACCAGGACTAGACCAGGACCAGACCAGGACTAGACCAGGACTAGACCAGGACCAGACCAGGACTAGACCAGGACCAGACCAGGACTAGACCAGGACTAGACCAGGACCAGACCAGGACTAGACCAGGACCAGACCAGGACTAGACCAGGACTAGACCAGGACCAGACCAGGACTAGACCAGGACCAGACCAAGACTAGACCAGGACCAGACCAGGACCAGACCAGGACTAAACCAGGACCAGACCAGGACCAGACCAGGACCAGACCAGGACTAGACCAGGACCAGACCAGGACTAGACCAGGACCAGACCAGGACCAGACCAGGACCAGACCAGGACTAGACCAGGACTAGACCAGGACCAGACCAGGACCAGACCAGGACTAGACCAGGACTAGACCAGGACCAGACCAGGACCAGACCAGGACTAGACCAGGACCAGACCAGGACTAGACCAGGACCAGACCAGGACTAGACCAGGACTAGACCAGGACTAGATCAGGACCAGACCAGGACCAGAGCAGGACTAGACCAGGACTAGACCAGGACTAGACCAGGACCAGACCAGGACCAGACCAGGACCAGACCAGGACCAGACCAGGACTAGACCAGGACCAGACCAGGACTAGACCAGGACCAGACCAGGACTAGACCAGGACCAGACCAGGACCAGACCAGGACTAGACCTGAGGGGTATTCCACAAACGCGGCTAAGCACAAAGCCCGGCTTTATTCGACAGTTGGCGCTAGTTTTAGTGAGAGTTCCAGGGATGAAAGTGGCCAATCATGAAAAAAGCGGAAAGTCAACAATATCAGCAAAAAAATAAATTGCAAATGTGTTCCAAAAGTAGAATACCCCCCAGAACTAGACCAGGGGGGTATTCCATCAACGTTGCTAAACATAGCGGCGCCTAAGTGGTCCTCGCCTCGCTTGAAGAAGCGTCATCTTAGACTAAAGCCTGAAGTCGTTCCACTAACGCGTTTCAGCTGCCCCTCAGCGGCGCTAACTTCAGCCGCGCCGATCCTGTCCTGGACTAGACGCGTGCACGGGGAACGTAAGAAGCCCAGAACAAGCGACTGTCGAAAACGCCATCATGTCGAAGATTCGGGCCGATTATTTCAGCGCATCAGAACAGAAGTTGCTTTTGGAACTCTACAACACATTTGCAATAACCAAGGCCAGAGACATGGCGTGGCAGAAGATCGCCGAGCGCTTAAATACGGAAGTGAAGTCCTATAACAGTGCTGGAGGTTGAGTTTAAGTATGTTTTTCACCATCGGTGTCAAGAGAGTGGGGGAGAGGATATGTTACGGTCTGGCATCTGGAAGACGTGAGTCCGATTCTCATGGTGGGCAGATGACAGACATGGGACCAAGTCACACATGTGCAAGTCTCAAGTAAGTCTCAAGTCTTCACCTTCAAGTCACAAGTAAGTCTCAAGTATTTTTTTCTTGGGCAAGTCAAGTCAAGTCAAGTCCTGTAATAGGTCAAGTCAAGTCCAAGTCAAGTCACCTTTGGCGTATTGTTGTAATTTTAGCTGCAGAATCTGATCTTAATAAAGTGAAAGGCAATATATAAGAAAGTGTAAGTAATCATCACTGGCTAATGTGCACAACCTGTTATCAAATATTTGTATTGTAAATACTCATGTTCAGTAAAATACATCATAGACTCAAACAAAACAGTGATAATGTAATTATTGGTTATTTATTGGTAAAAGTGATCTGTACATCGAAAACCAAACTGTTTCACATGTTTTCAACATTGTTTCAGCAGTGAGTTGAAACCAGTAACAGCTAAAACAAACTTGTATTAAACTTTGTTACACTCCCTAACTCACTCTGTCCCACACACACACGCACACACGCGCACACGCACACACGCGCACACACACACCACTCTTCGCGTGCGTAATGGGTCAGGCGCGCTCCTCGAGAGCTCGTGTATTTAGACTACACCTTTGTAAGAGACTGACTAAGAGTAAAAAGTGATGAGAGTTTTGTTTATTATTATTATTTGAACGTAGACCCAAGTGATCTCCTGCATTCCACAAAACCAAGCCAACAACTGATCTGAGCAACGCCAAGAGACAGTACATTAACGCCACATAGCCCTCCACCACAAGCGCAAACACAGCGCAACTCTCACATCTGAGGGGACGAAACCAGGACTGGACCAGGTCTAGACCTGGACTAAACAGGGATTAAACCACCACGGGCCACTCTTTGCTGATTTTGTGCGGCTGGTTTGTGGCTGGGGCTGAGAGTATGCGGTCCGGGAACCGCGGATCGTGCCTGTGGTGGTGCACGTGGTACACGTGTTGCGTCCCAGGACATGGCAGTGCCGTTGAATGAGCACGAAAACATTATGTGACCACGCAAGTCATTCAAGTCATCGTGTCTCAAGTCAAGTCAAGTCCCGAGTCCTAGACTTCCAAGTCCGAGTCAAGTCTCAAGTATTTAATTTTTTGTCGAGTCAAGTCACAAGTCATAAAAACAGCGACTCGAGTCGACTCGAGTCCAAGTCACTAAGTCTCAAGTCCCCATGTCTGGCAGATGATGTCAAAAATATTATATATTTGTAGAGCAGTCTTGTCAGTTGTAATTTATTTTTACTGTGTAAAAGCATTTGCTCCAACTAATACGTTAAATTGTGTTATCTTGTCTTTGAGCAGGAATAATGTGAAGAGGAGTGTTTTGCAGGTAAAGACAAAGCATAAAAACATTTTGCAGAGTGGTAAGTCGGCTAATATTAATATTATTATTCAGTGAAATTAGTAATACTGTTGAAATGGTACCTTAATTTAATTTAAAATGAACAGTAGCTACCAAGCCACAGGAGGTGGGAGCCCCCCTCAAAACCTTTCACCTGCAGAGGAGCTGGCACTGGTCCTAAACCGGGGTCGCCCACTGGTGGAGGTAACTGAAGGAGGGACCCCATCAAAGATCCTTCCTGCGAGTTCTCCTGAGGAGTATATTCAAGCTATTCTCTAGACTAATGCTTGCCTCAGCTGTGATCCAAGCATTTGTGTATTTTAATAGTATGTTTGTGTTCTAGTTACTGAAGGTGGCGTACACTTGGACCCTCCTCAGCAGTCCTCCAGCAGTGCCTTGCCTGACCCTCAGCAGTCCTCCAGCAGTGCCTTGCCTGACCCTCAGCACTCCTCCAGCAGTGCCTTGCCTGACCCTCAGCAGTCCTCCAGCAGTGCCTTGCCTGACCCTCAGCAGTCCTCCAGCAGTGCCTTGCCTGACCCTCAGCAGTCCTCCAGCAGTGCCTTGCCTGACCCTCAGCAGTCCTCCAGCAGTGCCTTGCCTGACCCTCAGCGGTCCTCCAGCAGTGCCTTGCCTGACCCTCAGCAGTCCTCCAGCAGTGGCCTCACACCAGAATGTCATACCTAATGTCTTTTATTGTTTTATGCCTATTGATGGAAATTGATAAATAGGATTTCATTAAAGAGACTTGCACAGCATCTCTGAAGCAAATTTGTTGAATCATTGAAATGTTGCACCATGGAGTGTGCCTGTTATTTGGCTACATTTAGTTTTAAAAGTAAAGATTTACCTGTAACTGTATTCTTTGATAAAGATGTCACATAAAATATAAAGTGTCAATGTCGTCAGGTGAGAGTGATGTTAGGCCCAACTGATATAAGTTCTATGATGATATGAATAATTTTAGGTTAAATTCATTCGCATTTGTGTAATGTGTGGCAAATGTACATTTGTGAAAATATAACACATAACTGACTTGAGCATGAATACGTCAGTAACAGGAATCGAACCCGGGACTCAAATGTGACAGACGCAGTACTTAACCATTAGGCCAAAGATGCGTGAATTAGGCCAAATTCAGTATTAGGCCAAAGACTTTCTCCATAACAACTATGGAATTGTTTTATCTGATAATATCGTAAAGACAGCGCTTCAAAAGAATATTTTAAATTACTGGAAATTTGTCAAAACTGACCAAGAACGTAAGGTAATTTATTTTTTGCTTATACAGGGGGTCCTCGGGTTACGACGGTCTCGGGTTACGACGTTTCGTGGTTACGAACGCGCCCCCATTTAAAAAAATATGTATATATTACGCGTCATTCCGTCTTACGCGGTTTAGCGTGGTAAGAGATGTAAACAAACGCGAACGGCGCGCGGCGCACAGCGGAAGAATACGCTCTGTTGTGATTGTAGGGCGAAGAAGACGGCCTCGTGTGCGTGCCCAATGTGGGCGGAAGTACCTGATGTGGGCTCTGATCTGCTCCTATGAAAGCGGCAGTGATAACCAAGCAGCGTAGTGGTCTAATTATTGAGATGGAAAGGTTATTGGTGCTTTGGTTGGAAGATCAAAGGCAAAATCCGGTTTACGACGAAATTCGGGTTACGACGCGCCTTAAGAACGGATCAACGTCGTAACCCGAGGACCCCCTGTATTGTTTTCAGACAACACAGATACTCATGCGGGAGGTGTGCGGAACTGTTTTTTCGACACGGTTTACCTCAGGTACGTATTCTCTGCAACACAGCCTGATTAAGCCTCATCTTTAGCCTGATCAATAACCTGATCGATAACCTGCCTGGGACCAGGCAAGCTCAGAGGTCTATGTTGCCCCAGCAACTCAGCGGGGACTAATGTTAGCGAGAGTCATGGAACTGAACTCTGACTAAAACTAGCACGGCCTATGGAAATAAGCCGGGCTTTGTGCTTAGCCGTGGTGATGGAACACCCCTCTTGACTAGACCAGGACTAGACCAGGACTAGACCAGGACTAGACCAGGACTAGACCAGGACTAGACCAGGACTAGACCAGGACTAGACCAGGACGGTACCTTCTCACTCCAGGCCCAGAGTCCTGCTGCGATGAGAGCTGCTCCCAGTAACTGAAAAACACCACATGACCTCATTAATACAAGAACAATCTGCTCCTGAAACCAGACCAGACCTCTGACCCCTGAAGATCGTTCTGTTCCAACTACGACATTTTAAATCTCAATCTTGATCTAAAACGACTTCATAAAGAAACAAGTGCTCTGACTTCAGCTTTAGAAAACTGTGGAGTCCAATGGACCTGAACCAAACCAGGTCTAAACCAGGTCTAGACCAGTTCTACGTCACATCGGGCGTATACGTCACATTGTCACAGCTCATTGGGCCCAAGATAAACAGGAAGTGAGAGGAAACGCCAACCATAAACCCCCAAACTCTACATCCCCCGAGACACGAGATCAAGTCCACGAACATGACGGAGCTATACAGACTTATGATCCGTAACTCCACCATGATGTTTGGGTTCAGGGGGTTTGGGCTCAGGGGGTTTGGGTTCAGGGGGTTTGGGCTCAGGGGGTTTGGGTTCAGGGGGTTTGGGCTCAGGGGTCTGGGCTCAGGGGGTTTGGGTTCAGGGGGTTTGGGTTCAGGGGTTTGGGTTCAGGGGGTTTGGGCTCAGGGGGTTTGGGCTCAGGGGTTTGGGTTCAGGGGGTTTGGGTTGAGGGGGTTTGGGGTCAGGGGGTTTGGGTTCAGGGGGTTTGGGCTCAGGGGTTTTGGGTTCAGGGGGTTTGGGCTCAGGGGGTTTGGGTTCAGGGGGTTTGGGCTCAGGGGGTTTGGGCTCAGGTGGTTTGGGTTCAGGGGGTTTGGGTTCAGGGGGTTTGGGTTCAGGGGGTTTGGGCTCAGGTGGTTTGGGCTCAGGTGGTTTGGGCTCAGGGGGTTTGGGCTCAGGGGGTTTGGGCTCAGGGGGTTTGGGTTCAGGGGGTTTGGGTTCAGGGGGTTTGGCTCAGGTGGTTTGGGCTCAGGTGGTTTGGGCTCAGGGGGTTTGGGTTCAGGGGGTTTGGGTTCAGGGGGTTTGGGCTCAGGGGGTTTGGGTTCAGGGGGTTTGGGTTCAGGGGGTTTGGGTTCAGGGGGTTTGGGTTCAGGGGTTTGGGTTCAGGGGGTTTGGGTTCAGGGGGTTTGGGCTCAGGGGGTTTGGGCTCAGGGGGTTTGGGTTCAGGGGGTTTGGGTTCAGGGGGTTTGGGCTCAGGGGGTTTGGGTTCAGGGGGTTTGGGTTCAGGGGGTTTGGGCTCAGGGGGTTTGGGTTCAGGGGGTTTGGGTTCAGGGGGTTTGGGCTCAGGGGGTTTGGGCTCAGGTGGTTTGGGTTCAGGGGGTTTGGGTTCAGGGGGTTTGGGCTCAGGGGGTTTGGGCTCAGGGGGTTTGGGTTCAGGGGGTTTGGGCTCAGGGGGTTTGGGCTCAGGGGGTTTGGGCTCAGGGGGTTTGGGTTCAGGGGGTTTGGGTTCAGGGGGTTTGGGCTCAGGGGGTTTGGTTCAGGGGGTTTGGGCTCAGGGGGTTTGGGTTCAGGGGGTTTGGGCTCAGGGGGTTTGGGTTCAGGGGGTTTGGGTTCAGGGGGTTTGGTTCAGGGGGTTTGGGTTCAGGGGGTTTGGGTTCAGGGGGTTTGGGTTCAGGGGGTTTGGGTTCAGGGGGTTTGGGTTCAGGGGGTTTGGGTTCAGGGGGTCTGGGGTAGAGTAGAGAGAGAGTATTGGAAATACTCCAGCAGACTCAAAGGACTGACTGCTCTGGTTCTGGTTTCTGGTTTTGGCTGTGGGTTTTGGTTCTGGTTTGTGGTTCTGTTCTGGTTCTGGTCTGTGGTTCTGGTTCTGATGGTTCTGACTGTGAACGTGACTGACCCAGAAGACGATGTTGTAGGTGAACATGAGGTAT
The DNA here is from genome assembly GCA_036785185.1 of Paratrypauchen microcephalus. Taxonomy (NCBI): domain Eukaryota; kingdom Metazoa; phylum Chordata; class Actinopteri; order Gobiiformes; family Gobiidae; genus Paratrypauchen; species Paratrypauchen microcephalus. Next base: position 426,914 of record JAVJIX010000340.1, on the reverse strand, counting down.
TTGTAACAGCAGCTGACCTCAGCGTTTTCATAGCGATAATAGTACATCTGAAACACACAAGAACAAGAGTTAGAGGAGGAAAGGAGGAGGAGAGGAGGAGGAGGACAGGAGGAGGAGAGGAGGACAGGAGGAGGAGGACAGGAGGAGGAGAGGAGGACAGGAGGAGGAGAGGAGGACAGGAGGAGGAGGGCAGGAGGAGGACAGGAGGAGGAGAGGAGGACAGGAGGAGGAGGGCAGGAGGAGGACAGGAGGAGGAGGGCAGGAGGAGGACAGGAGGAGGAGAGGAGGACAGGAGGAGGAGGGCAGGAGGAGGACAGGAGGAGGAGAGGAGGACAGGAGGAGGAGAGGAGGACAGGAGGAGGAGGACAGGAGGAGGACAGGAGGAGGAGGGCAGGAGGAGGACAGGAGGAGTAGAGCAGGAGGACAGGAGGAGGACAGGAGGAGGAGGACAGGAGGAGGAGGGCAGGAGGAGGAGGGCAGGAGGAGGACAGGAGGAGTAGAGCAGGAGGACAGGAGGAGGACAGGAGGAGGAGAGGAGGACAGGAGGAGGAGAGGAGGACAGGAGGAGGAGAGGATGAGGACAGGAGGAGTAGACCAGGAGGACAGGAGGAGGAGGACAGGAGGAGGAGGACAGGAGGAGGAGGGCAGGAGGAGGGCAGGAGGAGGACAGGAGGAGTAGAGCAGGAGGACAGGAGGAGGACAGGAGGAGGAGGGCAGGAGGAGGACAGGAGGAGGAGGGCAGGAGGAGGACAGGAGGAGTAGAGCAGGAGGACAGGAGGAGGAGGGCAGGAGGAGGACAGGAGGAGTAGAGCAGGAGGACAGGAGGAGGACAGGAGGAGGAGGGCAGGAGGAGGACAGGAGGAGTAGAGCAGGAGGACAGGAGGAGGAGGGCAGGAGGAGGACAGGAGGAGGAGGGCAGGAGGAGGACAGGAGGAGTAGAGCAGGAGGACAGGAGGAGGACAGGAGGAGGAGAGGAGGACAGGAGGAGGAGAGGAGGAGGAGGACAGGAGGAGTAGAGCAGGAGGACAGGAGGAGGACAGGAGGAGGAGAGGAGGACAGGAGGAGGAGAGGAGGAGGAGGGCAGGAGGAGGAGGGCAGGAGGAGGACAGGAGGAGTAGAGCAGGAGGACAGGAGGAGGACAGGAGGAGGAGGGCAGGAGGAGGACAGGAGGAGTAGAGCAGGAGGACAGGAGGAGGACAGGAGGAGGAGAGGAGGACAGGAGGAGGACAGGAGGAGTAGAGCAGGAGGAGGACAGGAGGAGGAGGGCAGGAGGAGGACAGGAGGAGTAGAGCAGGAGGACAGGAGGAGGAGGATCTAACATAATGTCATCACAGATTCAGGTGTGAGATTTGAGCTTCTGAAGCAGCTCAGACTTTGGGTTCTAAAGTGTCTAAAGTTTGAGCAGAGATGGGAGACGACATCGTGTATAATATACAATATCATATATATCATCATACATATCATATACATCATACATATCATATACAGTGAACCCTCGTTTATCGCGGGGGTTAGGTTCCAGAAATAGCCCGCAATAAGTGAAATCCGCGAAGTAGGACAATTTTATATTTTACAATTATTATACATGTTTTAAGGCTGTAAATGCCTCACCAGACACATTATACACCTTTCTGAGACTGGTATTAACATTTTCTCACATTTTTCTCTTGTTTAAACACTCAAACTTTTGTAGATTTTCATCAAAATATATTAATAGTGACGCGGGGAAGGGGCACGTGCGTGCGGACACGTGCGCGCTGACACGTGCGCGCTGACACGTGCGCGCTGACACGTGCGCTTGTTTTGGTACCACATATCCATGCCATGTGCGAAAGTCGAGTGGAAAGCGACCTGGATATCATTTTGGGCAAGACTCAAGCCAATGCTAACAGTGCCAAACCGCTAACAGACGCCTCTGAGCACCAGTCCTCACCACAAGACCAGGTAAGACTAACCTGCGCTCACAAGAGTAGGTTGCATTTCACCCCGGCTCCAAAATCAGTCCGCCCCGGAGTTCGGGGCATGGCTATCAATGCGTCGCCAATACTCCACAGCTCTCTAGGACGGGGTCGGGTTCGTCCGCTAGACGTGAGGGGGGGGGGGGGGGGGCGACACACTGTCTCCTCTCTGCGCGCGAGTGTCCTCCCCCCGCTGCGGCTCCCTCGAATGCGGCTCCCCCCGCTGCGGCTCGCCAGGCCTGTCCATGTTGATTCTTGGCTCTTCCATGGTCCGGCTCGTGCAAGTAAACAAAGGCCACACCTCCTGTCACCCAGGCGCTCTCGTGAAGGACATCTGAGACTCTGTCCCTACCACCCTGTGTGACCATCCCTGGTCTAGACCTGGTTTAGTCCTGGTTTAGACCTGGTTTAGTCCTGGTTTAGACCTGCTTTAGACCTGGTTTAGTCCTGGTCTAGTCTCCTAGCCAATCAGGACACAATGTTACACTGTAAAAAAAAGTTACACTATAAAAAAAATTGGGAAAAAAAAAAAAAAAAAAAATCGGAAAAAAAAATCTGCGAAACAGCGAGGCCGCGATAGAGCGAGGGTTCACTGTATATCATATACATCATACATATCATATATATCATATACGTATATCATACATATCATATATATCATACATATCATATATATCATACATATCATATATATCATGTCGGGGTGTAAAGATTAACCGATTTGGATCGGTTATCGGTCTGTGACCTCTGCGATCTGAGTGTACCAATCAACGGAGCCCGGATCGGTAAAAATGCACCACGAACGGTCCGATGGCCCGGATTTACGGCCAAGAATCGGTTTCCTAGCGCCTGTGATCATGAGCGCTCGCTCTCATAGACAGTAGAAGCGGCCCTGTGTGTGTGTTTGAACTCTCACAAGACTACAGTGTTGACCTTTTACCTGTGACGTCGGCTGATAGTACTTGTAGTACTTGGTAGTACTTGTAGTAGTTGTAGTAGTTGGAGTGCAGTGTGGGATACTTTCTTTGACTTTGCTATAATAGAAGCGACTAACCCTGTCAGACAACGCTGATGCAATTTACAACATTTACAACGCCTCTCACCTAAAATCCAAGGTTTGGAAATCACATGTACACACACACGCACGCGCGCACACACACACACGCACACACACACACACACACGCACGCACACACTGAAGCATTGATGATTTTTGTCTCAAAGGAGACTGAGGAAATGTGATGAGATGGACAGAAAGTATTAGTTATTCATTGTTAAGAGCTTTCTCTGATTTTCTTTTTTTGAACCGTTTTGTGAGTGAAAGATTCACACCCCTAATATCATGTATATCATGTACCATATATAATATATATCATATATCATGTATATTACTGAGGATATTTCATGTGTATATTAAATAATTTTTGTATATTTTATTTGTATATTATATTGAGTCAAAACAGCATAGCATTAAAACGGCTTCATGTTTTTCACGTTTTGTGAAACAAAGTTCTGCATTTCCTTCAGATTAGAGAAGTACAAACCTCACCTGTATATGGGTATATATAACACTAAAGTTTATACCGTAGTTTATACTAAAGTTTAACCCTAACCGTATAAAGGAGTATATAACTACAGTACACACTGTATAAATGAGTATATAAGTAAATAAAGGAGTATATAACTGTATAAAGTCCCTCTGTGGTCTCCATTAGGTCCGGTTCTGTTAGACTCTCGGTCTAAATGATGATATATATATATATATATATATATATATATATATATATATATATATACATATATACATATATAACTCCAGTCTCTACCCCACAGACTGCCCCATATAGTGCTGTAACTGCACTCTGAATAAGGCTAACGCTAATGCTAACACCGAGCTAATGCTAATGCTAACGCGGCTAACGGCGAAGCTAACCGTGCCCCCGGGCCCTCCTCCCGGTACCGGACACTCCCTCCCGGTGCCCCCGGTCCCGGGCTCTCACCTGTGTCCCGCAGCGGAACCGAACCGAGAAAAAACACACAAAAAAACACAAATGAAAAACAGAAACACAAAACCCACTGCTTCCTCCAACTGCCACTTCCGCCTCTGTCACAACACTTCCGCCGGACTTTCACAACAAAAGACCGTAACAAACAGAGTACCCCACAGACTACCCCATACAGTACCCCACAGCCAGGATTACCCCAGAGTACCCCACACTCTAGTGTGTGCAGTACAACAGTGGGCCACACGGGGGCGCTCAAGGGCCTGCACTCAGATACAGTAAATATGTGAGTATGCAGTACAAGTACTTTTACTGTGTACACGCTCGGAGTATTATTTAATAATTGATTATGTGCTGTTCTGTTATTCTAATATTTGATTGTATTATTGTATTAAATCAGGGGTGTCCAAACTTTTTTCATCAGGGGCCACATATGTAAATACAGACGAAGCAGAGGGCCGATCGAGGGCCACAGACTGGTGCTCAGGACAGTGAATAATTGGCAATGAGCTAACCAGTGTGGGTCCTTGGGCAAGACCCTTCACGGTACTGCCCCCTGGGCGCCGAAAAAGATGGCTGCTCACTGGTCAAATGCAGAAGTCAAATTTCTCCCGTGTGTCACTGTGTGTCATTGTGTGTGAGACCAATAAAGGCTTAATCTTAAAAATCTTAATCTTAATTGAAATATCTGCATGTTTAACACGTTAGAATGAAATATCAGTTCTTTATTCGTGCTAAGATCCTCAAAACCACACAATAAATATTAAATATTGTCTTATCAAGGTAGATTTTAAAAAAACTTGCAGTTAAAAGTTCTGCTCAAGGTCATTTGGGCCAATTCACCTGGAAGCCTGAGGGCCAAGAAAAATGTGTCTGAGGTCCTCATTTGGCTCACGGGCCATAGTTTGGACATGCCTGTATTAAATCTATAATATTTATAATAATTATAATTCATTCATCATTCATTCATTCATTCATTTTCTTTCGCTTTTCCATTTTCTGGGTCGCGGGGGCAGCAGTCCAAGCAGTGTTCTGCTGCCCAGAACACAATGCACCAGCCCCCATGAATCCTCCCGCGGGTGGTGGGTCCACAGGAGGACGGCTCACGTCACAACAGCCTTGATGTATCTTCTGCCATGGGGGCTACCGGTGTCCACAGACACTGGGGGCGAGGTGGGGTTAAGTGTCTTGCCCAAGGACACAACGGCAGCGCTCATCTGTGGGAGCTGGGATCACACACGGTCAACCCGTCAAGAGCGGGATTCGAACCACCAACCCCTCTGACCTTTGACCCTCTGACCCTTCACTGACCTCAGGACCCTCACACACTCTTGGATCCGGATCTCGCGGTGTGCCTGAGTTCTCGCGGGACTGTGTGTGTGTGAAGTCTCGTCGCGAGGCTCTCGCGGTGTTTGAGGCTCTCGCGGTGTTTGAGGCTCTCGCGGTGTTTGAGGCTCTCGCGGTGTTTGGGCGCGTGCTGCAGGGGCGGAGTCGGAAGCTGTGTGCAGCGGCTCCGCTTTGGTCCTGCTTTAGTCCTGCTTTAGTTCTGCTTCAGTCCCGGTTTAGTCCCGGTTTAGTCCCGGTCCAGACCCCGTTTAGACCCGGGTCAGCCCGGCCCGGTTCGGCTTAGTCCGGTCTGTAGCGGCGGGACCGAGGGGGAAGTCCGTGCTCGCGCCGCGCTCGTGTCCGCTGTCGGCGCGCGCTCGCGGCTCGGCGGGAAACAACAGGCCTCAGTCACGCGCACGAGGCTGGGTCACGCGCACCATGGACGGCTCTTTAGGTGAGTCCTGCACGCGCACACAGGGAGCACGCACGGACGCACGCGCACGGACCGCTGCGGCTCCACGTGTCACCCCCAAGCCCCGCCCCCTGCGAGCCTGCGGGCCGCGCGCGTGCGTGAGCCAGAACAAAGCCACCGGAAGTGGTCCAGACTGCTTCCGGCCGATCTGGTCCTGGTTTAGTCCTGGTTCAGTCCTGGTTTAGACCTAGTCTGGTCCTGGTTCAGTCCTGGTTCAGTCCTGGTTCAGTCCTGGTTTAGACCTAGTCTGGTCCTGGTTCAGTCCTGGTTTAGACCTAGTCTGGTCCTGGTTCAGTCCTGGTTCAGTCCTGGTTTAGACCTAGTCTGGTCCTGGTTCAGTCCTGGTTCAGTCCTGGTTTAGACCTAGTCTGGTCCTGGTTCGGCCCTGGTTCGGTCCTGGTTCGGTCCTGGTTCGGTCCTGGTTTAGTCCTGGTTTAGTCCTGGTTTTAGTCCTGGTTTTAGTCCTGGTTCAGACCTGGTTTAGTCCTGGTTTGGTCCTGGTTTGGTCCTGGTTTGGTCCTGGTTTTAGTCCTGGTTCAGTCCTGGTTCAGTCCTGGTTTAGTCCTGGTTTAGTCCTGGTTCAGTCCTGGTTCAGACCTGGTTTAGTCCTGGTTTGGTCCTGGTTTTAGTCCTGGTTCAGTCCTGGTTTAGTCCTGGTTCAGTCCTGGTTTAGTCCTGGTTTAGTCCTGGTTTAGTCCTGGTTTAGTCCTGGTTTTAGTCCTGGTTTAGTCCTGGTTCAGACTTGGTTTAGTCCTGGTTTTAGTCCTGGTTTAGTCCTGGTTCAGACTTGGTTTAGTCCTGGTTTGGTCCTGGTTTTAGTCCTGGTTCAGTCCTGGTTTAGTCCTGGTTTAGTCCTGGTTCAGACCTGGTTCAGACCTGGTTCAAGTCCTGGTTTTAGTCCTGGTTTTAGTCCTGGTTCAGACCTGGTTCGGCCCTGGTTCGGTCCTGGTTCAGACCTGGTTTTAGTCCTGGTTTTAGTCCTGGTTTTAGTCCTGGTTTTAGTCCTGGTTTTAGTCCTGGTTTTAGTCCTGGTTTGGTCCTGGTTTTAGTCCTGGTTCAGTCCTGGTTCAGTCCTGGTTTAGTCCTGGTTTAGTCCTGGTTTAGTCCTGGTTTAGTCCTGATTCAGTCCTGGTTCAGTCCTGGTTCAGTCCTGGTTTAGTCCTAGTCTGGTCCTGGCTTAGTCCTGGTTCGGTCCTGGTTCGGTCCTGGTTTAGTCCTGGTTTGGTCCTGGTTTAGTCCTGGTTTAGACCTGGTTTAGTCCTGGTTTAGTCCTGGTTTAGACCTGGTTTAGACCTGGTTTAGACCTGGTTTAGTCCTGGTTCAGACCTGGTTTAGTCCTGGTTTAGACCTGGTTTAGTCCTGGTTTAGTCCTGGTTTAGACCTGGTTTAGTCCTGGTTCAGACCTGGTTTAGTCCTGGTTTAGACCTGGTTTAGACCTGGTTTAGTCCTGGTTTAGTCCTGGTTTAGACCTGGTTTAGTCCTGGTTCAGACCTGGTTTAGTCCTGGTTTAGTCCTGGTTTAGACCTGGTTTAGACCTGGTTTAGTCCTGGTTTAGACCTGGTTTAGTCCTGGTTCAGACCTGGTTCAGACCTGGTTTAGTCCTGGTTTAGACCTGGTTTAGTCCTGGTTTAGTCCTGGTTTAGTCCTGGTTTAGTCCTGGTTTAGACCTGGTTTAGTCCTGGTTCAGACCTGGTTCAGTCCTGGTTTAGACCTGGTTTAGACCTGGTTTAGTCCTGGTTTAGACCTGGTTTAGACCTGGTTTAGTCCTGGTTTAGACCTGGTTTAGACCTGGTTTAGATTTGGTTTAGTCCTGGTTTAGTCCTGGTTTAGTCCTGGTTTAGTCCTGGTTTAGACCTGGTTTAGTCCTGGTTCAGACCTGGTTTAGTCCTGGTTTAGTCCTGGTTTAGAGCTGGTTTAGAGCTGGTTTAGACCTGGTTTAGTCCTGGTTTAGACCTGGTTTAGTCCTGGTTCAGACCTGGTTCAGTCCTGGTTTAGTCCTGGTTTAGTCCTGGTTTAGTCCTGGTTTAGACCTGGTTTAGTCCTGGTTTAGTCCTGGTTTAGTCCTGGTTTAGTCCTGGTTTAGACCTGGTTTAGTCCTGGTTCAGACCTGGTTTAGTCCTGGTTTAGTCCTGGTTTAGAGCTGGTTTAGAGCTGGTTTAGTCCTGGTTTAGACCTGGTTTAGACCTGGTTTAGACCTGGTTTAGTCCTGGTTCAGACCTGGTTTAGTCCTGGTTTAGTCCTGGTTTAGTCCTGGTTTAGACCTGGTTTAGTCCTGGTTTAGACCTGCTTTAGACCTGGTTTAGTCCTGGTCTAGTCTCCTAGCCAATCAGGACACAATGTTACACTGTAAAAAAAAGTTACACTATAAAAAAATTGGGGAAAAAAAAAAAAAAAAAAAACAGAAAAAAAAATCTGCGAAACAGCGAGGCCGCGATAGAGCGAGGGTTCACTGTATATCATATACATCATACATATCATATATATCATATACGTATATCATACATATCATATATATCATACATATCATATATATCATACATATCATATATATCATGTCGGGGTGTAAAGATTAACCGATTTGGATCGGTTATCGGTCTGTGACCTCTGCGATCTGAGTGTACCAATCAACGGAGCCCGGATCGGTAAAAATGCACCACGAACGGTCCGATGGCCCGGATTTACGGCCAAGAATCGGTTTCCTAGCGCCTGTGATCATGAGCGCTCGCTCTCATAGACAGTAGAAGCGGCCCTGTGTGTGTGTTTGAACTCTCACAAGACTACAGTGTTGACCTTTTACCTGTGACGTCGGCTGATAGTACTTGTAGTACTTGGTAGTACTTGTAGTAGTTGTAGTAGTTGGAGTGCAGTGTGGGATACTTTCTTTGACTTTGCTATAATAGAAGCGACTAACCCTGTCAGACAACGCTGATGCAATTTACAACATTTACAACGCCTCTCACCTAAAATCCAAGGTTTGGAAATCACATGTACACACACACGCACGCGCGCACACACACACACGCACACACACACACACACACGCACGCACACACTGAAGCATTGATGATTTTTGTCTCAAAGGAGACTGAGGAAATGTGATGAGATGGACAGAAAGTATTAGTTATTCATTGTTAAGAGCTTTCTCTGATTTTCTTTTTTTGAACCGTTTTGTGAGTGAAAGATTCACACCCCTAATATCATGTATATCATGTACCATATATAATATATATCATATATCATGTATATTACTGAGGATATTTCATGTGTATATTAAATAATTTTTGTATATTTTATTTGTATATTATATTGAGTCAAAACAGTCCAGTGGTTTAGTCCTGGTTTAGACCTGGTTTAGTCCTGGTTCAGACCTGGTTTAGTCCTGGTTTAGACCTGGTTTAGACCTGGTTTAGTCCTGGTTTAGTCCTGGTTTAGACCTGGTTTAGTCCTGGTTCAGACCTGGTTTAGTCCTGGTTTAGTCCTGGTTTAGACCTGGTTTAGACCTGGTTTAGTCCTGGTTTAGACCTGGTTTAGTCCTGGTTCAGACCTGGTTCAGACCTGGTTTAGTCCTGGTTTAGACCTGGTTTAGTCCTGGTTTAGTCCTGGTTTAGTCCTGGTTTAGTCCTGGTTTAGACCTGGTTTAGTCCTGGTTCAGACCTGGTTTAGTCCTGGTTTAGACCTGGTTTAGACCTGGTTTAGTCCTGGTTTAGACCTGGTTTAGACCTGGTTTAGTCCTGGTTTAGACCTGGTTTAGTCCTGGTTTAGATTTGGTTTAGTCCTGGTTTAGTCCTGGTTTAGTCCTGGTTTAGTCCTGGTTTAGACCTGGTTTAGTCCTGGTTCAGACCTGGTTTAGTCCTGGTTTAGTCCTGGTTTAGAGCTGGTTTAGAGCTGGTTTAGACCTGGTTTAGTCCTGGTTTAGACCTGGTTTAGTCCTGGTTCAGACCTGGTTCAGTCCTGGTTTAGTCCTGGTTTAGTCCTGGTTTAGTCCTGGTTTAGTCCTGGTTTAGACCTGGTTTAGTCCTGGTTTAGTCCTGGTTTAGTCCTGGTTTAGTCCTGGTTTAGACCTGGTTTAGTCCTGGTTCAGACCTGGTTTAGTCCTGGTTTAGTCCTGGTTTAGAGCTGGTTTAGAGCTGGTTTAGACCTGGTTTAGTCCTGGTTTAGACCTGGTTTAGACCTGGTTTAGTCCTGGTTCAGACCTGGTTTAGTCCTGGTTTAGTCCTGGTTTAGTCCTGGTTTAGTCCTGGTTTAGTCCTGGTTCAGACCTGGTTTAGTCCTGGTTTAGACCTGGTTTAGACCTGGTTTAGACCTGGTTTAGACCTGGTTTAGACCTGGTTTAGACCTGGTTTAGTCCTGGTTTAGTCCTGGTTTAGTCCTGGTTTAGTCCTGGTTTAGTCCTGGTTTAGACCTGGTTTAGTCCTGGTTCAGACCTGGTTTAGTCCTGGTTTAGTCCTGGTTTAGAGCTGGTTTAGAGCTGGTTTAGACCTGGTTTAGTCCTGGTTTAGACCTGGTTTAGACCTGGTTTAGTCCTGGTTCAGACCTGGTTTAGTCCTGGTTTAGTCCTGGTTTAGACCTGGTTTAGACCTGGTTTAGTCCTGGTTTAGTCCTGGTTTAGTCCTGGTTTAGTCCTGGTTTAGACCTGGTTTAGTCCTGGTTCAGACCTGGTTTAGTCCTGGTTTAGTCCTGGTTTAGAGCTGGTTTAGAGCTGGTTTAGAGCTGGTTTAGTCCTGGTTTAGACCTGGTTTAGACCTGGTTTAGTCCTGGTTCAGACCTGGTTTAGTCCTGGTTCAGACCTGGTTTAGTCCTGGTTTAGTCCTGGTTTAGTCCTGGTTTAGACCTGGTTTAGTCCTGGTTTAGTCCTGGTTTAGTCCTGGTTTAGTCCTGGTTCGCTCTGTGAATGTTGGGGATGCACCGTTTTTTGAAAACTGGTACGAGTACCGATACCAATACTTTTTAACCCCCCATAAATAAATAAATGGAAATGCAGGTTTTAGTTTTATTCTCATAAATTATGCAGAGTTTGCAAACAGTGAGTATCAACAACTTTCAAACAACCACTTTAATGGTATTGCCCTCTTAATTAAACTAACGACTGACCAGACACGCCTTTTCTTTTAGGGGCATTTGTTCTGAACATTCTGACATGTCTTACAGGCATGTGTCAATAAAAAAAAAACTAATATTGCCATATCAGACAAAAATAAGTATTGCCAAACCAAACAAATGTCTTCTGTGAGGGACTGCTGTGAAAAAAACGTGTCCGCACTGTAGAAACCTCTGAACTAGGCCGTTTTTAGAATGTAAGAGGCAGATTTTTTTTAAGGAACAAAATCATCTCTGCAAGTTCAGGTGTCAGCCTGTTTCTGGTTTCATTCACAATATTTCAGACCCTCCAGGAATTCGCGATGTTGCGATTTGCAACTTCAACGCAACTTCAGCCAATCCCCGCGAATTCAGGGCGGTGTTGCAATTTTGACCAATCACCGCAACTTTTCCGCAATTTTTACTAATTTTGACCAATCATCGGCGACGTATTGAACGCCGACCAACTTCCTTGTGTGTAGGAGACATAACTGAGATGAGGTGCACGGTGCGTTTGTGTGTGTGTGCGGCAGAGGCGGTGGGTCACGTGAGTGTGGGTGTGTGCACGTACGGAAGTGTGTGCGTGTAAAAGCGCGCGCTCACCTGTCACACAGAGGAGAGAGTCAGGGTTGGGGTGTAGCCGCGAACCATTCATTCATCTTTCACGTTAATCTGTTCATCCTGCTGGTTTTCATGAGTTCATTTCATCCTGCTGCGCTGTCATAACTGTGTGCGCTCTTTTTGTAATAAATGCACAAAACGCATATCTGGATCTCAGCGTATCTGTCACCACAGCCTCCTCTTTGCGCGTCACAAATCTGCGAGCCACAGGACCCAACCTCATATTCTCGGCGGCTAAAAGGTTTGAGTTTGGAAACCGCAACATTCTGCTTTACTTCCGTGTGACAAAACAAAACTGTGGCCGTGTCCCAGTTCCCAGAGCGCACAGCTCGGAGCGCGGCCCGAAGGGGGCTCAGACTGCAGTCAAGGAGGTGCACACTTGCTCAGCCCCGACTGCAGTCCGTGGACCGCTTAACGACTGCGGTCTTTGGACCGCGTGTTAACTGCACATGGGACAAAAAAGAAGTGGGACAGCAGTCGTCACGCCGGTGTTCTGTCGAAATGTGTGACGCACATGCCCTTCGGGCCACGCTCCGAACTGTGCACTCTGGGAACTGGGACACGGCTTCTAATGGCAAAGAAACATGTCTGCGGCGCCACCTGCCCACAAAAATAACAGCAAAAGACCGAAACAGTTCCCCTCCTAGTAGTCATTTATTTTCGATATTGGTAAGGTTGTTTTAGGACCATATCTGTGATCTCTGTGTCTTTGTATTATTCTTTGTCGGTAATAACTCAGTATTCAAAATATTACTCAATTTTAATTACAAAAAGCGAAAATCACAACTATTTATCGCAACTTTCACTTCCTCCCGCAACAAAATCGCAACAAAAACCTTAAAAGCACAGCAACTTTCATCGCAACTTTTTGGAAAAGCTCCCGCAAATTCAGGCATTTTAGCCCGAAACAATCACAACAAATGCCCGCGAAATCCTGGGGGGTCTGATATTTGCTGCTGAGCTAAACAGCCGCTCACTGTCAGCACTCCTGCGAGGTGCTGATGGGTATCTGCAAGCCCTTTTGGCTAAACTAGGGAACCTAACTTCCAATTAATCTTCCAATATTGTAGGTCAGGGGTGCCCAACCAGTCGATCGCAGGCAGAGTGTCAATCGATCGCGTATGGATACGTTTACACTGCAGGGCTTAATGCTCAATTCCGATTTTTTTGTGAAATCTAATTTTTTTGCGAGGTCGTTCACATTTCCAATTAAATGCGACTTGTTTGTGATCTCCAGTGTGAACTTTAAACGCCCCAAAAGTGTCCCGCATGAACCTTGGAGGACATGACGACGTCACACTCAGCCATCGTGCTCAGTGTTTACGGAAGTCGCCTAAAGTTGCTGTCGTACCAGAGCCAGAACAAGTACAGCTTATTGGTTTTAAGGAGGAGACGGAGAAGGACGAGGTTTTTGGCCATGGCGTTTTGTGGGGCAGCGGCAGCGACGTCTGTAGAAATGAACGTGTTGGTGCGGAGTCGCGGACAAGAGCGGTGGGATCGCTACGTGCTTCGCCGCTTCACTGACACGGAGTTCATATACAGTGGTACCTCACCTTACGAATGACCCAACAAACGAAAAATTCAAGTTGCGAAACGTGAAATCTCCAATCCAATCCAACTTCATTTATAAAGCACTTTAAAAACAACAAATCTCAAAAATTAAATTAATGCGCGCTCAGATGCCCCGAAACGAGCAGAGACACAACAACACATGATCAGTGTGGTAAAACTCACCTGTCTCACGAAGGTCTAAACCCCGCTCACGTTCCCTTAGTGAGTGAACAATGCAACACTTGGTGAATTCTGCTTCACAGTGATAGGAAGAGCCGACATCGAAGGATCACGTCGACACGGCGCAAGGCCGCGCTACACCGGGGCTGCGGGATGCAGCCGTGCCTCCTCCTCGGGGCCGAGCACGGGGTGATTTATTCCTGCTCCGGTCCTGGTTTAGACCTGGTTTAGTTCTGGTCTAGACCTGGAAGTCACATAGAACCAGTGCCCGACCCGAGCGAGACCCCGCGGTCTTGCCCGCTGTTATCCATTCCTGCTCTCATCTCCTAACCGTGGTTGGGAGACACAGGGGAGATCGTCTTCTCCAGGGCCGGAGATAGCTTTCCCTCCGGGGTTAACTCCCTTGTGGACGCCGCGCGCTTACAGTGGTGGAGAATGCAAGTAAAAAAAGGCAGTTTTGCTGCAGAGTGGAGCTTTATTGTCTCCTCTACGGAGGAGACATTCATCCAGCACACGCACACACTCGCAGACTCTCTCTTCTGCACTGAGCTATAGACACAAGATAGACACATCTCACAACACCGCTGATAGAGCACCTTCCTCGGCCTGTTAGCTCACAGTGTCAGCGCCCCGGCTCTGGAGGTCAGATAGAAGCAGAGCCCGCCCCGCACCGCAAGGAGCGCGGAGACACGAGCACCGTGCTCCTCCCGCGGCACTGCCATGTTATAATAATAACAGGTCCAATCCAGGTTTAGTTCTGGCCAAACCTGGTTTATTCCACGTTCTTTTAGTCCTGGTCTAGTCTCTTAGCCCGTCAGGAACACAACGTTACACTATAAAAAAAAACTTGGAACAAATCAGGCTTTTTCCATTGAAATAGCTACTCAACTTACGAATTTTTCACGTTACGAAACCACTTCTGGAACAAATTAATTTCGTAAGGTGAGGTACCACTGTACTATTTTCGCATGATGAGAAGAACGTTTGTGTACATTTGTGAGCGCCGACTTGTACCACTCTCACTGGAGGAAACGCGTTCAGGTCGGATGAACGCGACCTGGCCGTTCAGACTGAAGTCGCCAAAAGATCGGATATGTATCGGTTTAGGACCACATATCTTGGGCTACGTTCACACTGCAGCCTGAAGTGACCCAAATCCGATTTTTTTCGCCCCTATGCGACTTTAAAAATAATCTCACTCCAAAAGCCCATATTTGGCATGTCTAACAGACGCCCCCTCTTGGTAGATCTCGGCACAACATCAACCTCAAAAGTAGATCTGGGTTAAAAAAAGGTTGAGCACCCCTGTTGTCGTGGGTCGTCCTCATGGGCCAGAGGTATGCCTCGAATTGTGCAGTGCAACATACAATGCCTGGGGAGAGTGCTACTGCTGCCTGCTTGTTGCGATTTCATTAAAGATATGGTCAGTACAAGTGCTGGCCTGGTCCGTGTGTCCGTTTTGGTGGGTGGCTGCGGTGGCTCAAGCTCATCTTGCGTGCCCTCCGTCATTTTCTGCAACTCAAGTAGCGCCATCTCCTTGGTCACTGTAGAAGCGTTGGTCCAGGAGAAAAATCCGGTTTTGTATCTCAATAGAAACATTTGAAAGACAACATTTAATCTGTATTTACTTGCATTATAAATCCAGGCAATGCCATTTTGGGCGAAGCGCCAGTCGCTATCGCTCAAACCTTCACCATGTTAATGACTCCGGGCTTTTCCACAGTAAATATGAACACCATAGCCATTTCTCAATTCAGAGAGTGCACAGTTCGGAGTGTGGTTTGAAGGGCATGTGCGTCACATCCGGCGCGACGACTGTTGTCCCATTTCGTTTTTGTCCCATGCACAGTTAACACGCGGTCCGAAGACCGCAGTCGTTTCCATGGAAATCGGGGCGTGGACAGTCATATATCAAGATTTCAAGTATTTATTGTCATTGCACAAGAACAAAGAAAGTGTGTTTGGAGCGTCCACATATGTAGTTGTAAAGTTTGAAGTAGTAAAGTGCAAACCCAGTGAAATAAATAAATACCCCTCAATAACCCCTAAATACCCCCAGTGTAAACATGAGTGCAGCAGTATTGGCAGCAGCACCAGGGCATGTCATTAATATTGTCATTAAAGTGCATTAGAGCAGGGCCGTTCAGATACATGAGAACAGTGACATTATGCAGCAAAACCAGTTCAGAACTATTGATTGGTGAGTGTGGTTATTGACCATGGGAGGGGGGTAGAGAGAGGTGGGGGGCAGTGTTCAGTAGCCTCACAGCTTGTGGGTTGGTCAGTCTGTGTGTTCTGGCCTTTATGGCCCTGTACCTTCTCCCTGAGGGCAGCAGCTGAAAGAGGTGGTGTTCAGGGTGGAGCTGGTCCTGCAGGATGTTTGCGCACTCTACTCAAACAGCGAGTGGAGTAGATGGTGCTGATCTCTGGGAGAGTCGTCCCAGTGATTCTCCCCACTGTTTTCACCACCCGCTGGAGTGCCTGCTGGAGAACGAAACAAGGCAACCGCGCACCACGCTGTGCCCCGAGCCACAAACCAGCCGCACCAAACCAGCAGCAGCACGTGGTGGTTTAATCCTGGTTTAGTCCAGATCAAGTCCTGGTTTAGACCTGGTCTAGACCTGGTTTAGTCCTGGTCTAGGCCTGGTTTAGTTCTGGTCTAGACCTGGTTTAGTCCTGGTCTAGTCTCTTAGCCAATCAGGACAGAACACAATGTTACACTATAAAAAAAAATTTGAAAAAAAAAAAAATATCCGTGACCCGCGACAGAGCGAGGGATGACTGTATTTTGTTATTCAGCATCAATACATTTGTCTGCTTTTTACTAAGGAATAATTGAGGAATATACAATATAATAATACTATGATATATTTATGACTCAGTGTTATGTTACTATAGCTTATATTCTTAAAGACCCTATTGAAACACTCAAATTCAGGTGAAAAACGCCGCTTATCAGTTCATCGTTAATCGATCGATAAGGTCAATCAACTATCAATTAATGAATTAATGGATAATTTGCATCCCTAGTCAGCACACTACTGATGGCACAGTTAAAGTTCACCATCAGGCGCCTGGGGATGCTTCTTCAGATAATAGAGGTGTGCACCCAGCATGCACCGCGCGCTGCTTCTTCTACGGGAGAAAATGGAGTCGGCGGCTGCGAGACCTGTCGCATTTCGCAGACGGCCATGCGGTCCGTCCAGTGCACTCAGGGCTGAGCAAGTATGCACAGTCTTGACTGCAGTCTGAGGCCCCTTCAGACCACGCTCCGAGCCGTGCACTCTCTGAATTGAGAAACGGCTCATGTCTTTTATGATATGTGCTCACGCTGTGGGGCCCTGCACTTCTCCCACTCCGCTGCGTGCAACTGCTTTAGGCGCGAGGATACATTTGTCGCGCTGCAGCTTTTGAACAGACCTCACAGCGAGCACTCATTTGTTCTAAGTCCGACGCAAGAAAACCGAACCAGTTCCATACAACAGATGTGGCTACACCTTTGTTTGGTACAAGCTCCGGCTTTAGCTCACTCGCTAGCCGCGCTAGCTTGTATGTTTGGGTGCGCTACGCTAACTTACCTGTGTAGAACGTGGCGGCGCATTAGTTCCGCTCGCATTTAAAAAATAATTCAAAAATCAATTTTTATAAAAACATATCGTCCTGAACTGTAAATTCGAATTAATCAATTTAATCGATAAATCGCGCACCTATATTTCCTGCCGTTGCATTAGCTTACTCTTCGTGTCATCTCCTCAAACGGACATAGAACTGTCGCTGTTTTCTCAAGCAGTGTCCATTGGTTTGCTGTGAGGTTGTCCAAGTTGTTTTCGGACGCATAAATCCCCAATGTCCGTTTTGTTCAATCAAGGACTGAATCATATAGAACGTGCTGTTCCACCGAGTTGGTACGTCCTGTTGGAGGCGTTTTGTAGGCTGATTCACCGCCAACTGGATATCTTCAAGCATGGAGTAAGCCAGAGGCAGGTCTGGACTGGGACAAAAAAAATGGCCCTGGCATTTTTGGCTTAGACTGGCCCCTCATAATTAGTCCTGGTTTAGTCCTGGTTTAGTCCTGGTTCAGACCTGATTTAGTCCTGATTTAGACCTGATTAGTCCTGGTTTAGTCCTGGTTTAGTCCTGATTTAGTCCTGATTTAGTCCTGGTTTAGTCTTGGTTTAGTCCTGGTTTAGTCCTGGTTCAGACCTGATTTAGTCCTGATTTAGACCTGATTAGTCCTGGTTTAGTCCTGGTTTAGTCCTGGTTCAGACCTGATTTAGACCTGATTAGTCCTGGTTTAGTCCTGGTTTAGTCCTGGTTTAGTCCTGGTTCAGTCCTGATTTAGTCCTGGTTCAGTCCTGATTTAGTCCTGGTTTAGTCCTGGTTTAGTCCTGGTTCAGACCTGATTTAGTCCTGATCTGATTAGTCCTGGTTTAGTTCTTGTTCAATCCTGATTTAGTCCTGGTTCAGACCTGAGTTAGTCCTGGTTCAGACCTGATTTAGTCCTGATTTAGACCTGATTAGTCCTGGTTTAGTCCTGGTTCAGTCCTGATTTAGTCCTTGTTTAGTCCTGGTTCAGACCTGATTTAGTCCTGGTTTAGTCCTGGTTCAGACCTGATTTAGTCCTGATCTGATTAGTCCTGGTTTAGTTCTTGTTCAATCCTGATTTAGACCTGATTACTTCTGGTTAAGTCCTGGTTTAGTCCTGGTTCAGATCTGGTTTAGTCCTGGTTCAGTCCTAAATTGTGGGCCGGTCTCTAAGTTTAAAAAAAAAAAAAAAAAAAAAAGGGCATCAGCCCCTAGGACTGTCGGCCCACCGGGAAAATGCCCGGTATGCCCGATTACCAGTCCAGGCCTGGCCAGAGGAGACTTTTTAAAATGGCCAACTATCTTGGCGGCACGGTAGCAGAGTGGTTAGCGCTCTTGCTTCACAGCAAGAAGGTTCCGGGTTCGATCCCCGGGTCGCCCGAGCCTTTCTGTGTGGAGTTTGCATGTTCTCCCCGTGTCTGGGTGGGTTTCCTCCGGGCACTCCGGTTTCCCCCACCAACCCAAAACATGCACCATAGGTACTCCAGCTTAGGTCCTGACCAAGCCGAAGCAAGAAGATCATGGAGATGGTCCCCGGGCGCCCTAATGTGTGCTGCCCACTGCTCCTAATATATGTATATATATATAGGATGGGTTAAAATGCAGAGAAGAATTTCTCCAGTGTGAGATCAATAAAGTTCACTTCTTCTTATCTTCTGACCCACTGCCACCGCATCAGCAACACTCCTCTGTGAGAGTAGCCCCTCGTTAACCAGCAGCTGGAGAGTGTGCGCAGCGCAACTCCAGCTAACAACTCCAGCATCACTCATGCCCCCAATCATATTTCTCGCATTGTCGTGAAGTACAACATGAAGGGAACTTTTTGGAATCCCCCAGAGCTGTAGCATTTCATCGAATATCTCCACTATGGCCAAGCTTGTGTGGTGGCCGAAATGGCCTCGTGTGGAGTATTACTTGCCGAGTGAACGCTTCATCCACCGAGCTGTCAGACTTAAAGGAAAAGTAACGTTTTTTTTTACAATTTATTTCGGTAATAAAACAAGTTGTTTTACTCACCCATAGCACTTTGGTGTCATATGGAGCACTTCCGGAGATGTTCTTCTATGATTTGAAAAGTGCTAAAGTTTGTGTTATTTGGAGACCGCAAAGTCCCCGAGAACTCAAGTTAACGGATACGCTACAACATAACTTCTACGAAACTGCTCCAAATGACACCAAACTGCTATGGGTGAGTAAAACTACTTGTTTTATTGCTGAAAGAAGGCTCGGATTGTAAAAAAAACGTTACTTTTCCTTAAGAGCGACATTGGGCGCTGCTGCTCCAAATATCGGTGGTGAAACTTACGGATTTGATGTCACGTACCAGTGACTTCAGGTGAGTCCTGGCGCTATCGAAAACTTTAGCCAGTAGGGGGCGGCAGTAGCTCAGTTCACTGTTCACTGATCCAAAGGTCGGCGGTTCAAATCCCGCTCTTGACATAAGAAACATCAGTGGTTGAGCGGTCAGATCCACAGACCCACAGGTTGGTTGGTACGATTCCAACTCCCACATATGAATGCTGCCGTTGTGTCCTTGGGCAAGACACTTAACCCTCCTCGCCTCCAGTGTCTGCGTACACTGGTGTGTGAATGGGTGAGTGGTTCCTTGTTGTAAAGCGCTTTGGGTGCCCTGAAGGTGGAAAATATAAAGATGTGACCATTTTTACCACCACATCTGTGATGAAATGGCGGCTGGGTAGCTCGTATCTGGTCTTGAGGACATCTGTCAGTTGCTGGAATCCAATATTGTCCACAACTGAAAAGGGCTGTTTGTCTAGCGCAATATACTCAGTAAGTGCCTCGGTAATTTTTTTTTGCTTGGGACATTTTCTCCTTCTTCTTTAACACTTCCGTTAAAGTTGGCTGGTGTTGGCGGCTGCTAGCCTTGATGAACTCGGCGTATTCGCCAGCATGGCATGTCTTTAAATGCTTGATCAAATTTCTTGTGTTAAATGTTCTCTCTTCCACCTCTTTCCACTTTGGCACTGCACAATTTACATTCCGCCTTAATTCTGTCGTCTTCTATAATTTGAAAATACTGCCAAACTGCTGAGCCTGAGAACATGACGGAGTTTGAGCGTTTTACTAGACGTGTCTTTTTCTCTGGACATTGGACAAGTACTTTTCTGGCTCTGTCTCCCCCTATTCATTTATGCACATGGCATACTGAACGTTACAGTAAGGGTGCGCTGTGTCGTCTGGTAGCGGTGTCAAAGTCAGATTTATTGTCAATTCTGCCATATGTGTTCAACAGTGAATCGAATTTTCGTTTCTCTCTGGCCAAGTGCAAAAAGACAGTGTACAAGATACAATATAAAGACAAAACACAACAAAAACTATCTAAGACAGAGATCTAAAGTTAAACTAAAGTCCAAGATCTAAAATCTTAAAGCAGTGCAACATAATAAATAAATACCTATATACAGATGTCCAAAATGTGCAGTGTGCATCAAAAATGTGCAATGGAAGATACAGCAGTGAAATGGTCATGTGCAGTAGAATGTGCACTGAAGTTAAGATAAAATAAATGTGCAACAGCAGTAATTCTAGTGCAATAACAGGAGTAAACAACAGGAGTAAAATTCCAGTAGTAAATGTAACAGTGCAACAGTCGTCCTTAGCAGCAGTTTTTTAAAGTGTCTAGAGTGATCTGTCTTTTTATGGAATACAGGTTATGCCAATATGGGGGGCGGGGGGTGGGAGACGGGTAAGGTGAGAGTTCAGCCTCCTGACAGCCTGGTGGATGAAGCTGTTTGACAGTCTGGTGGATGAAGCTGTTTGACAGTCTGGTGGATGAAGCTGTTTGACAGTCTGGTGGATGAAGCTGTTTGACAGTCTGGTGGATGAAGCTGTTTGACAGTCTGGTGGATGAAGCTGTTTGACAGTCTGGTGGATGAAGCTGGTTGACAGTCTGGTGGATGAAGCTGTTTGACAGTCTGGTGGATGAAGCTGTTTGACAGTCTGGTGGATGAAGCTGTTTGACAGTCTGGTGGATGAAGCTGGTTGACAGTCTGGTGGATGAAGCTGTTTGACAGTCTGGTGGGTGAAGCTGTTTGACAGTCTGGTGGATGAAGCTGTTTGACAGTCTGGTGGATGAAGCTGTTTGACAGTCTGGTGGATGAAGCTGTTTGACAGTCTGGTGGATGAAGCTGTTTGACAGTCTGGTGGATGAAGCTGTTTGACAGTCTGGTGGATGAAGCTGGTTGACAGTCTGGTGGATGAAGCTGTTTGACAGTCTGGTGGGTGAAGCTGTTTGACAGTCTGGTGGGTGAAGCTGGTTGACAGTCTGGTGGGAGAAGCTGTTTGACAGTCTGGTGGATGAAGCTGTTTGACAGTCTGGTGGAGTGGGCCCGGAGACTCCGGTACCTTCTCCCCGAGGGCAGGAGGCTGAAGAGGCTGTGTGAGGGGTGGCTCGGGTCACCCACAATGCTGGACGCTCTGTGGGTGAGCCGGGTGTTAAAAATGTCTAGGAGGGAGGGGAAAGAGACACCAGCGATCCTCCCAGCTGCATTCACTATGCGCTGCAGGGCTTTCCTGTTCTGTTCAGCTCCCGTACCACACAGAGATGCAGCTGGTCAGAACACTCTCAATGGCGCCTCGGTAGAAGGTGGTCATGATGGGTGGAGGGGCTCCAGCTCTCCTCAGTTTGCGGAGGAAATAGAGGCGCTTCTGAGCCCTCTTTGCCAGTGATGCAGTATTCACTGTCCAGGAGAGGTCCTCACTGATGTGCACCCCCAGGAATTTGGTGCTGCTCACCCTCTCTACAGCAGCACCATTGATGGACAGTGGGGGGTGCTGGGTGGGGCCTCTCCGGAAGTCAATAACAATCTCCTTGGTCTTTTCAACATTCAGAAGGAGATTGTTATTGCTGCACCACTGGGTCAGAAGGATCACCTCACTCCTGTAGTTTGTCTCATCGTTATTAGAGATGAGACCCACCACAGTCGTATCGTCCGCAAACTTCACTATGTGATTGGTGCTGAACGCTGGTGAGCAGTCGTGGATCAGCAGAGTGAAGAGCATCGGACTGAGCACACAGCCCTGGGGGGGCTCCTGTGCTCAGTCTAATGCAGCTTGAGGTGTTTCTGCCGACCCGCACTGCCTGTGGCCTGGCTGGCTGCAGACACACACAGGGGCTGGTCGTGGGGAGGTGGTGGAGTTTTCTGTGGCCAGGTGTTGTTTCCTGCCTCAAACTGTGCGAAGAAGCTGTTGAGGTCATTGAGCAGGGTGATGTTGTTGTCACAGGTCTGTGGCGAGGGTTTGTAGTCCGTGGTGTTCTGGATGCCCTGCCACAGACTCCGTGTGTCCCTGCTGTCTCTAAAGTGTCCGGTTATTTTCGGTGTGTATTTGTGTTTGGCTTTCCTGATGCCACGGGACAGGTTGGTTCTCGCTGCCTTCAGATGTGTGACATCCCCGGCTCTGAAGGCAGCGTTCCTGGCTCTCAACAGTCTGTGAACCTCCCCTGTCAGCCATGGCTTCTGGTTAGCCCTGGTGGTGACGGTTTTTGTGTGTGACATCACCAGTGCATTTGGTGATGTAGGAGGTCACAGTGTCTGCGTACTCCACTGCGTATCGTACTACTACTACTACTGCGTATCGTACTACTACTACTACTGCGTATCGGTGCATAGTATTGGCCAGTGGTTGACGAGTACGAGTATATTAATGAAGTTTCGGGCCGGTATCAGTATCGGTGCATCCCTAGTGAATGTTTAGTATTGATTATCGATCATCTGCTGACGGGTGTGACCCAGAGACACTGAGGGTCAAATGCTCCTGAATCAAACCCAGAGATTTAACCCATGTTCTGATGTTCTGGAGTCGTGTTTGTTTCATTCTCATGTTTGAGGAACTCTTTATTATTCGTCTGTAACATCTCCAAAGCTCCAAACGCTCTGTTCCACCTCGTGATGTCATCAAGTGAACAGTGAACTTTTACCTTTAGTTCAGTCGAGATCAACGACTCCAGGACTGAAATGATCCAAATGACAAAACCAGGTTTAAACCAGGACTAAACCAGGACTAAACCAGGTCTAAACCAGGTCTAAACCAGGACTAAACCAGGTCTAAACCAGGACTAAACCAGGTCTAAATCAGGACTAAACCAGGACTAAAACAGGTCTAGATCAGGACTAAACCAGGACTAAACCAGGACTAAAATGGATGTAAATCAGGTCTAAGTCAGGACTAAACTAGGTATAAATTAGGTCTAAACTAGGACTAAACCAGGTCTAAATCAGGACTAAATCAGGACTAAACCAGGTCTAAACCAGGACTAAACCAGGACTAAACCAGGACTAAACCAGGTCTAAACCAGGTCTAAACCAGGACTAAACCCGGTGTAAATCAGGACTAAATCAGGACTAAATCAGGACTAAACCAGGACTAAACCAGGACTAAACCAGGTCTAAACCAGGACTAAACCAGGACTAAACCAGGACTAAACCAGGACTAAACCAGGTCTAAACCAGGACTAAGCCAGGACTAAGCCAGGACTAAGCCAGGACTAAACCAGGTCTAAGCCAGGTCTAAGCCAGGTCTAAGCCAGGTCTAAGCCAGGTCTAAGCCAGGTCTAAGCCAGGACTAAGCCAGGACTAAGCCAGGACTAAGCCAGGACTAAGCCAGGACTAAGCCAGGACTAAGCCAGGACTAAGCCAGGTCTAAACCAGGTCTAAGCCCGGACTAAGCCCGGACTAAGCCCGGACTAAGCCCGGACTAAGCCCGGACTAAGCCCGGACTAAGCCCGGACTAAGCCAGGTCTAAACCAGGTCTAAACCAGGACTAAACCAGGACTAAACCAGGACTAAACCAGGACTAAACCAGGACTAAACCAGGACTAAACCAGGTCTAAACCAGGTCTAAACCAGGTCTAAACCAGGTCTAAGCCCGGACTAAGCCCGGACTAAGCCCGGACTAAGCCCGGACTAAGCCCGGACTAAGCCCGGACTAAGCCCGGACTAAGCCCGGACTAAGCCCGGACTAAGCCCGGACTAAGCCCGGACTAAGCCCGGACTAAGCCCGGACTAAGCCCGGACTAAGCCCGGACTAAGCCCGGACTAAACCCGGACTAAGCCAGGACTAAGCCAGGACTAAACCAGGACTATTGGGACTTTAGTTCAGTTGAGATCGGCGACTCCAGGACTGAAATGATCCACATGATTCTAGTGAAGGTGTGTGGAGTTTAAAAACACAGTGGAGCACTTCCTGTATCACCACATGATGACATCACCAGGTGGAACAGAGTGCGCGCCCCTGACTCTCTTCTCTGAACAGATGAGGATGTGCACGAGGACAGCGTGCACGGTCGCGTGTGCACGTTGGAGAGCGACGAGCACGTGCACGCTCGTGTGTGCGCGCTGGAGCTCCGCGTGCAGACGCAGGAGGACGAGCTCACCGTGCTGAAGGCGGCGCTCGCTGACGTCATCCGCCGCATCAACCAATCAGAGGAGAGCAAGAGGCAGAGCAAAGGTATGCCCACGGTCAGGGGGCGGGGTCAGAGGGGGCGGGGTCAGAGGTCGGTGAGGGGGCAGTGTCAGGACAGTGAGGAGGCGGGGTCAGAGGAAAGTGAGGGGGCGGGTTCGGAGGTCGGTGAGGGGGCGGGGTCAGAGGTCGGTGAGGAGGCGGGGTCAGAGGAAAGTGAGGGGGCGGGGTCAGAGGTCAGTGAGGGGGCGGGGTCAGAGGTCGGTGAGGAGGCGGGGGCAGAGGAAAGGGAGGGGGCGGGGTCAGAGGTCAGTGAGGGGGCAGGGTCAGGACAGTGAGGAGGCGAGGTCAGAGGAAAGTGAGGGGGCGGGTTCAGAGGTCGGTGAGGAGGCGGGGTCAGGACAGTGAGGAGGCGGGGTCAGAGCTCGTGAGGTCACACTCTGTTCTGTGCAGGCTCCATGCGGGAGGCCTATTCTCTGTCCTGTCTGCCAAACGGGGGGACCTCGGGGGGCGGGCGCCGGCGAGACCGGGACTCGGGTTCTGTGACGCGCAAAGAGACGCTGTCGTCCGCCGCCAAAAGGTCAGAGAGAGAATTACACATAAAATATTCACATTAAAATCTTTCAAAAGTTTGTTTACGTTTTTAGTAAAAGTGTTGCCATGGATACGTGTTTACATGTTTTTCTCATGTTTATTCTGAACTTTTGTGATGAAGAACGTGACCCTCGACACATGAGCGTCACGTGACCCTCGCCACATGAGGGTCACGTGACCCTCGACACATGAGGGTCACGTGACCCTCGCCACATGAGCGTCACGTGACCCTCGCCACATGAGCGTCACGTGACCCTCGCCACATGAGCGTCACGTGACCCATCAAACGCTCCCTCCTCTCTCTGCTCTCCTCTCCACAGATGTGATTTGAGTTTAAACTTTAAACTTTTTTGACTCAGTGGGACAGAGAAGAAGAAGGACCCTCCACAGAAGTCTCAGTCCAGATCTGACCTGGGCGAGATCCAAGAAGAAACCCAGAACCAGACCGGGACCCAGACCCCGACCCTGTCCTCAGAGTCCCGCTCCACAGAACCCAGGACCGAGACTAAAGTCCAGACCGGAGCCAAAAGGTCTCCTCTGAACCGGTTCTGGTCCGGTCTAAAGCCTGGTTTTCTCTCAGACTAACCTAGACCAGGTCCAGACTCGGTCCAGACCAGGTCCAGACCCGGTTTAACCCTTTGTTTACACCTGTCCTTCTCTCCTCAGAGTCCTGCGTCTGCCAGTCTAACCTCTAAGCCCCTCCCCCTAACCCGCTGTCAGCCCCTTCCCCCGCTCCCTCAGCTCTGGGAGCTCGGCACTGGTGCATTGTGGGAAACGGGGTCTTTCAGTGTGCACTAACCACTTCCTGCTTCTCTTCTGTTTCTGTGTCTGAAGCACCGATACCAATACCACACCATCGCACATACTAGTGTAGCCCCCGGGCGGGCGCCGTCCCCCGGGCGGGCGCCGTCCCCCCCGGGTGGGTGTACGTTCTAAAACACATTTGAAAATAGGTTGATAATTAGAATGTTAATGATGTTCGATCATTAACATGTGAGACTCAAATGAACCGATACCTGGAGCAATACTGGCACATGTGTGTGTGTGGGCCCAGCTTTGGTATCGGCGCCTCTGTGTGCCGATATTTAAAGTGTGTGTGTGTGTGTTTGTGTTTGTGTGTGTACAAATGTGAACATGTCTGAGGAACAAAACGATGCTCCTGTTTCAGGGGTCCAGACCTGTTTCGGGGGGTCCAGGCCTGTTTCAGGGGGTCCAGGCCTGTTTCAGGGGGTCCAGGCCTGTTTCAGGGGGTCTAGGCCTGTTTCAGGGGGTCCAGGCCTGTGTTTCAGGGGTCCAGGCCTGTGTTTCAGGGGTGCAGGCCTGTTTCAGGGGGTCCAGGCCTGTTTCAGGGGTCCAGGCCTGTTTCAGGAGGTCCAGCCCTGTGTTTCAGGGGTCCAGGCCTGTTTCAGGGGGTCCAGGCCTGTGTTTCAGGGGTCCAGGCCTGTTTCAGGGGTCCAGGCCTGTTTCATAGGGTCAAGGCCTGTTTCAGGGGTCCAGGCCTGTGTTTCAGGGGTCCAGGCCTGTGTTTCAGGGGTCCAGGCCTGTGTTTCAGGGGTCCAGGCCTGTGTTTCAGGGGTCCAGGCCTGTGTTTCAGGGGTGCAGGCCTGTTTCAGGGGGTCCAGGCCTGTGCTTCAGGGGTCCAGGCCTGTGTTTCAGGAGTGCAGGCCTGTTTCAGGGGGTCCAGGCCTGTTTCAGGGGTCCAGGCCTGTTTCATAGGGTCAAGGCCTGTTTCAGGGGTCCAGGCCTGTTTCATAGGGTCAAGGCCTGTTTCAGGGGTCCAGGCCTGTTTCAGGGGTCCAGGCCTGTTCAGGGGTCCAGGCCTGTTTCATAGGGTCCAGGCCTGTTTCATAGGGTCCAGGCCTGTTTCAGGGGTCCAGGCCTGTGTTTCAGGGGTCCAGGCCTGTTTCGGGAGCTCCAGGCCTGTTTCAGGGGGTCGAGGCCTGTTTCAGGGGGTCGAGGCCTGTTTCAGGGGGTCCAGGCCTGTTTCAGGGGGTCCAGGCTTGTTTCAGGGGGTCCAGGCCTGTTTCATAGGGTCCAGGCCTGTTTCATAGGGTCAAGGCCTGTTTCGGGGGGTCCAGGCCTGTTTCGGGGGGTCCAGGCCTGTTTCGGGGGGTCCAGGCCCATTAAAACAGGAGCGTCCTTTTGTCCTCAGACTTTGTCCCGTCACATTTGAACAGAAACACTGAGATCTGATGGCTTTTCAGAGAGTTCCTTTCACTTGTGTTTCAAATGTCCCACATGACCCCTGACCTGACCTCTGACTGACCCCTGACCTGACCTCTGACTGACCCCTGACCTCTGTGTGGCCTGTAGGGGGGGCAGTTCCAGACGCTCTCTTGATCGTGATGACGACCGTCTCCACAGAGCCGCCTCTACCTCCAAAGTGTTAGCGCGTGTCGCTAAACAGGCGCACAGGTGAGGCCACCTGACTCCTCCCCCTGACTCCTCCCCACGGCCCCCGACCCCTCCCCCTGACTCCTCCCCCTGACGCCTGAGGTCACCTGACTCCTCCCCACGGCCCCTGACCCCTCCCCCTGACCCCTCCCCCTGACCCCTAACCCCTCTTTTTCACCTTTGACCTGATGTGTTTTGTGTTTCAGGAGTAAAGATCCTGTGGTCAGTCCAGGTGAGTCCAGAACCTCCACAGCCTCAAGTGACCCAAGAACAGGGTTTGTGTTTAGTCCTGGTTCAGTCCCGGTTTAGTCCTGGTTCAATCCTGGTTTAATCCTGGTTTAATCCTGGTTTAGTCCTGGTTCAGTCCTGGTTTAGTCCTGGTTCAGTCCTAGTTCAGTCCTGGTTCAGTCCTGGTTCAGACACTTTGAGGTTCGTTCATGTTTTAGTTTCTGTTTCATTTTGTGTTTTTTTTTATTTTTATTTTGTGATTCTCATGTGTCTCATTCAGCCAAAATGTCCACGCGAGAAAAGACCAAAGAGACACAGGCAGGTGAGTCCCACCTCAGGTCCAACTCAGGTCCATCTCTGGTCTGTGGTCTAACTCTGGTCTAACTCTGGTCTAACTCTGGTCCAACTCTGGTCTGTGGTCTAACTCTGGTCCAACTCTGGTCCAACTCTGGTCCAACTCTGGTCTGTGGTCTAACTCTGGTCTAACTCTGGTCTAACTCTGGTCCAACTCTGGTCCAACTCTGGTCTGTGGTCCAACTCTGGTCCAACTCTGGTCCAACTCTGGTCCAACTCTGGTCCAACTCTGGTCCAACTCTGGTCTGTGGTCCAACTCTGGTCCAACTCTGGTCTAACTCTGGTCCGTGGTCTAACTCTGGTCCAACTCTGGTCCAACTCTGGTCCAACTCTGGTCCAACTCTGGTCCAACTCTGGTCCAACTCTGGTCCAACTCTGGTCCATCTCTGGTCCATCTCTGGTCTGTGGTCTAACTCTGGTCCAACTCGCCTTTATTTCACTTGTTTTCTGTTTATTTGGGAAAAAGTAGGGGGGGGGGGGGGGGGGACTAAATGTGGAAAAAATTAAACATCTTGGGACTCTGAAGGACACTGTGTGTGTTTGTGTTGTGTGTAATAGTTGTGCGTTTGTGTGTGTTGTGTGTAATAGTTGTGCGTTTGTGTGTGTTTCAGAGGGGAACAGTATAAAGATGTTCATGAGGGGTCGTCCCATCACGATGTTCATCCCGTCAGACGTGGAAAATTACAACGACATGAAAACGGAGCTTCCCCCAGAGCGTCTCAAACTGGAGTGGGTGTATCCTTTCTACGAGTACACAAATACACAAATATACACAAATACACACACAACACATACACAAATGTGACCGACCGCGGCAAACTCAGTCCCAAGTCGTCCCAGAGGCGTTTTGAGTTCTTCACAGATTCTGAAAGTGCAGATTCTAAACTTTCCAACGATGCCTCACACATGGAAATCTGAAACATCTGAAGAATTTGAGGAAACACATGAACATCTGAAAACACAAACTGAGAAAAGTCCTGTTGAAGATCGTCTCAGTGTCGGGCTGGAGCAGGACATGAAGATCAGCCCTCCCCCATCACTGACGTCACTGGTGTTTCAGGGCAGAATTAGAAGGTACTTTGTTAAAATGGAAATGCTTTTATAACAAAAAGTCCATATAATCAATCAATAATACACAGGATATTAGGATATGTTCAGTCAAAGTCATAAAGGCAGAATAAGAAATACACAGAATGAGTCACCTGACTGGATGGATTCTGTTCCTCACCCTGATGAAAAAGAAAAAAGAGCGCTAATCGTCACGTGAACGGCCTGTAGTGCCAGTTTGGTAATTATGGTCATTACACACACCCTCCTTTCCCCAAAACTTTCCAATTTCAAACACAAAATGTTTTTAAAGTGATCAATGCTGTTATCTGAAACTATTTTTTTTCAATAATTTTGAAAAAGAAAAAAATGCTTCAAACGCGATTTTCTCCTGTTCCTCTGATGTGGCGGTTTTGCCGCGGTCGGTCACAAATATACGAACATTTACATATGCAAATCTGTACACATACTGTAAACTCACAAAACTGGACCACTGACTCATACTCATGTCAGTACTCGTACTCGTGTCAGTGCTCGTCCTTAATGGGCGCAGGTACGGGTATCGTGGGCGGGACTGTCGTGGGAACGTGTTCCTGCTGCCGACCGGAGAGACCGTGTACTTCATCGCCTCCGTCGTGATTTTATTCAACAACGAAGAACGAACCCAACGCCACTACCTCGGCCACACGGACTGTGTGCGCTGGTACTGCAAATACTACTGCAAATACAACTAGTGCAAATACTACTACTACTACTGCAAAAACTATTACTATTACTACTATAAATGCTACTGCTAGTATTAATACTTTAACTCAGTAAACTCTCTCTCTCTCTCTCAGTCTGGCTCTTCATCCTGATAAGATTCGCATCGCCACAGGACAACTCGCCGGAGTCGACAAAGACGGACGGGTGAGAACACACACTCACACAAACACACATAAATATATACACACTCACTGCGGTCTTCATAAGGCTCAGATAAAAACATTGCGGTCCTCATAAGGCTCACGGATAAAAACACTGCGGTCCTCATAAGGCTCAGATAAAAACATTGCGGTCCTCATAAGGCTCACGGATAAAAACACTGCGGTCCTCATAAGGCTCAGATAAAAACACTGCGGTCCTCATAAGGCTCACGGATAAAAACACTGCGGTCCTCATAAGGCTCAGATAAAAACACTGCGGTCCTCATAAGGCTCAGATAAAAACATTGCGGTCCTCATAAGGCTCACGGATAAAAACACTGCGGTCCTCATAAGGCTCAGATAAAAACATTGCGGTCCTCATAAGGCTCACGGATAAAAACACTGCGGTCCTCATAAGGCTCAGATAAAAACATTGCGGTCCTCATAAGGCTCACGGATAAAAACACTGCGGTCCTCATAAGGCTCACGGATAAAAACACTGCGGTCCTCATAAGGCTCACGGATAAAAACACTGCGGTCCTCATAAGGCTCAGATAAAAACACTGCGGTCCTCATAAGGCTCACGGATAAAAACACTGCGGTCCTCATAAGGCTCACGGATAAAAACACTGCGGTCCTCATAAGGCTCACGGATAAAAATACTGCGGTCCTCATAAGGCTCAGATAAAAACACTGCGGTCCTCATAAGGCTCACGGATAAAAACACTGCGGTCCTCATAAGGCTCACGGATAAAAACACTGCGGTCCTCGTAAGGCTCAGATAAAAACACTGCGGTCCTCATAAGGCTCACGGATAAAAACACTGCGGTCCTCATAAGGCTCACGGATAAAAACACTGCGGTCCTCGTAAGGCTCACGGATAAAAACACTGCGGTCCTCGTAAGGCTCACGGATAAAAACACTGCGGTCCTCGTAAGGCTCACGGATAAAAACACTGCGGTCCTCGTAAGGCTCACGGATAAAAACACTGCGGTCCTCATAAGGCTCACGGATAAAAACACTGCGGTCCTCATAAGGCTCACGGATAAAAACACTGCGGTCCTCATAAGGCTCACGGATAAAAACACTGCGGTCCTCATAAGGCTCAGATAAAAACACTGCGGTCCTCATAAGGCTCAGATAAAAACACTGCGGTCCTCATAAGGCTCAGATAAAAACATTGCGGTCCTCATAAGGCTCACGGATAAAAACACTGCGGTCCTCATAAGGCTCAGATAAAAACATTGCGGTCCTCATAAGGCTCAGATAAAAACACTGCGGTCCTCATAAGGCTCACGGATAAAAACACTGCGGTCCTCATAAGGCTCACGGATAAAAACACTGCGGTCCTCATAAGGCTCACGGATAAAAACACTGCGGTCCTCGTAAGGCTCACGGATAAAACACTGCGGTCCTCGTAAGGCTCACGGATAAAAACACTGCGGTCCTCGTAAGGCTCACGGATAAAAACACTGCGGTCCTCGTAAGGCTCACGGATAAAAACACTGCGGTCCTCATAAGGCTCACGGATAAAAACACTGCGGTCCTCATAAGGCTCAGATAAAAACACTGCGGTCCTCATAAGGCTCACGGATAAAAACACTGCGGTCCTCATAAGGCTCAGATAAAAACACTGCGGTCCTCATAAGGCTCACGGATAAAAACACTGCGGTCCTCATAAGGCTCAGATAAAAACACTGCGGTCCTCATAAGGCTCACGGATAAAAACACTGCGGTCCTCATAAGGCTCACGGATAAAAACACTGCGGTCCTCATAAGGCTCAGATAAAAACATTGCGGTCCTCATAAGGCTCACGGATAAAAACACTGCGGTCCTCATAAGGCTCAGATAAAAACACTGCGGTCCTCATAAGGCTCACGGATAAAAACACTGCGGTCCTCATAAGGCTCAGATAAAAACATTGCGGTCCTCATAAGGCTCACGGATAAAAACAGTGCGGTCCTCATAAGGCTCAGATAAAAACAGTGCGGTCCTCATAAGGCTCACGGATAAAAACACTGCGGTCCTCATAAGGCTCAGATAAAAACACTGCGGTCCTCATAAGGCTCACGGATAAAAACACTGCGGTCCTCATAAGGCTCAGATAAAAACACTGCGGTCCTCATAAGGCTCACGGATAAAAACACTGCGGTCCTCATAAGGCTCACGGATAAAAACACTGCGGTCCTCATAAGGCTCACGGATAAAAACACTGCGGTCCTCATAAGGCTCACGGATAAAAACACTGCGGTCCTCGTAAGGCTCACGGATAAAACACTGCGGTCCTCGTAAGGCTCACGGATAAAAACACTGCGGTCCTCGTAAGGCTCACGGATAAAAACACTGCGGTCCTCGTAAGGCTCACGGATAAAAACACTGCGGTCCTCATAAGGCTCACGGATAAAAACACTGCGGTCCTCATAAGGCTCAGATAAAAACACTGCGGTCCTCATAAGGCTCACGGATAAAAACACTGCGGTCCTCATAAGGCTCAGATAAAAACACTGCGGTCCTCATAAGGCTCACGGATAAAAACACTGCGGTCCTCATAAGGCTCAGATAAAAACATTGCGGTCCTCATAAGGCTCACGGATAAAAACACTGCGGTCCTCATAAGGCTCAGATAAAAACACTGCGGTCCTCATAAGGCTCACGGATAAAAACACTGCGGTCCTCATAAGGCTCAGATAAAAACACTGCGGTCCTCATAAGGCTCAGATAAAAACACTGCGGTCCTCATAAGGCTCACGGATAAAAACACTGCGGTCCTCATAAGGCTCACGGATAAAAACACTGCGGTCCTCATAAGGCTCACGGATAAAAACACTGCGGTCCTCATAAGGCTCACGGATAAAAATACTGCGGTCCTCATAAGGCTCAGATAAAAACACTGCGGTCCTCATAAGGCTCAGATAAAAACACTGCGGTCCTCATAAGGCTCACGGATAAAAACACTGCGGTCCTCATAAGGCTCACGGATAAAAACACTGCGGTCCTCGTAAGGCTCAGATAAAAACACTGCGGTCCTCATAAGGCTCACGGATAAAAACACTGCGGTCCTCGTAAGGCTCACGGATAAAACACTGCGGTCCTCGTAAGGCTCACGGATAAAAACACTGCGGTCCTCGTAAGGCTCACGGATAAAAACACTGCGGCCCTCATAAGGCTCACGGATAAAAACACTGCGGCCCTCATAAGGCTCACGGATAAAAACACTGCGGTCCTCGTAAGGCTCACGGATAAAAACACTGCGGCCCTCATAAGGCTCATGGATAAAAACACTGCGGTACTCATAAGGCTCACGGATTCAGTTGTATGAAAATGTTTGGGTCCTTGATTATTTTCATTTCTAAATCATTGGGTGTTTGGCTCCACGACATTTTGATCAAACAACACACACAGATACACACACATACACACACAGCTCATTTACACATCTGAGAATCACTTTTTACATGTTCTAATGGGCTTCTCCTGTGTGGGTGTCTGTGCGTTTGTGCGTTCACAGGCGGTGTGTCCTCACGTGCGAGTCTGGGACAGTGTGAGTTTGTGCACGCTGCAGGTCGTGGGTTTGGGGACGTTCGAGCGCGGCGTCGGATCCCTCGCCTTCTCCAAAGCCGTGAGTCGCACCTGTCGTCTTTGTGTGGGTGAATCTCGAGCTGCAACGATCCATTGATGTGATTGATCCATCGATGTGATTGATCCATCGATGTGATTGACATCAGCGGTAGAGGCGGCAGCAGTGTTACACTGCGTTCCAAATGATTCTGAGTTTCAATCAATCAAATCAAACAATATTTATAAAGCACTTTTCATACAAAATGTAACACAAAGCGCCTTACGGTGATTAAGGATTAGAAGATTAACTTTTATTGATCTCACACAGGAGAAATTGTTTCTACATTTGACCCGTGGACCAACCAGAAGGTTTTGTTGCTTAGGCTTTGGTCAGACCATGTTCTTGTTGTAAAGAACTGAAAATGGTCCTGTGTTCATTTTCCAGTTAGAAGCTTTAGCAGATTACTGAAATCAAAATCTATTTCAGTCCAAACATCTGAACAGGTCCAGTTCCATCTGAACAGAGTCTTACCCCTTCGTCTTACCCCTACCCCTTAGTTTTGCGCGTTCATGTGAGGACAAGGGGTGTCCCGATTCTGATTTTGATCAAGGGCTCGGGCCACGACCTCGGGTACATACCCCTTGAAACGAAGTAAGCTCTCAACCAGACTTGAAACGAAGGGGTACGACTACAAGCTCAGGCAGGTTTTGGGATCAGGACGAGGACTAAACCAGGACTAAACCAAGACTAAACCAGAACAAAACCAGGACTAAACCAGGTCTAAACCAGGACTAAACCAGGTCTAAACCAAGACTAAACCAGAACAAAACCAGGACTAAACCAGGACTAAACCAGGTCTAAACCAGGACTGAACCAGGACATAACGAGGACTAAACGAGGACTAAACGAGGACTAAACCAGGACTAAACCAGGACTAAACCAGGACTAAACCAGGACTAAACCAGGACTAAACCAGGACTAAACCAGGACAAAACCAGGACTAAACCAGGACTGAACCAGGACTGAACCAGGACAAAACCAAGACATATGGAGGACAAAACCAGGACTAAACCAGGACTAAACCAGGACATAACGAGGACTAAACCAGGACTAAACCAGAACAAAACCAGGACTAAACCAGGACATAACGAGGACTAAACCAAGATTAAACCAGGACTAAACCAGGACAAAACCAGGACAAAACCAGGTCTAAACCAGGACAAAACCAGGTCTAAACCAGGACTAAACCAGGACTAAACGAGTACAAAACCAGGACAAAACCAGGACAAAACCAGGACAAAACCAGGACTAAACCAGGTCTAAACCAGGACTAAACCAGGACTAATCCAGGACTGAACCAGGACTAAACTAGGACTAAACCAGGACTGAACCAGGACAAAACCAGGACAAAACCAGGACTAAACCAGGACTGAACCAGGACTGAACCAGGACTGAACCAGGACAAAACCAGGACTAAACCAAGACATATGGAGGACAAAACCAGGACTAAACCAGGACTAAACCAGGACATAACGAGGACTAAACCAGGACTAAACCAGAACAAAACCAGGACTAAACCAGGACATAACGAGGACTAAACCAAGATTAAACCAGGACTAAACCAGGACTAAACCAGGACTAAACGAGTACAAAACCAGGACAAAACCAGGACAAAACCAGGACTAAACCAGGTCTAAACCAGGACTAAACCAGGACTAAACAAGTACAAAACCAGGACAAAACCAGGTCTAAACCAAGTCTAAACCAGGACTAAACCAGGACAAAACCAGGTCTAAACCAGGACAAAACCAGGACTAAACCAGGTCCAAACCAGGACTAAATTAGGACTAAACCAGGTCTAAACCAAGTCTAAACCAGGACTAAACCAGGACAAAACCAGGATTAAACCAGGACAAAACGAGGTCTAAACCAGGTCTAAACTAGGATTAAACCAGAACAAAACCAGGACTAAACCAAACCAGGACTAAACCAGGACTTTTGGGATCAGGATGGCAGAGTCACATTAACCAGCCAACGAGTCTCATAAATGTATTTTCAGCAGTTGTAATTATCGATTAACAGTTTAGCAGGTTTACAATTATGACGCTGATGTTCTACATTATTTTTAGTGAAATGTTGCGGTGTCTGTTTAGCCGACGTTATCGTTTTCATCAAACTTTCATGTATAAACGAGCAAGTTTTTTGTGGAGCTGAGGTACCCGATAATCCTGGACATTTGTTTACGTTTGTTTGCGTCAGTTGTCGTCGCCTCTGTAGACGTAGCAGCTCAGGTAGAGGCGAGGGACGATGACGCAAACGGGAATCAAGTGGCGTCCCATTTCTTAGGGGAACATTCGTACCCCGAGCCCTCTCAGCTCAGTATCGAGGGGCAAGATGAAGATGTAGATAAAGGGGAACGGGTAAGACAGTAGAGCTGGGTGATATGGCCTAAAAATAAAATCTCAGATAAAAAAAAAAAAAAATCCGATTTTAATGGATTTTTTTCTCTGCCCTACTCAAAAACAAATAACAGATGACAGACAAATGGCTCAAAACAACGCAACGTTCTTTTATAAAACAAATACATTACACCTGCATCAATTAAGCTGTTATTGTTTAAAATATATATATATATAATTTTATTTTCATTTATTTATTTATTTCATTCGGTAAAACAAAAATAACAGATGCAACACAATTGCATCTATACAATTCTAACTTAAATATGAATGAAAAGGGAACAGAAAGAAGCTTATGATATCTGCCCCTTATCAACTCCAAATTATATTACAACTAAATATATATAACAATAATAACACAGTTGTATAAATATCTTTCTTGTATAAAGAAGCATTTTCTGGAGCTAAATGATTCCCTGATTGTGGGAAAGATGGACTGGAGTGGGGAGTGTTGTGTTTTAGTTTTTCCTCAGTGATGCAGAAAAGTCACTGTCTGTGTTCATGTGTGTAGCTTGTGCAGTCTGTGTACAGCTGTGGCAACACAAGAAAAATATTTGTGTCTTGGTAGCACAAACTTCGGGTCCAAAACTTTCACCATGTTAATGAATCCGGGCTTTTCCACAGTTTATATCATGTTTTTAGTAAAACATACAACAGCGTGTGTGATTGCCTTCCGTCGTGGCCCATGCTTATACTGCAAACAGTTCAAAAATGTTTTGGGGACTGGACGGTGGTTATTTTCATTCCGTTCAGACCTGCGCTTCTCCCATTCCGCTGCGTGCAACAGCTTTTGAACAGACCTTACAGCGAGCACTCGTTTGCTCTAAGTCCAACGCACGAAAACTGAACCAGTTCCATAAAACAGATGTAAACACCTTTGTTTGATACAAGCTCCGGATTTAGCTCACTCGCTAGCCGCGCTAGCTCATACAATGTTTGGGTACGCCCCGCTAACTTACCCGTGTAAAACGTGGCCACGCATTAGTTCCGCTCGTGTGGAAAAAAATAATTAAAAAATGTTCATAAAAAGACATCGTCCTGAACTGTAAAGTCGAATGAATCGATTAATCGCGCAGGTCTATAAGACAGGAATGGGACGCAGCCTTATTCGACAGGAGCTTCACAGTTCTGCATCCACTGAACTTGAGAGTTTGTGGAGAGTTTCTGCTTGAATTCAGGATGTCAGAATATCCTCCCAGAGCTGCTGTTTGGATGTGAACTGCCTCCTGCCCTCAGAGATCTTTCACCTGAGGAGCTCCAGAGGTTCTCCAGAGGGCTGAGGTCAGGGGAGGAGCGTTTTAGCAGCTGCTCTCTGAATCCGACGAATTTGTCTGGCAGAAACCTTCCTCATTGTGTCTTTATCTGCACGAATCCGTGAGTCTGAATCAGATACAAATCTCTTCATAGTTCCATGATCGCGCTTAAGTTTTGGTGAAATATCAGAGGTTTTCATGCTTCGTCCAAGGTTCAACTATTCCACGCTTTTCGGCACTAAATCCTTTTTCTTTCGCATTTTGCTTGAAATAGCTCGTCAGCTCTAGCGGCGTCGGCCGTAGAGGCGTCGGCCATAGCGGCGTCGGCCGTAGAGGCGTCGGCCGTAGAGGCGTCGGCCGTAGAGGCGTCGGCCGTAGAGGCGTCGGCCGTAGCGGCGTCGGCCGTAGCGGCGTCGGCCGTAGCGGCGTCGGCCGTAGAGGCGTCGGTCGTCGGCCGTAGCGGCGTCGGCCGTAGCGGCGTCGGCCGTAGCGGCGTCGGCCGTAGCGGCGTCGGCCGTAGAGCGCGGCATTAGATTAATTGATAAGAAAATATTCATTAGTTGCAGCTCGAGATGAATTTTGAGGTTTGTTTGTGGAACCTTTTCTGTTTGTACTTCAGTTAAACTCCTGTTCTGTGTCCAGCCTCTGACCTCATGTCCTCTCCTCTCTCCTCCTCGCCTCCTCTCTCCTCCTCCTTGTCTCCTCCTCTCCTCCTCCTCGTCTCCTCTCCTCCTTGTCTCCTCCTCTCCTCGTCTCTCCTCTTGTCTGTAGGATTCTGGCGTTCATTTGGCCGTAGTGGACGACTCAAATGACCACATGCTGACCGTTTGGGACTGGAACCGGAAAACTAAAGTGGCTGAAATCAAGGTGTGCCCCTGCCCCCTAGCCCCGCCCCTCCCCTCAGAGCTTTGGGATAACGATGATGTCATGTTTGTTTCCACAGACGACCAATGAGGTGGTTCTGGGGGTGGAGTTTCACCCGACTGACTCCGCCTCCATCGTCACCTGTGGAAAATCTCACATTTTCTTCTGGACGTGGAGCGGCAGCAGCCTCCAGAGGAAACAGGGGATATTCGGGGTACAAATACTGCAAATACTACTGCAAATACTACTGTGAATACTACTGCAGCCTTCAGAGGAAACAGGGGATATTCGGGGTACAAATACTGCAAATACTACTGCAAATACTACTGTGAATACTACTGCAGCCTCCAGAGGAAACAGGGGATATTCGGGGTACAAATACTGCAAATACTACTGCAAATACTACTGTGAATACTACTGCAGCCTCCAGAGGAAAGAGGGATATTCGGGGTACAAATACTGCAAATACTACTGCAAATACTACTGTGAATACTACTGCAGCCTCCAGAGGAAAGAGGGATATTCGGGGTACAAATACTGCAAATACTACTGCAAATACTACTGTGAATACTACTGCAGCCTCCAGAGGAAACAGGGGATATTCGGGGTACAAATACTGCAAATACTACTGCAAATACTACTGCAAATACTACTGTGAATACTACTGCAGCCTCCAGAGGAAAGAGGGATATTCGGGGTACAAATACTGCAAATACTACTGCAAATACTACTGTGAATACTACAGCAGCCTCCAGAGGAAACAGGGGATATTCGGGGTACAAATACTGCAAATACTACTGCAAATACTACTGTGAATACTACTGCAGCCTCCAGAGGAAACGGGGGATATTCGGGGTACAAATACTGCAAATACTACTGCAAATACTACTGTGAATACTACTGCAGCCTCCAGAGGAAACAGGGGATATTCGGGGTACAAATACTGCAAATACTACTGCAAATACTACTGTGAATACTACTGCAGCCTCCAGAGGAAAGAGGGATATTCGGGGTACAAATACTGCAAATACTACTGCAAATACTACTGTGAATACTACAGCAGCCTCCAGAGGAAAGAGGGATATTCGGGGTACAAATACTGCACATACTACTGCAAATACTACTGCAAATACTGCAGCCTCCAGAGGAAACGGGATATTCGGGGTACAAATACTGCAAATACTAGGGATTCTGGGGATTCCAAGTTTTTGCGAATCGGGCGTACGGAAGGAATTTTCAGGTAAATGTCTGCGTGTAGCTTTTGAACCGTATGTCCATCCCTGGACTCCTTGGGCCAAGCCGAATCCAACGCACCCCATGACGTCATTTTCTGCCATTTTGAATTTTATGAAAAACACTCAAAATGCTTCTCCTCCCTCAATTTTGGACCAATGTTGCTCAAATTTGGTACATAACATCTTTGGACTGAGCCTCATCAGAAATATGGATTTTTTGATATCTCTTATCGTTTTGTCGTGACAGCCAATCAAACCTGCAACTGGCCCTCTGGTGGCCCTAGAGGGCAAATTTGAGCTGCTGGTGGCGCTAGAGGGTTGGGGGTGGGGGCCTATAAATTGCTGTGGGTAATGAGGAGAGTGGCTGGAATGTGCATGCCAAATTTCACAACTTTTTACCAGACGGTTCTAGGGGCAGCCATAGACTCCCAGAGGCAGAAGAATAATGTATAATAATAAGAATCAGTAGAAACACTATGGGTGCCAAATACTACTGCAAATACTACTGCAAATACTACTGCAAATACTACTGCAAATACTGCAGCCTCCAGAGGAAACGGGATATTCGGGGTACAAGTATACTGTGAATACTACTAGCTTCATTTGGTTTTTTGTTTTTGTCAGAAATTCGAGAAGCCGAAGTTCGTCCAGTGCGTGGCCTTCCTCCGGAACGGGGACATCCTGACCGGAGACTCAGGGGGAGTCCTGCTGGTGTGGACCAGGACTGCAGACACGCCCACGTCTAAAGGACTCCGAGGTCAGGGGGCGGGGGAGGGGTCAGAGGTGTGGGGTCAGAGGGGTGGGGTCAGAGGTGTGAGGTGAGGGTGTGGGGTCAGAGGTGAGGGGAGTCAGAGGTGTGGGGTCAGAGGGTGGGGTGTGGGGACAGAGGTCAGAGGGTGGGGTGTGGGGTCAGAGGTGAGGGGGGGTCAGAGGTGTGGGGTCAGAGGTGTGAGGTGAGGGGGTGGGGTCAGAGGTGAGGGGAGTCAGAGGTGTGGGGGGGTCAGAGGTGTGGGGTCAGAGGTGAGGGGAGTCAGAGGTGTGGGGTCAGAGGTGAGGGGGGGTCAGAGGTGTGGGGTCAGAGGTGAGGGCGGGTCAGAGGTGTGGGGTCAGAGGGTGGGGTGTGGGGTCAGAGGTGAGGGGGGTCAGAGGTGTGGGGTCAGAGGTGTGAGGTGAGGGGGTGGGGTCAGAGGTGAGGGGAGTCAGAGGTGTGGGGTCAGAGGTGAGGGGGGGTCAGAGGTGTGGGGTCAGAGGTGTGGGGTCAGAGGGGTGGGGTCAGAGGTGTGAGGTGAGGGGGTGGGGTGTGAGGTGAGGGGGTGGGGTCAGAGGTGAGGGGAGTCAGAGGTGTGGGGTCAGAGGGTGGGGTGTGGGGTCAGAGGTGAGGGCGGGTCAGAGGTGTGGGGCCAGAGGTGTGGGGCCAGAGGTGTGGGGCCAGAGGTGAGGGCGGGTCAGAGGTGTGGGGTCAGAGGGTGGGGTGTGGGGACAGAGGTCAGAGGGTGGGGTGTGGGGTCAGAGGTGAGGGGGGGTCAGAGGTGTGGGGTCAGAGGTCAGAGGTGTGGGGTCAGAGGTGTGAGGTGAGGGGGTGGGGTCAGAGGTGAGGGGAGTCAGAGGTGTGGAGTCAGAGGGTGGGGTGTGGGGTCAGAGGTGAGGGGGGTCAGAGGTGTGGGGTCAGAGGTGTGGGGTCAGAGGTGTGGGGTGTGGGGTCAGAGGTGAGGGGGGTCAGAGGTGTGGGGTCAGAGGGGTGGGGGCAGAGGTGTGAGGTGAGGGTGTGGGGTCAGAGGTGAGGGGGGTCAGAGGTGTGGGGTCAGAGGTGTGAGGTGAGGGTGTGGGGTCAGAGGTGAGGGGGGTCAGAGGTCAGAGTCAGACGTGTCACGTTTCTGGTTTGTCGGCAGCGTTCCAGATCGTGCGGCAGGTGAAGGCGCACGAGGGCAGCGTGTTCTGTCTGAGCGAGACCAGAGGGGGCGCCGTTCTGAGCGGAGGCTCCAAGGACAGACGGGTGGTGCTGTGGGACCACGAGCTGCGGCCGGACAAGGAGATCGAGGTAACTCCTCCTCCCTCCTCCCTCCTCTCTCCTCTCTCTTCTCCCTCCTCTCTCCTCTCCCTCCTCTCTTCTCCCTCCTCTCTTCTCCCTCCTCTCTTCTCCCTCCTCTCTTCTCCCTCCTCTCTTCTCCCTCCTCTCTTCTCCCTCCTCTCTTCTCCCTCCTCTCTTCTCCCTCCTCTCTTCTCCCTCCTCTCTTCTCCTCCTCTCTCCTCCCTCCTCTCTCCTCCCTCCTCTCTCCTCTCTCCTCCCTCCTCTCTCCTCCCTCCTCTCTCCTCCCTCCTCTCTCCTCTCTCCTCCCTCCTCTCTCCTCCCTCCTCTCTCCTCCCTCCTCTCTCCTCCTCTCCTCTCTCCTCCTCTCCTCTCTCCTCCTCTCCTCTCTCCTCCTCTCTCCTCTCCTCTCTCCTCCCTCCTCTCTCCTCCTCTCTCCTCTCTCCTCCTCTCTCCTCTCCTCCTCCTCCTCTCTTCTCCCTCCTCTCTTCTCCCTCCTCTCTTCTCCTCTCTTCTCCCTCCTCTCTCTCCTCCTCTCTTCTCCCTCCTCTCTTCTCCCTCCTCTCTTCTCCCTCCTCTCTTCTCCTCCTCTCTTCTCCCTCCTCTCTCCTCTCTCCTCTCTCCTCCTCCTCCTCTCTCCTCCCTCCTCCTCCTCCTCCCTCCTCCTCCTCCTCCCTCCTCCTCTCTCCTCCTCCTCCTCCTCCTCCTCCCTCCTCCTCTCTCCTCCTCTCTCCTCCTCCTCTCCCTCCTCCTCTCTCCTCTCTTCTCCCTCCTCCTCTCTCCCCTCTTCTCCCTCCTCCTCTCTCCCCTCTTCTCCCTCCTCCTCTCTCCCCTCTTCTCCCTCCTCCTCTCTCCCCTCTTCTCCCTCCTCCTCTCTCCCCTCTTCTCCCTCCTCCTCTCTCCCCTCTTCTCCCTCCTCCTCTCTCTCCTCCTCTCCTCCCCTCTTCTCCCTCCTCCTCTCTCCCCTCTTCTCCCTCCTCCTCTCTCCCCTCTTCTCCCTCCTCCTCTCTCCCCTCTTCTCCCTCCTCCTCTCTCCCCTCTTCTCCCTCCTCTTCTCCCTCCTCTTCTCCTCTCCTCTTCTCCTCCTCTCTTCTCCCTCCTCTCTTCTCCCTCCTCTCTTCTCCCTCCTCTCTTCTCCTCTCCTCCTCTCCTCCTCTCTCTCTCCCTCCTCTCTTCTCCCTCCCTCCTCCCTCCTCTTCTCTCCTCTTCTCCCTCCTCTCTTCTCCCTCCTCTCTTCTCCCTCCTCTCTCCTCCTCTCTTCTCCCTCCTCCTCTCTCCTCCCTCCTACCTCCTCTCTCTTCTCCTCCTCTCTCCTCCCTCCTCTCTCCTCCCTCCTCTCTTCTCCCTCCTCTCTTCTCCCTCCTCTCTTCTCCCTCCTCTCTCCTCTCTTCTCCTCCTCCTCCTCTCCTCCCTTCTCCCTCCTCTCTCCTCTCTCCTCCTCCTCTCTCCTCTCTTCTCCCTCCTCTCTCCTCTCTCCTCCCTCCTCTCTCCTCCCTCCTCTCTCCTCTCTCCTCTCTTCTCCCTCCTCTCTTCTCTCTCCTCTCTTCTCCCTCCTCTCTCCTCTCTTCTCCTCCTCTCTCCTCCCTCCTCTCCTCCTCTCCTCTCTCTCCTCCTCTCTCCTCCCTCCTCCTCCTCCTCCTCTCCTCCTCCTCCTCCTCTCCTCCTCCTCTCTCCTCCTCCTCCCTCCTCTCCTCCTCCTCTCTCCTCCCTCCTCCTCCTCTCTCCTCCTCCTCCTCCTCTCTCCTCCCTCCTCTCTTCTCCCTCCTCCCTCCTCTCTTCTCCCTCCTCTCTCCTCCTCCTCCTCCTCCTCCTCTCTTCTCCTCCTCCTCTCTCCTCTCTCCTCTCTCCTCTCCTCCTCTCCTCCTCCTCTCTTCTCCCTCCTCTCTCCTCTCTCCTCTCTTCTCCTTCTCCCTCCTCTCTCCTCTCTTCTCCCTCCTCCCTTCTCCTCCTCCTCCTCCTCTCTTCTCCCTCCTCCCTCCTCTCTCCTCCTCTCTCCTCCTCTCCCTCCTCTCTTCTCCCTCCTCTCTTCTCCCTCCTCTCTTCTCCTCCTCCTCTCCTCCCTCCTCCTCCCTCCTCTCCCCTCCTCTCCCCTCCCCTCCCCTCCCCTCTCCCCTCTCCCCTCCTCTCTCCTCCCTCCTCTCCCCTCCTCTCTCCTCCCTCCTCTCCCTCCTCTCTCCTCCCTCCTCTCCTCTCCCTCCTCTCTTCTCCCTCCTCTCTTCTCCTCCTCTCTTCTCCCTCCTCTCCCTCCTCTCTCTCCTCCTCCTCTCTTCTCTCTCCTCTCACCTCCTCTCTTCTCCCTCCTCTCTCCTCCTCTCCTCTCTTCTCCCTCCTCTCTTCTCCCTCCTCTCTTCTCCCTCCTCCTCCTCTCTCCTCCCTCCTCCTCCCTCTCCTCCCTCCTTCCTCCTTCCCTCCTCCCCCTCTCCCCTCCTCTCTCCTCCCTCCTCTCTTCTCCCTCCTCTCTCCTCCCTCCTCTCTCTCCCTCCTTCCTCCCTCCTCCTCCTCCCTCCTCTCCCTCCTCTCCCCTCCCCTCTCCCCTCCCCTCTCCCCTCCCCTCTCCCCCTCTCCCCTCCTCTCTCCTCCCTCCTCTCTTCTCCCTCCTCTCTTCTCCCTCCTCTCTCCTCTCTCTCCCTCCTCTCTTCTCCCTCCTCTCACCTCCTCTCTTCTCCCTCCTCTCTCCTCTCCTCTCCTCTCTCCTCTCTTCTCCCTCCTCTCTTCTCCCTCCTCTCTTCTCCCTCCTCTCCTCCTCCTCTCTTCTCCTCCTCCTCTCTTCTCCCTCCTCTCTTCTCTCTCCTCCCTCCTCTCTCTCCTCCTCCTTTCTCTCCTCCCTCCTTCCTCCTTCCCTCCTCCCCCTCTCCCCTCCTCTCT
The DNA here is from genome assembly GCA_036785185.1 of Paratrypauchen microcephalus. Taxonomy (NCBI): domain Eukaryota; kingdom Metazoa; phylum Chordata; class Actinopteri; order Gobiiformes; family Gobiidae; genus Paratrypauchen; species Paratrypauchen microcephalus. The sequence continues at coordinate 382,939 of JAVJIX010000340.1, read as the reverse complement.
CCTCCCTCCTCTCACCTCCTCTCTTCTCCCTCCTCTCCCCTCCTCTCTTCTCCCTCCTCTCTTCTCCCTCCTCTCACCTCCTCTCTTCTCCCTCCTCTCCCCTCCTCTCTTCTCCCTCCTCTCCCTCCTCCTCTCTTCTCCCTCCTCTCCCCTCCTCCTCTCTCTCTCCTCCTCTCTTCTCTCTCCTCCTCCTCTCCTCTCCTTCCTCCCTCCTTCCTCCTTCCCTCCTCCCCCTCTCCCCTCCTCTCTCCTCCTCTCTCCTCCCTCCTCTCTTCTCCCTCCTCCTCCTCCTCTCCTCCCTCCTCTCTTCTCCCTCCTCCCTCCTCTCTTCTCCTCCTCTCCCCTCCTCCTCCTCCTCCTCCTCTCTCCTCCTCCTCTCTCCTCCCTCCTCTCCTCCTCCTTCCTCCCTCCTCCCTCCTCCTTCCTCCCTCCTCCTCCCCTCTCCCCTCCTCTCTCCTCCCTCCTCTCTTCTCCTCTCTCCTCCCTCCTCTCTTCTCCCTCCTCTCTTCTCCCTCCTCCTCCTCTCTCCTCTCTTCTCCCTCCTCCTCCTCTCTCCTCCCTCCTCTCTCCTCCCTCCTCTCCTCTCTCCTCCTCCTCTCTCCTCCCTCCTCTCTCCTCTCTCCTCCTCCTCCTCTCTCCTCCTCCTCCTCCTCTCTCCTACCTCCTCTCTCCTCCTCCTCTCTCCTCCCTCCTCTCTCCTCCCTCCTCTCTTCTCCCTCCTCCTCCTCTCTCCTCCTTCTCCCTCCTCCTCCTCTCTCCTCCCTCCTCCTCCTCCTCCTCTCCTCTCTCCTCCCTCCTCTCTCCTCCTCCTCCCTTCTCCCTCCTCCCTTCTCCCTCCTCCTCCTCTCTCCTCCCTCCTCCCTCCTCTCTCCTCTCTCCTCTCTCCTCTCTCCTCCCGTCCTGGTCCTGGTCCTGGTCCTGGTCCTGGTCCTGGTCCTGGTCCAGGTCAGTCTAACGTGTGTTTGTTCAGGTCCCGGATCACTTTGGGAGCATCCGAGCTGTGGCCGAGGGGAAACACGACCAGGTTTTAGTCGGGACCTCCAAAAACTTCATCCTGAGAGGAACCTTCACTGAGGGCTTCACCGTGGAGGTCCAGGTAGGAGACCAGGTCTAAACCAGGACTAAACCAGGTCTAAACCAGGTCTAAACCAGGTCTAAACCAGGTCTAAACCAGGTCTAAACCAGGACTAAACTAGGTCTGAACCAGGACTAAACCAGGACTAAACCAGGTCTAAAGCAGGTCTAAACCAGGACTAAACCAGGACTAAACCAGGACTAAACCAGGTCTAAACCAGGTCTAAAGCAGGTCTAAAGCAGGTCTAAAGCAGGTCTAAACCAGGTCTAAAGCAGGTCTAAAGCAGGTCTAAACCAGGACTAAACCAGGTCTAAACCAGGTCTAAACCAGGTCTAAACCAGGTCTAAACCAGGACTAAACCAGGACTAAACCAGGACTAAACCAGGACTAAACCAGGTCTAAACCAGGTCTAAAGCGGGTCTCTCTGGGTTCAGGGGCACACAGATGAGCTGTGGGGGTTGGCGTCTCACCCGAGCAGGGACCTGTTCCTGACCTGTGCCCAGGACCGTCTGGTCTGTCTCTGGGACTCAGCCCAACACCGACTCCAGTGGAGCCGCAGCCTGGAGGTGAGGGAGGGCATCTGACACACGGGGAGGGCATCTGACGCGCACGGGGAGGGCATCTGACGCGCACGGGGAGGGCATCTGACACACGGGGAGGGCATCTGACGCGCACGGGGAGGGCATCTGACACACGGGGAGGGCATCTGACGCACGGGGAGGGCATCTGACGCGCACGGGGAGGGCATCTGACACACACGGGGAGGGCATCTGACACACACGGGGAGGGCATCTGACGCACACGGGGAGGGCATCTGACACACACGGGGAGGGCATCTGACGCACACGGGGAGGGCATCTGACACACGGGGAGGGCATCTGACGCGCACGGGGAGGGCATCTGACGCGCACGGGGAGGGCATCTGGAGTAACGGTGTGTGTTGCAGGAGCACGGACACTGTGCAGACTTCCATCCGAGTGGAGCCGTGGTCGCCATAGGAACGCACTCGGGAAAGTGAGTACTGCAGTACTTGTACTGCATACACGTGTAGTACTTTGAGTGTTGTTGGAGATAACCTGTGACCGTTTGACCTCGGGCAGGTGGTACGTTCTGGACGCCGAAAGCACCGACCTCGTGGCCATCCACACCGACGGAAACGAGCAGCTGTCCGTCATGAGGTTCTCTGTGGGTACGTCCTCCAGCGGGGTCAGAGGTCAGGAGGGTCAGAGGGGTCAGGTCAGGGGGGGTCAGAGGTCAGAGGGGTCAGGTCAGGGGAGTCGGAGGTCAGGGAGGTCAGAGGGGTCAGGTCAGGAGGGTCAAGGGGGTCAGAGGTCAGGGGGGGTCAGGTCAGGGGGGTCAGAGGACAAGGGGGTCAGAGAGGTCGGGGGGGGGTCAGAAAAGGCAGTGACGTGTTTTTTCCCATGGTGCTTTGCAGACGGGAGCTTGTTGGCCGTGGGTTCCCACGATAACTTCATCTACCTGTACACAGTGTCAGAGAACGGACGCAAGTACAACCGCTACAACAAGTGCTCTGTGAGTACTACGAGTACTACTGCTGCTACTGCTACTGCTACTACTACTACTGCTGCTACTACTACTGCTACTGCTGCTACTACTACTGCTGCTACTACTACTGCTGCTACTGCTACTACTACTACTACTGCTGCTACTGCTACTACTACTGCTACTACTACTACTGCTGCTGCTACTGCTACTACTACTGCTACTGCTGCTACTACTACTGCTACTACTACTACTGCTGCTACTACTACTGCTACTGCTACCTGCCACCACCACCACCGCCGCTGCTACTGCTACTACTACTGCTGCTGCTGCTACTGCTGCTGCTGCCGCCACCACCACCGCTACTGCTACTGCTACTACTGCTGCCACTGCTGCTGCTACCGCCACCGCCACTACTGCTGCTGCTGCCGCCACCAACTACCGCCACCACCACCGCTGCTGCTGCTCACTACCTACTGCTGCTGCCACTGCCACTACTGCTACTGCTGCTGCTGCTGCCAGCACCGCTATTTTCAGCAGCTGTGCTGTACTGCATGCACGCGCTTGCTGCCATGCTGCTGCTGCCTTGCTTTCTGCTACCACCGCTGCTGCTACTGCTGCTGCTGCTGCTGCTGCTGCTGCCTGCTGCTGCTGCTGCCAGCCACCACCACCTGCTAGCGCTGTGCCACCGCCGCTGCCAACACCACTGCGCTGCCACCACCGCCACTACTGCTGCTGCCGCGCTGCTGCTGCTGCTACCACCGCCACCGCCAACTGACCGCTGCTGCCACCACCACAGCTGCTGCTGCTGCTGCCATTACCACTGGCTGTTGCTGCCACCATTGGCTGCTGCTGCTGTGCTGCTGCTGCTGCTGCTGCTGCTGCTGCTGCTGCTGCTGCTGCTGGCCACTGCTGCCTGCCTGCTGCTGCCACTGCTGCTGCTGCTACCACCACCACGCTGCTGCTGGTACTGCTGCCACCGCTGCCATGCACCATTGCTGCTGCTACCACCGCTGCTGCTGCACCACCACCACCTTTTTGCTGCTGCTGCCTGCTACTGCTGCTGCTGCTGCTGCTGCTGCTGCTGCTGCTGCTACTGCTGCTACTGCTACTATTACTACTACTACTACTACTACTACTACTACTACTGCTCCACCTCCTGGTTCAGAGTAAAAGTACTGTGTGTCCTTGTTTCAGGGACATTCGAGTTACATCACTCACTTGGACTGGTCTCCAGACAACAGCTTCATCATGTCCAACTCCGGAGACTACGAGATCCTCTACTGTGAGTACTGCTGCGAGTACTGCTGCGAGTACTGCTGCGAGTACTGCTGCGAGTACTACTGCGAGTACTGCTGCGAGTACTGCTGCGAGTACTGCTGCGAGTACTGCTGCGAGTACTGCTGCGAGTACTGCTGCGAGTACTGCTGCGAGTACTGCAAGCACTACTGTGAGTACTACTGCGAGTACTACGAGTACTACCGCGAGTACCACTGCGAGTACTACTGCTAGTACGAGTACTACTGCGAGTACGAGTACTACTGCGAGTACTGCTAGCACTACTGCTAGCACTACTGCGAGTACTACTGTGAGTACTGCGAGTACTGCTGAGTACTACGAGTACTACTGTGAGTACTACTGCGAATTCGACTGAGTACTGTGAGTACTACTGCGAGTACTACTGTGAGTACCGCTGCGAGTACCACTGCGAGTACGAGTACTACTGCGAGTACGAGTACTACTGCGAGTACGAGTACTACTGCGAGTACTACGAGTACTACCGCGAGTACTGTGAGTACCACTGAGTACTACTGTGAGTACTGCGAGTACTACTGAGTACTGCGAGTACTACTGCGAGTACTACTGAGTACTGTGAGTACTACTGAGTACTGTGAGTACTACAGTGAGTACTGCGAGTACTACAGTGAGTACTGCGAGTACTACTGTGAGTACTGCGAGTACTACTGTGAGTACTGCGAGTACTACTGAGTACTACGAGTAGTACTGCGAGTACTACGAGTAGTACTGCAAGTACTACTGAGTACTACGAGTAGTACTGCAAGTACTACTGAGTACTACGAGTAGTACTGCAAGTACTACTGAGTACTACGAGTAGTACTGAGAGTACTACTGCGAGTACTACTGTGAGTACTACTGCGAGTACTGCTAGCACTACTGCTAGCACTACTGCGAGTACTACTGCGAGTACTACTGTGAGTACTACTGTGAGTACTGCGAGTACTGCTGAGTACTACGAGTACTACTGCGAGTACTACTGTGAGTACTACTGTGAGTGCTACTGCGAGTACTGTGAGTACTACTGTGAGTACTACCGCAAGTACTACTGCAAGTCCTGCGAGTATTACTGCGAGTACTACTGCGAGTATTACTGCGAGTACTACTGCGAGTACGACTGCGAGTACTACTGCGAGTACTACTGTGAGTACTGCGAGTACGACTGCGAGTACTACTGTGAGTACTGTACTACTGTGAGTACTACTGTGAGTACTACTGCGAGTACTACTGTGAGTACTGCGAGTACTACTGTGAGTACTGCGAGTACTACTGTGAGTACTGCGAGTACTGCTGAGTACTACGAGTACTACTGCGAATTCGACTGAGTACTGTGAGTACTACTGCGAGTACTACTGTGAGTACCGCTGCGAGTACCACTGCGAGTACGAGTACTACTGCGAGTACTGCGAGTACTACTGCGAGTACTACTGAGTACTGTGAGTACTACTGAGTACTGTGAGTACTACTGAGTACTGTGAGTACTACAGTGAGTACTGCGAGTACTACAGTGAGTACTGCGAGTACTACTGTGAGTACTGCGAGTACTACTGTGAGTACTGCGAGTACTACTGAGTACTACGAGTAGTACTGCGAGTACTACGAGTAGTACTGCAAGTACTACTGAGTACTACGAGTAGTACTGCAAGTACTACTGAGTACTACGAGTAGTACTGCAAGTACTACTGAGTACTACGAGTAGTACTGTGAGTACTACTGAGTACTACGAGTAGTACTGCAAGTACTACTGAGTACTACGAGTAGTACTGTGAGTACTACTGCGAGTACTACTGCGAGTACTACTGCGAGTACTACTGCGAGTACTACTGCGAGTCCTACTGCGAGTACTACTGCGAGTCCTACTGCGAGTACTACTGCGAGTCCTACTGCGAGTCCTACTGCGAGTACTACGAGTATTACTGCGAGTACTACTGCGAGTACTACTGCGAGTCCTACTGCGAGTCCTACTGCGAGTACTACGAGTATTACGAGTAGTACTGAGAGTACTACTGCGAGTACTACTGCGAGTACTACTGTGAGTACTACTGCGAGTACTGCTAGCACTACTGCTAGCACTACTGCGAGTACTACTGCGAGTACTACTGCGAGAACTACTGTGAGTACTGCGAGTACTGCTGAGTACTACGAGTACTACTGCGAGTACTACTGTGAGTACTGTGAGTGCTACTGCGAGGACTGTGAGTACTACTGTGAGTACTACCGCGAGTACTACTGAGTACTACTGCTACTGCTCCACGAGTAAAGTACTGTGTGTCCTTGTTTCAGGGACATTCGAGTTAACATCACTCACTTGGACTGGTCTACCATGTCAAAAGCTTTACTTAGGTCCAATGATTACTGCGAGTACTGCTGCGAGTACTACTGTGAGTACTGCTGCGAGTACTGCTGCGAGTACTGCTGCGAGTACTGCTGCGAGTACTGCTGCGAGTACTGCTGCGAGTACTGCTGCGAGTATTGCTGTGAGTACTACTGCAAGTACTACTGTGAGTACTGCAAGCACTACTGTGAGTACTACTGCGAGTACTACTGCGAGTACTACTGCGAGTACCACTGCGAGTACCACTGCGAGTACTACTGCGAGTACGAGTACTACTGCGAGTACGAGTACTACTGCGAGTACTACGAGTACTACCGCGAGTACTGCGAGTACTACTGCGAGTACCACTGCGAGTACCACTGCGAGTACTACTGCGAGTACGAGTACTACTGCGAGTACGAGTACTACTGCGAGTACTGCTAGCACTACTGCTAGCACTACTGCGAGTACTACTGTGAGTACTGCGAGTACTGCTGAGTACTACGAGTACTACTGTGAGTACTACTGCGAATTCGACTGAGTACTGTGAGTACTACTGCGAGTACTACTGTGAGTACCGCTGCGAGTACCACTGCGAGTACGAGTACTACTGCGAGTACTGTGAGTACCACTGAGTACTACTGTGAGTACTGCGAGTACTACTGAGTACTGCGAGTACTACTGCGAGTACTACTGCGAGTACTACTGAGTACTGTGAGTACTACTGAGTACTGTGAGTACTACAGTGAGTACTGCGAGTACTACAGTGAGTACTGCGAGTACTACTGTGAGTACTGCGAGTACTACTGAGTACTACGAGTAGTACTGCAAGTACTACTGAGTACTACGAGTAGTACTGCAAGTACTACTGAGTACTACGAGTAGTACTGCAAGTACTACTGAGTACTACGAGTAGTACTGCAAGTACTACTGAGTACTACGAGTAGTACTGAGAGTACTACTGCGAGTACTACTGTGAGTACTACTGCGAGTACTGCTAGCACTACTGCTAGCACAACTGCGAGTACTACTGCGAGTACTATGTGAGTACTGCGAGTACTGCTGAGTACTACGAGTACTACTGTGAGTGCTACTGCGAGTACTGTGAGTACTACTGTGAGTACTACCGCGAGTACTACTGCAAGTCCTGCGAGTATTACTGCGAGTACTACTGCGAGTACGACTGCGAGTACTACTGCGAGTACTACTGTGAGTACTGCGAGTACGACTGCGAGTACTACTGTGAGTACTGCGAGTACGACTGCGAGTACTACTGTGAGTACGACTGAGTACTACTGTGAGTACTGCGAGTACTACTGAGTACTGCGAGTACTACTGTGAGTACTGCGAGTACTACTGCGAGTACTGCGAGTACGACTGCGAGTACTACTGTGAGTACTGCGAGTACTGCGAGTACGACTGCGAGTACTACTGTGAGTACTGTACTACTGTGAGTACTACTGTGAGTACGACTGTGAGTACGACTGCGAGTACGACTGCGAGTACTACTGTGAGTACTGCGAGTACTACTGCGAGTACTGCGAGTACTACTGAGTACTACGAGTAGTACTGCGAGTACTACTGAGTACTACGAGTAGTACTGCAAGTACTACTGAGTACTACGAGTAGTACTGAGTACTACTGCGAGTACTACTGTGAGTACTACTGCGAGTACTGCTAGCACTACTGCTAGCACTACTGCGAGTACTACTGCGAGTACTACTGCGAGTACTACTGTGAGTACTGCGAGTACTGCTGAGTACTACTGCGAGTACTACTGCGAGTACTACTGCGAGTACTACTGTGAGTACTGTGAGTGCTACTGCGAGTACTGTGAGTACTACTGTGAGTACTACTGTGAGTACTACTGTGAGTACTGCGAGTACTACCGCGAGTACTACCGCAAGTCCTGCGAGTATTACTGCGAGTACTACTGTGAGTACTGCGAGTACTACTGTGAGTACTGCGAGTACTACTGTGAGTACTGCGAGTACTACTGCGAGTACTGCGAGTACTACTGTGAGTACTGCGAGTACTACTGCGAGTACTACTGTGAGTACGACTGCGAGTACGACTGCGAGTACTACTGTGAGTACTGCGAGTACTACTGCGAGTACGACTGCGAGTACGACTGCGAGTACTACTGTGAGTACTGCGAGTACTACTGTGAGTACTGCGAGTACTACTGTGAGTACTGTGAGTACTACTGCGAGTACTACTTTCTTTCTTTCTTTATTAGTTTATTTGACAGGGACAATGTGCAAAAACATGAAAGATGCTTTACACCAGATTATAGCTGAAGCTAGTTTCCATCTGTAGTCCCTGAGCAGGTGAGAAATACAATATAAAACATAAACAATATAATCAATACACACTCACACACTACAAATGACCAATTATTACACAATAAAATATTACAATAAAATCTCACTCAGATTATAACCAGTTCTCATTCTTAATGCTGACACTGCTGATTCTCTAATAATAATTTCTTAACGTTAAATGAAAAGTTTTTCATGTCAGAGGAAAGTTTCAAACTTTGTGGCAATTTATTCCATTCTTTGATGGTTTTGAAAGAAAAATCTGTGTGTGCAAAGGCCGAGCTGCGTTTAGGTAATCTGCAGTCACCTGGAGGTCCTGGAGCTCCGTTTAGGTCGTCTGCAGTCACCTGGAGGTCCTGGAGCTCCGTTTAGGTCGTCTGCAGTCACCTGGAGGTCCTGGAGCTCCGTTTAGGTCGTCTGCAGTCACCTGGAGGTCCTGGAGCTCCGTTTAGGTCGTCTGCAGTCACCTGGAGGTCCTGGAGCTCCGTTTAGGTCGTCTGCAGTCACCTGGAGGTCCTGGAGCTCCGTTTAGGTCGTCTGCAGTCACCTGGAGGTCCTGGAGCTCCGTTTAGGTCGTCTGCAGTCACCTGGAGGTCCTGGCTGTTTGTTCAGAGCTGGACACATTTTTTCAATGGAGGAGGCGCTGTGTTATTTAAGATTTTAAAGACTAATCGCACATTTGAATAGGTGATTAAATTGTCTAAGTTTAGCATTTTATGTTGTGCAAATATTGGACAATGATGATATCGCAGTGGCTTTTTGTCCAGTATCTTAACAGCCTGATTATATAAGGACTTTAAGGGTTTTGTTGTTGTCTCACAGACTTGAGACCAACAAGTTATACAATAATTAATATGTGAGGTAATCATTGCATCCAGATAAACCTTTGCAGCATCATTGCTAAATTTATTTCGAGTGTGTCTAAACACAGACTATATTTTAAAGTATTAGAAACTTTTTTAACATGCTCTTTAAAACTAAAAATTGGATCCAGAACAACTCTTAAATATTTGAATTCCTCTACTGTTTTGAGTTGGCTCTTATTTATGTAAATACATGGAAAGGAAGACTTCTGTTTTTGTGTCTTGCCACCGTTTTGTTTGTGTTCAAAGTGAGAGAAACAGATTGTCGCCAGCGTGAGATGTTTTCCATGACATCAGTTAGTTTTTTTGCCACACTGGTCGCTTCACTCCCATGTACATAAACGACAGCATCGTCCGCATACATTTGTATATCCACATCACCACAAACTGAAGAGAGATAATTTATATAAATTGTAAAAAGCAATGGCCCAAGGACAGAGCCTTGCGGGACACCCATATCATTGGCCTTAGATGTTGACAGCTTTGAGTTAACACGTACACACTGGACATGGTCTTTAAGATAGGATTCTATCCACTGCAGTGCACTGTGAGACAGATTGTAATGGGTGAGCTTTCTCAGTAACACCGAGTGGTTGACCATGTCAAAAGCTTTACTTAGGTCCAAAAATACGGCACCCACAACACCGCCCTTGTCCAGCTTTGCCTTTACTGACTCTATAAAAAAAACAGCATGCAGTTTCGGTGGAATGGTGTTTTCTATATCCAAATTGCATGGGATATAGCAAATTATTTCTGGAGAGGTGTTCTTTTAATTGTTCAGCAATTACTCTCTCCACAACTTTTGAAACCACAGGAAGTATGCTAATTGGTCTGTAATTGCATACATTCTGCTTTTCCCCCGCTTTAAACACTGGGGTGATTACTGCGAGTACTACTGCGAGTACTACTGCGAGTACTACTGCGAGTACTACTGCGAGTCCTACTGTGAGTACTACGAGTATTACTGTGAGTATTACTGTGAGTACTACTGTGAGTACTACTGCGAGTACTACTGAGTACTACTGCGAGTACTACTGCGAGTACTACTGCGAGTACTACTGCGAGTACTACTGCGAGTCCTACTGCGAGTCCTACTGCGAGTCCTACTGCGAGTATTACTGTGAGTATTACTGTGAGTACTACTGCGAGTACTACTGAGTACTACTGCGAGTACTACTGCGAGTCCTACTGCGAGTCCTACTGCGAGTACTACTGCGAGTACTACTGCGAGTACTACTGCGAGTACTACTGTGAGTACTACTGCGAGTCCTACTGCGAGTACTACAAGTATTACTGTGAGTATTACTGTGAGTACTACTGTGAGTACTACTGCGAGTACTACTGAGTACTACTGCGAGTACTACTGCGAGTACTACTGCGAGTACTACTGAGTACTACTGCGAGTCCTACTGCGAGTCCTACTGCGAGTCCTACTGCGAGTCCTACTGCGAGTCCTACTGCGAGTCCTACTGCGAGTAGTACTGCGAGTAATACTGCGAGTACTACTGCGAGTACTACTGCGAGTACTGTGAGTACTACTGCGAGTACTGCGAGTACTACTGCGAGTACTACTGTGAGTACTGTGAGTACTACTGCGAGTACTGTGAGTACTGTGAGTACTGTGAGTACTGCGAATACTACTGTGAGTACTACTGCGAGTACTACTGCGAGTCCTACTGCGAGTCCTACTGCGAGTACTACGAGTATTACTGTGAGTATTACTGTGAGTACTACTGCGAGTACTACTGAGTACTACTGCGAGTACTACTGCGAGTACTACTGCGAGTCCTACTGCGAGTCCTACTGCGAGTACTACGAGTATTACGAGTATTACTGTGAGTACTACTGTGAGTACTACTGCGAGTACTACTGAGTACTACTGCGAGTACTACTGCGAGTACTACTGTGAGTACTACTGCGAGTACTACTGAGTACTACTGCGAGTCCTACTGCGAGTCCTACTGCGAGTACTACTGCGAGTAGTACTGCGAGTCCTACTGCGAGTCCTACTGCGAGTCCTACTGCGAGTAGTACTGCGAGTAGTACTGCGAGTAATACTGCGAGTACTACTGCGAGTACTGTGAGTACTACTGCGAGTACTGTGAGTACTACTGCGAGTACTGCGAGTACTACTACGAGTACTGTGAGTACTACTGTGAGTACTGTGAGTACTACTGTGAGTACTACTGTGAGTACTACTGCGAGTAATACTGCGAGTACTACTGCGAGTACTGCGAGTACTGTGAGTACTGCGAATACTACTGTGAGTACTGCGAATACTACTGTGAGTACTGCGAGTACTACTGTGAGTACTGCGAGTACTGTGAGTACTGCGAGTACTACTGCTGATCAGTGTTCCACTTGTTTGGGATCTGATCCGACACTTGGCCTTGATGTACTTGCTGTTCTGGACCGATACCATATTGATACCGATACCATGGTGTGAAGTACTTCTGAATTTAGTAAGAGACAAGAAGAAAAAGTTTATTTTTAAAGAAATGCAAAAGAAAAAAGATTCTGAGGAAAATATAAGAAATATATTTTATAAATATGAGTAAAATGTGTGGTCCTGGTTTAAGCTCACAGTTCGGATTAAACCCTGAAGACCGCAGGGATCATTCTGCAGAGGAAACATGGTTCAATTCGCTTAGGACGTTCCTTCCCGTTAACCTGGACACGCGTCATCGTCCGCCATGACAAGGACCATCCGAACTCATCAGTGACGCAAGGAAGGAAAGGAGACATAATGCTTCCTTTCATAGTTCCTTTAGCATAGGACGTTCGGGAGGTTCCTAACCAGCGATAAGAAGCTATGAGGTATCCCAGAGTCCACTGTGCAGATCAAACCCGTTTTCAAATACTGTAGACTTTTCCAAAGGCCGAAGTGCCGCGTTAGATGTTTGTGGAACTTCAGGTTCAGGTTTTTCTGTGGTAAAATGTCTGTGGAAATGTCTGGCGTTCATAAATCTGCTCCATCTACAAATCTTCAACCAACAAGGTCCACAAAAGAGAAACGTTCTTCATGAAGAATTTATCCACGACGATCAAGGGAAGAACGACAAAAGCTTCAAGGAGAACGACGATGAGTGTTGGAGAACTACTGAGCAAAACGATAATAACGTCAGTAATAATTCATTAAAAAGTCCACTCTGATTCGAGAATTCAAATAAAAAATCGATGCTGATATTAGCAGACAGATTAGTGCCGTATTCAGATTACACGTCTCAAATCTGTTGATGTTGATATCGACACCATGAAATCAAATTTTCATTCTCGAGTCTTTGTGTTTCATTAACGACCATAACTTTTCGCTAATGATCGTTGTCTTTAAGTTTTCGTCTTTCTGAAGCTGGTGGAGAAAACGGCACTTTTCCATTTTGCCACAGAAAATTCTGAACCGGAAGTTCCACAAACTGATGGCGACACTTGAGCCGCCGTGAAAATGATCGACCATACGACAATTCCAACGTCTTAACAGTAACGCCCGTAGAGCCACACCTGCCCGTTTGAGACGAGAATGTGTTAAAGGGATAGTGTGTTTTTTTATGTTAATCTGTACGAGTTTCCTTCTAAAAGTTCCGTGTGTTGACACCGGTTTACCTCTGACAGTCTCAGCTGATCCCGGTTCGGCTCGCTTTCTGGAGCCCACGTAAGTAGGTCCGGTAACTTCCCTGGAACATGAAATAAAGCTTGTTTTTCTTCTCAAAACAAAACATTTGTCCGAAAGGTGATATATTTGTGTCCGAAACAGTTGTCAACGAAACATCCAGCAGCGAATTTAGCGATCGCGTATTGTGTCTCTCGACTCATATCACTGCGCTCACGTTAGTGTATCAGCCTGTTCACTTGTAAACTTCCGCTTGCGGCGGACCGCATCTGCCGTACACTTCCGCTAAAGGTGAACAGGCTGATAGACATAACGTGGGCGCAGTGATACGAATCAAGAGAGACAATACACGAACGCTAACTACGCTGCTGGATGTTTCGTGGACAACTGTTTGGGACTCAAATATATCACCTTTCAGACAAATGTTTTGTTTTGAGAAGAAAAACAAGCTTTATTTCATGTTCCGGGGAAGTTACCGGACCTACTTACGTGGGCTCCAGAAAGCGAGCCGAACCGGGATCAGCTGAGACTGTCAGAGGTAAGCCGGTGTCAACACACGGAACTTTTAGAAGGAAACCCATACAGATTAACATAAAAAAAACCACACTATCCCTTTAACGCAGCTTTGGTGCGCTCGTGTACGTTTTACCAAAACGACTAAAGACTGGCGGCCTCTGTCCGTCTGCCCCAGGGCAGCTGTGGCAGAGACGACAGTGTTCACCAGTGTGTTAACAAAGTGTGTGTGTGTGTGTCTCTGTTGTGTTCAGGGGATGTGGTAAACGGCTGCTCTCAGATCCGGAATCGCTCCGACTGTAAAGACCTGGACTGGACCACGTACACCTGTGTCCTTGGCTTCCACGTGTTTGGTCAGTACCTCCAGTACTATTACTACTACTACTGCTATTGCTACTACTACTGCTACTACTATTACTGCTACTACTACTGCTACTACTACTGCTACTGTGGACTAATACGTTAATACAAACATCAAAAGTTCAAAGTCATATGTACAGGTGGCACACACAGCGCCCCCTAGGCCCACAGTGAACATAAAACATGTGATAAACACGACAATAAACACCAGGACTAAAACATCACATATACCTGTAGCAAAAGTACAAAAGGCTTGTGTATAATACAAATAAGTAAAACACACAATGTGGAGCAGAATAAAGCTCAAATGTGTCATTTAAGCAGCAGTGTCAGTGTCATTTAAGCAGCGGTGTCAGTGTCATTTAAGCAGCGGCGTCAGTGTGATTTAAGCAGCAGCGCCAGTGTCATTTAAGCAGCAGTGCCAGTGTCATTTAAGCAGCAGTGTCATTTAAGCAGCAGTGTCAGTGTGATTTAAGCAGCAGTGTGATTGGGAGAGAGTTGAGCATCCTGACAGCTTGGTGGATGAAGCTGTCTTTCAGTCTGCTGGTCTTGGCCCTGAGGCTCCTCAGTCTCCTTCCTGATGGCAGCAGACTGAAGAGGCAGTTGGATGGGTGGGTGGGATCACCCAGAGGGTGAGGCGGGCGAGGCGGGTGCGGTAGATGTCCTGCAGGGAGGGGAGAAAGACACCCACGATTCTCTCAGCTGCTCTCACTACTCGGTGTAGCTTTTTCCGGGTGCAGGACACGGTGCAGGTGCCATACCACACAGTGATGCAGCTGGTGAGGATGTGACCTATGGTGCCTCTGTAGAAGGTGCTCATGATGGAGCTGGGGCTCTGGCTCTCTTCAGCTTGTGGAGGAAGTAGAGTCGCTGTTGGGCTTTACTGGCCAGTGATGCAGTGTTCTTTGACCAGGAGAGGTCCTCAGAGATATGCACACCCAGGAACTTGGTGCTGCCTCTCCACAGCAGCCCCGGTGATGGTGAGGGGGGCGTGCTGTGTGTGTGCTCTCCTGAAGTCTACCACAATCTCCTTTGTCTTCTCCACGTTCAGGGAGAGGTTGTTGTTCCTGCACCACTCGACCAGCCGGCTCACCTCGCTCCTATAGTGAGTCTCATCGTCATCGCTGATGTGACCAACAGTCGTATCGTCCGCAAAATGTGTTGAAGATGTCCGTAAAGACCTCTGTGAGTTCTGCAGCACAGTCTCTCAGTACACGACCAGGGATGTAGGCCAGTCCAGGAGCTTTGCGTGCGTTGATCCTGCTGAGGGATCTCCTCACGCTGTCCGGGGACAGTGTCAGCACCTGGTCACCGGGAGGGGGTGGAGTCTTCTGTGCCGGGGTGCTGTTGTGTGCCTCAAAGCGAGCGACGAACTTGTTCAGCTCGTTCGGCAGCAGTCTGTGGCATTGGCTTGTAGTCCGTTATGGTCCGTATCCCCTGCCACAGACTCGGCGTCTCTGGGGTCGTGGAAGTGCTGTGCGATCTTCAAACTGAGGCCCACAGCAGCAGGAACAGATAAAGAGCCACAGTATTCCAACGGAAGTGACTGGAGCTAGAACTTCCTGTTTGGAACATGAACACTTCCTG
>JAVJIX010000340.1:297500-357500 GCA_036785185.1 Paratrypauchen microcephalus | reverse complement strand
TGTGTGTTCTTTCTGTGTGTAACACACAAACCCAAAATGGAAACACTGTTCCACCTTGTGATGTCATCATGTGGTGATAGAGGAAGAGCTCCACTGTATTTTTAAACTTCACATTTAGACGTTTGTTTAAAATGTAAAAATAAAACACGAAACATTCGCCAAAGACAAAGTTTTATTTAAACGCTCAAGTGTTTGATTTACGAACATGAAACACGCACACGTCCGTCTGGACATGGTTCAGGTCACAGACAGGGAAGTTCTTCACACTAGAAATCCCAGAGAGGGTCATGTGATCTGTCTACATCCCAGAGATGGGTCGATTGACCGGAAGGATTTCAGACATCCTGTCTTCAGATGTGTGAAGAATCCCTCAGTCGTCCAGGTAGAATCCACGGTAAAAGGAGAAAATAAATTTGTCAACTGGACAAAGTTTGTTTGGTCGAAAACGTTTCTCAGCTCATCCAAGAGGCTTCATCAGTTCTGGTTAGAGTGCTGATGGACACTGTTTATATCTCGCTGCAGGGAGGAGCTAACTACACTGAAATTATTCTGAAACTATCACCTATTTGTTTTCAGTTTCTCTCTGGCGTCTAGTTTAGCATACCCATTCAAACCCTAATGGGTGTTTTCACACCTCTGGCCCTGACCTGCTGCCCTATTGTTTCCTT
The DNA here is from genome assembly GCA_036785185.1 of Paratrypauchen microcephalus. Lineage (NCBI taxonomy): Eukaryota > Metazoa > Chordata > Actinopteri > Gobiiformes > Gobiidae > Paratrypauchen > Paratrypauchen microcephalus. The sequence goes on along the minus strand of JAVJIX010000340.1, from coordinate 356,832 downwards.
TGTTTTGATTTAGGTTTGAGAATGGAATTATAAATGGGGGACAATAGGAGAAGACCGGGGACTCCAAGTAGAAGTCTTCAGGAAGCCCACACACACAGACCAATACCTGCTTTTTGATTCACACCACCCACTGCAGCACAAACTGGGAGTTATTCGGACATTACAACACAGGGCCCAAGTGGTTCCCACAAGCACAGAGGGTAAGGAGAAAGAAGAGCAACAGGTGCAGGAAGCCCTCTCTGTTTGTGGAGATCCTAAATGGGCTGTCAACAAAACCAAGAGAGACAAGGGCAAGAAACAAGACAACAGAGAATCCGAACCCGGGAGGAAAGGGGTAGCGATACCTGGCCGGCGTTTCTGAAAAACTACAGAGGATTTTCAGACAATCTGAAATCCCAGTTTATTTCAAACCCACAAACACTTTAAGACAAAAACTCGTCCACCCAAAGGACAAAACACCGAGCCACAAACAAAGCAATGTGGTCTACTCCATTCAGTGTAGTGAAGACTGCAGTGAGCGCTATATTGGAGAAACCAAACAGCCACTTCACAAGAGGATGTACCAACACAGACGGGCGTGCCAGAGTGGACCTCAGTCTGCCGTACATCTTCACCTAGAAGGACCTCAGTCTGCCGTACATCTCCACCTAAAAGCCATGGGCCACTCCTTTGAGGACAGTGAGGTTCAGATCTTGGCCAGGGAAAAGAACTGGTTTGAGAGGGGAGTTAAAGAGGCTATTTTTGTCAAAAAAGAGAATCTTTCTTTAAACAGGAATGCAGGAGTCAGACATAATTTATCCTCCATCTGTAATTCCATTCTCAAACCTAAATCAAAACAAACAAAGGAAACAAGGGGGCAGCAGGTCAGGTCCAGAGATGTGAAAACACCCATTAGGGTATGAATGGGTATGCTAAACCTTTCCCTGAGTGTGATGTCAGAAAGTTCCCTTGTTCAGAATCGCCCGTTTGAGCTGTCTTTTTTTCAAATGCGGAAAAGGACCGCATTTGCTCAGTTTACATATTTCGCAACTTTTAGCCTGGTAGGGGGGGGGGCTCCTCAGGAAGTACAGCCGCTGTTGAGCCTTCTTCACCACCTGTGTAGTGTTGAGTGTCCAGGTGAGGTCATCACTGATGTGGACCCCCAGGTATTTAAAGGTGCTCACCCTCTCCACCTCAAGGTCCCGGATAAACAGTGGCTGATGAGGTCTCCTCTCCTTCCTCATGTCCTCTATCATCTCCTTGGTCTTGTCTGTCCCTGCACCATGTCACCAGACTGTCCACCTCCTCCCTCATCGCCAGATCTAAATGTAGCAGAGCGAGCGCGCAGCAGGTGCAATACCTCACTGTTTACACAGGGCTTCTGGTTTGGGAACTTCCTGACTTGTACAGTGGGTACGATGTTCTCAACACAAGTGCTAATGACCCACTCACGTACTCAGCATAGTCATCTACACTGACAGAGGAGTCCTCCCTCGCAGCTGCAGCTCTAAACACATCCCAGTCTGTGGTGGCAGAACAGTCCTGCAGAGAGCTCTCAGCCTCTGGTGTCCAAATTGAACCTGTCTACAAAGTTGGACCTCCAGGTAATGTCTGTAGTAGCATTGGTACATATTCATCATTCATCAATAATTATTTCCCATAATACATGCTTTTATGCTTCTTTATGAACCAATTCCAGTTACTATAAAGTGAACACGTTAACAGTTTTGGTGGTGTTCAAAAGTTCACTTGCCTTATATACAATTTATTCTGTACATTACTGCAGGTGTGGAAGCTGATGGAAAGTTACTGCTGGTGCCAACAAAGCCAACCATGGGAGGTGATAGGCTATTTATATTGACTTTTTTATCTTAATTAATGTACAATACCGCTTATGACTGAAATAGTTAATTTAAAGTTACAATATTTGATGGGTGCTGGTAAACCCAACATATCCTGTAAACAAGGAAAGGAAGACGAGACAGATTAGGTTTTTCACTTGCAAGCGGAAAACGATCAGAGAGAAAAGCCCAGATCACAAATGCTCTGGCACAATCTGCTCTGAGCGCTCAACCCACATAAGGTCAAAATTGCTGCAAATACTGCTACTGACATTAGGACTGACGTTACCAGGGATTTGTATTTTCCAAATACATCCAGCCAGCCTTCCCACATGGAAGTATCTACCCCCGATTGGTCCTTCATTCGCTTGTTCATAGCTCTTAGTCCATCCAAGGTCTTAGTGAGTTTACCTTCGGGAGCGGTGTTATTCGGGATAAACGTACAACACACATCCCCAAAGATTGCACACACTGCTCCTTTCTCGGCTAGTAACATGTCGAGCGCTATGCGATTCTGGAAGGCCATGAGTGAGGTAGCTTTAAGTTGGTCGTGTACAGCAGATAGTGCAGTTTCGGTGTAGTTACCAAGTTTCTGGACGTTATAGTGGATGTAGTTGATTCTGTCTACATTTTTGTTAGGCGTAATTGGAAGGAATGCAGCTATAATTGGTATGTTTTCAAATCCTGCTGCTATTTGATTTGCTAATTTATATTCGTCAGGCACGCCCCCTAGGGACACCCACAGCGTCAATGTAGGTGGGGTCATTCTCTCCTAACCACGGGGTGTGGCTAGTTCGCTTCCTTCTGTTTAAATGTCCTGGACGCACAAGTTGGTAATGTGCACTTATCTCTTCTGCAGTCATTGGTTGAACCATCACTGGCATAATCAGTGTAATCAAAGCACAACGAGCTGAAGTATTGGACAGTATTTTGTCATAGATCTTGTCTTCACCGCACCACCACCACACGTCTGATCTGGATATTACTTTCATGTTGTCACCTCCACTAATGCTAGTTTCACAAAATTCCTGCTGGATTTTTCCTAAGATGTTTTTTGTTCCATTGAAATTTATACACGTAAAATTTTGAAGTGCTACTTTAGCATCAAATACTGATTTAATCTTTACAGGTTGGGTGACTGGAAAAGTTTAATCTAAGTCAGAACAGTTTGGTGGATTGGTGTGAGTCATTATAGGTATTATACATGTCTCGTTAATGGGTGCAGGGACTACTTTCAGAACTGGTCTAGATCCCAAACATACTAAACAGTCTGATAGTGATGAATTAGCTGCTTGTTCCGCCATTAACAACCAGTTGTTGTTGAGTCCTGATATTCCTGTAGCTATTAGAAACCAATCGTCTGTTTTTTGCATGTTGTTGTTTATCCTAATCTTTGTCCTAGTGAAAGTTCGTGGTCCTATCACTAGACTTTCCTTCTGCTGAGGCAGTTCTGTCGAGTCAGCCTGTGTTATGTTAGAACATATAAAAAACTTTGTGCATGGGTCTACTCCTGATTTATGAATACATAATGATAAGGTATAACATGGTACTTTCAGACCATGACCTCCTGATTCTATTCCTGCTTCTAATGGTTCTGCTGTTGTGTTAAAGAGCATTACTAAAGTAAATTTGCCATTCAATTTAATCACTTCCATCTTAAGTCTTCTAGCCCATTTTTTAGACTCCTGTTCCCACCCATAACTATCTTCAGCCCACGTTTTATCTGTGGTGGCAAACGCGTCTCCCCATCCAGCATAAAATGTAGTCATATACCAGGTATACCCTTCCCATTCATCACCTTTATATCCTCCTATCAAAAAGGTATTCATTGGTATGTGAATGATACTTATGAATTTCAATGTATTAAAACAAACATATGACACAGTAGAGTATCCTTCTTCCTTTTTATCACATGGATTTTTTGGTATCGGGGTGGAACTTGGGCTGGGATAGGAAATCTCGCAATCCGTCTTTTTTGTCTTTGCAGGATTGCTGGAGGAATGGTGGTGATGTTTGTCTCATTTCCTTGGACGATGGGTGTCTCCCATAGATACCATACTAGTAGGAATGTCATTACAAAGAATGTCAACAATATCCAACACATTATAGCTGTCTTTAACCATTTTGGTATTCTACTCCTGTGATTTATCAGCATCTTTGTAATTTATAACCTTTTTGCAATGACTTTGATGAATCCAAGTTGCTCTCTCAGCTATTTTTAGTGCTGTTGGGGTTGTTAACAATACTTGATAAGGACCTTCCCACTTAGGTGAATACCAGTGTTTTTTCTTAATGCTTTTCACCAAGATCCAGTCCCCTGGTTCCACTCACCTGTTGACACCAGGGTTGTTCTACTTCAGTATTTTTGTTTATTTGCTTTTCAAACATTTTTCTCATGTGTGACGCTAAGTTCATATCTTCCCCATCTTCCCATATTTGTTTAAATTGTGGTATTTTATATGGTCTACCAAACAATATCTCAAATGGAGTTAGCCCTTGTATAGCTGTAGTATTTAATTCTAACTTGACTAAATCTAAACATTTAGTCCATGGTCTTTTAGTTTCTTCCATACATTTTTTAAGTCTGGTTTTTATAGTACCATTTCTTCTCTCTATTAGTCCTGCTGACTGTGGGTGATATTAACAGAAGTTTTTTAGTTTTATCTCGAATTTCTTTCCGATCAATTCTATGATTTGATTAACGAAATGTTTTAGCATTATCCGAACAAATCACTTCTACTAATCTGTATCTATTATTAGATATTATCATTTCTTTGCATAACGCTTTTGCTACTGTTAATGCATCTGGATGTCTAGTTGGAAATATCTCTGTCCATTTTGAAAACACATCTATGATTACTAAACAATATTTCATACCTTCACTTTGATTTAGTTGAATAAAATCCATCTGTATTTCTTGAAATGGGTATTGTGGTTCTGGAAATTTACCTCTAATTGGTCTAAAATTTCCTTGTGGATTATGTTTTGCACATATTAGGCATCTTCTACAAAAAATGTTTTGAGTAGTTATTAAATCCATAGGTTGTATACTGCGTATTTATCATAGATACCATCCCTCCTGTTGAGACATGTGATTTACCATGGCTCAATATTGCTGCGTATCTATATAAATTCTGTGGTAGTATTGGTTTATTTTCTGGTCACATATATATGTCGTTTTTTATTTGTGCTCCTTTTCTTTTCCATAGGTTTATTTCAGTTTTAGGGCTTTGTTCTTGCATGTCTTGTAGTATTTTTTTGTTTAATTGGGTCCCTTCCATTAAAGAATATGTATTTATTTTGTATTCTGCTGCGTCTTTAGCTGTTTTATCTGCCATTGCATTTCCTCTAGTTACTTCATCTGTTCCGGATTTGTGTGCTGTACATTTACAAATCGCTATTTTATTTGGTAATTGTACTGCTTTTATTAATTCTGTTAATAATTCAGCATGAGTTACTGGTTTTCCTGTAGAAGTCTTCATTCCTCTATTTTTCCAATATTGTGCAAATACGTGAGTTGTCGCATATGCATATTGACTATCTGTATATATTGTTAGGTTCTTGCCTTTAAATAATTTGCATGCTTCTGTTAGTGCTACTAATTCTGCTGCCTGTGCTGAATAATTTGGAGGTAATTTATTTGCTTTTAAAACTTTATCTACTGTTGTTACTGCATACCCTGTCTGTGTTTTTCCATAATTGTCTTTTTTAGATGATCCGTCTACAAATACAGTTTCTGCTCCTTCAATTGGAGTATCTAATAAATCTTCTCTACATTTTGTTGATTGTTCTACTACATTCTTTACAATTATTCTTTACAATTATGTGGGATTCCGTCATCCTCAGTCGGCATTAAAGTGGCTGGATTTAAAACTGTACATCTTTCTATGGTTAAATGTGGTTGTGAATATAAATTTGTCATACATGAAAGATGTCTTGCTGGTGATAAAAATGAGTGGTTGCTCTGTAATAGTAATACTGCTACACAGTGGTGTATTACCCCCACTATTACCCCCCCCCCCCCAAAAAAAATAAATAAAAATAAAATAAAAAGCCATAGGCTATACTCAACTTGCTGAAATAGACACAGGTGTCATAGGCTATAGACTGTTTGTTTATTAAAAACTAACTGACTTTCAGTACAAACATAAAGCCGCCGGCCCAGTAAAAAGCAGTAATATTTGATGTTTTTTTTACTCAAAAATGATGCGGAATTATGCTATTAATATTAACGCCATTCATAAGCACATACAGAACATCAATCATAGGCTACAACACATTTGAGCAGACGGCGTTTTGTGTGAACTAAATCTTCAGATAACTCAAACATTCGTCTTACAAATCACCAGTTGAACTCACGTTACATTTAATGTTTTACTACTCCAAAATGATGGGTCGTCATATTGTGCTTGTAAGGCTATTCAAAATCACAGGCCAACGTCATTAAGCATAACTCTGATTAGAACTTCAATGATCAACAAACATTTCAATAACCCGCAGACAGCGCTGCCTCGAAAGAAAAACAAAAAACAAAAAACACCAGAGTAACTTACATTTGATGTTTTCATTGAATAAAAATCATTGTTTTTCTGCTGAGTTGTCATTTTAGTTCAGGGCTAAAACCGAAGTAAAAATTGAACGTGACGTCGGGAGAAGTGGGTGGACGGCGTACCCCCGCGTACCACGCCCACTACACCCTGCTGCTACAGCGTGTGGTACTTTGAGTGTTAACGGGTGAAATAACACTACTGTTGCTGAAGCTTCTACTGCTACAGATGCTGCTACCACAGCTCTCAGACAGTGTGGCATAGCTTGTGCTACACTGTCAAGTTTAGTTGAATAGTAGGCTATAGGTCTTAGTTTGGTTCCATGCAGTTGTGTGATTACTGAAGTCATGAATATGCCTTTACAATCTACCATTTGCACGAAGGGTTTTGAATAATCCGGTAAGGCTAAACTTACACTTGAGACTAAAGTTTGTTTTAGATCACAGAATGCCTTTTCTGCTTCCTGCGTCCATTTTAATTTATCTTTCATTGCTATTGGAGTCTCATATATTAGTTGGCTTAAAGGGATATGCCACCCCCAGGTCAAACTTGGGCATCTTCCCACAGTCCAGAGACTAAAATATGGGGGAAAGCGTTTTCCTGGTGACCCAGCCATTGTCCGAATCTGTCAGCACTGACCGCCGCGGTATCTGCAGCTACTCCGCGTAGTAGCTGGAGTCTAACGTCGCCGACGAAAGATTTCGGCCAAAAGGAATTAATCTGCTCGATGCTTTTTCCAATTACTTTCTGTGTAGTGCGCATTCATATCGAGTGCAAATAAATGTGCAAATCAACACGGGGGGCTTGACTTGGTCATTTTGGGGTGGGAACTATTTTTCAGTGCGGAAAAACACAGCCAACGCACACACCATGATGCGTAACAGGGGAATCCCAGCCCCCACCTTCCCTAAACAAAGGCAAAGCCTTTCCCTGCGTGGCTCAAATTACTTCTACAGCGCTAGCTAGCTGATAACACGAGTTGTAATGGAGATTGAAGACATTTAAGATTACATTACAGACGAAGATGATGACTTTGACTTCTGAAATCCCAGACGTTACCTTTTTGAACCAGTCTACACTGAAGAGGAGTTGCAAGCTTTGGATCAGAGAAGACTGGATGTTACGACTACTCCAGGCGATCCAAATGAGCCAAGGAGAGCTCATAGCAACTGGTGGTGTGCGTGTGGAGTTTGCCAGCAAAAGACTTCTTCGTTCCACATCTTTCGGAATTCTGTGGAACATTGTTGTTAGGTATCTCTTCTGCATGTTTTCGCAGCCCTTTGCTATACATGTATTAACCATCTTTGCTCAGTAAAACCAAACCGCTAACTTCCAAACCAACCACACACTGACCATTCAAACTTTGTAGACGGAAGGTGGGGGCTGGGATTGTTAAGTAGGACACTCTGTTTAAGAACTTGGTTTCAAAGGTACTGTTTGGCTCAATTTACAATATTTGTCAAAAGGGACATTTTTTGTTCTGTATTACAAATTGCCGTGTTAAGTCTATGGAAACTGGAGTTTGACTTTGGGTTGTTTGCATGATGCATGATCAAAAGGCCTTTTGACTGGTCTGTATTTTTACATGTTTTTAATGTATGTGTAAATGAGCTACTGTCAAACAATCAACAACAAAACGGAACACTTTTTTGCAGTTAATAGATGCTTTTATTTAAATGAGTGCAGGTCTACTCCTCAGCGGGATCGTCATGAGAAGGAGCGGGGCGAGGCGGAGCGTAGTCGGCCATGTTGGGAAGGTCAAACACCACGCAGCAGCTCAGGCCAAAACGAAAGCTCTTCATGTCCTGCACCTGAGTCCAAACTCCAGTCCTCACATCAAAACATTCAACTAAATTAATAGAGTGGGAGCCATTGTTCCCGCCTACAACATACAGCCGATCATCAACAACCCCGATGCCAAAGTGGCTGCGCTGAGCCCGCATGTTGGGTAGGGGGCGCCAGGTGTTTGTTGTGGGGTTATAGGCCTCCACGGTGTTCATACAGATCATCCCAGAAAACCCCCCAATAGCGTAGATTTCATTTGCATAGGCGATGACACCTAACCCTCTGCGCCTGTTGGCCATATCTGCTATCATGGTCCACTGATCGGTTAGTGGGTCGTAGGTCTCAGCTGAGGCCAGCCACTGACCTCCACAAATGTAGATCTTTCCGTTGTATGCTGTGCTGTTGGCCATGCACCTCACTTTGTTCATAGGTGAAATCATGGTCCACTGATTGGTCTCTGGAGAGTATCTTTCAACTGTGTCCAGCCTCTTCTCTCCATTGCGCCCACCCATGACATAGATCAAACCATCCAGCAAAGCCACGCTAATGAAGGCCCTTTTTGAATGCATGGGTGCCACTTCTTGCCACGTGTGATTGGCCAGGTCATACTTGTGGGTAGTGTTGTCATAGTCATTGATTGAATGGCCATGGAACCCTCCAATCACGTACACAGATCCATTAAGGAACACTGTGCCGTGATAGGCTCTTGGCCTCCAGCCATCGAGAGCCACGCCCATCCAGCAATTGGTGCGGTTGTCATAGACTTCAATTTGGGTTTTGTCTGGAAATCCCCAGCCACCTACAGCCATAAGGACCGCACTGGGCAGCCTTGGAGTGCCTAGACGGGTGGGGGGCAGGGCGGCATTGGACCTCCGAGCTCTGGCAGCCAATATGACCCTGAGGGTTTTAATCGCCACATCCTTACAGTTACGGTTGTACAGCAGGTTATATCTAATCATGCACTGAGCGAAGTAGTTGGGCTGGATCAGAGCCACACGGACTTTTGCCAAGAGGTTGGCTAAGTACAGGTTCCTTTCCTCAGGAGCGTGCGCAACCCATCTGAGGACTGCATTTAACACTGTGGTCTCCTCCCTCACGTTCAGCCGATCTTCATCAATGACTGAACACAGGTCTTCCCCGGAAATCTGGAGGAACACTTCAGAGCTGGTCAAAACCTCTTCGAAATGCTTCAGGATGTATAAGAAGACCAGGTTCTTCAGCTGGGGGTAGTAGTATTTGTTTGTGATCTCCCAGATAGAGATGCAATTACTGGGGGACAGTTGATTCTCCATGAACTGACAGCAGGCTTGGGTAATGCTGCTCACATCTAAGTAGTCAGCAGCTATTAGGAGCTCCTGGCAGTTTTCCTGGGTGATGTGGACCACCCCAGTGTAGCAGTAGTCCAGGATGATCTTCATGATATCAGCTGACACACTGGAGATCTCAAAAACGTGGCAGTCAGGGCTGGACCAGCGAGTGAAGAGGGCTTTAAAGTATGTGCTGCAGCTACTTAGAACCAGCTTGCATGCTGGGAATTGTACACCGGCCACGTTGAGCAGCAGGAATTCCTTGTGCACACGTTTGTTCATTTTTTTAGTCTCTTCTAATTCTTTGGGAACAATTGCCAACTAATTAGCACATGCCTCTTCATCCTCATCCTCCTCATTAGACTCTTCATCGAAACAGGCTTGGATTTGTTGAAAAATCTGAAGCTTCAACTGCAAATGCTCGACTTCGGTAACTTCTATCTTGTCAATTTGAAACTCTTTCAGCTGACTTTCAGGAAGCTTCTCTAAGGTATTTCACAGTTCTTTGTTAGCTTCCTGACTGTTCGCAATTTCAGCTATTTTTGGGCAAGTTTCAGCGTTTTTCACCCGAGTTTCAAAGTTTTTTGGGCGAGTTTTTTCTATCCATCGATTTGGTTAAACAATCACCGTCTAAGTCTGCTCTGTCTGTGCAATGGTGTCTTTGTGTCTGAAAGGACTTACCCTTATAACCTCTGGTCTGATTTGAGTCAAAGTGTTCTGTGAATCACAAAGCCAGTTCAAAGTTCAAAGCCTTTGAACTTCAAAGATCAAAGCCTTCATTGAACGTTGAATTTTGATGAGTCACATGACCGTTCCATGGTCATGTGACAAATGGAGCACTTTACAAGCAGCAATTTTCATTTTATTTGAACTGGCCACTTAAAGGGCCCATATTACACTATTTTGTGATCTCTGTCATAATGTTGTTTCGTCATCACAAAAATATCTGGAGTTGTGTTTTGTGGATCAGAGGAGACAGAAACAAGGGGTCTGGAGTTGATTATTGATGTCACCTCAGCCATGAGAGTGCATAGGACTTCATGGGACAAACTTGAAGAGTGGGTATGTGCTAACATGGAATCCAACATCCTCCTTGCAACTCCGATCACGTGTTCCCACGCGCCACCCATGTGTGAGGAGTGAGGTGTGTTAAAATGCCATGAACATCCTCGACCGTTGGTATATTTTTCAGCACTTTATGGATCTCCAACTCTTTGCAAGCACCAACGAAGTTGGTTCCACAGTCTGAATGTAGTTGTTCAGAGGGGCCTCGGATAGCAAAGAATCTTCTCAAGGAGTTTATGAAGGAAGAAGTGTCTATAGACTCTATGACTTCTATGTGGATTGCACGGGTACTCAGTAGGGGTGGCACGGTTCACAAAATTCACGGTTTGGTTCGTATCACGGTTTAAGGGTCACGGTTTTCGGCTCTGTACGGTTCTTATTGGTTTCTTTCAAAATACACCTTATATCCATTTATCTTAATAATCCACAATAACAGGATAGAACATTAAAAAGGTTATATAATAATCTAATGTAATATAAAATCTTAATACAATGTACACTCAACAAAAATATAAAGGCAACACTTTTGTTTTTGCTCCCATTTTTCATGAGATGGACTTAAAGATGTAAAATTCATTCCAGATACACAATATTACCATTTCTCTCAAACATTGTTCACAAATCTGTCTAAATGTGTGATAGTGAGCACTTCTGCTTTGCTGAGATAATCCATCCCACCTCACAGGTGCGCCACATCAAGATGCTGATCTGACATCATGATTAGTGCACAGGTGTGCCTTAGACTGCCCACAATAAAAGGACACTCTGAAATGTGTGTTTTGTCTCACAGCAAAATGCCACAGATGTCACAAGCATTGAGGGAGCGTGCAATTGGCATGCTGACAGCAGGAATGTCAACCAGATCTGTTGCTCGTGCATTGAATGTTCATTTCTCCACCATAAGCCGTCTCCAAAGGCGTTTCAGAGAATATGGCAGTACATCCAACCGGCCTCACAACCGCAGACCACGTGTAACCACACCAGCCCAGGACCTCCACATCCAGCAGGTTCACCTCCAAGATCGTCTGAGACCAGCAACTCGGACAGCTGCTGAAACAATTGGTTTGCATAACCAAACAATTTCTGCACAAACTGTCAGAAACCGTCTCAGGGAAGCTCAACTGCATGCTCGTCGTCCTCATCGGGGTCTTAACCTGACTCCAGATCGTCGCCGTAACAGACTTGAGTGGGCAAATGCTCACATTCGATGGCGTCTGGCACGTTGGAGAGGTGTTCTCTTCACGGATGAATCTCGGTTTACATTGTTCAGGGCAGATGGCAGACAGCGTGTGTGGCGTCGTGTGGGTGAGCGCTTTGCTGATGTCAATGTTGTGGATCGAGTGGCCCATGGTGGTGGTGGGGTTATGGTATGGGCAGGCATCTGTTATGGACGAAGAACACAGGTGCATTTTATTGATGGCATTTTGAATGCACAGAGATACCGTGATGAGATCCTGAGGCCCATTGTTGTGCCATACATCCATGAACATCACCTCATGTTTCAGCAAGATAATGCACGGCCCCATGTTGCAAGGATCTGTACACAATTCTTGGAAGCTGAAAATGTCCCAGTTCTTGCATGGCCAGCATACTCACCGGACATGTCACCCATTGAGCATGTTTGGGATGTGCTTGACCGGCGTATACGACAGCGTGTACCAGCTCCCACTAATATCCAGCAACTTCACACAGTCATTGAAGAGGAGTGGACCAACATTCCACAGGCCACAACTGACAATCTGATAAACTCTATGTGAAGAAGATGTGTTGCACTGCATGAGGCAAATGGTGGTCACACCAGATACTGACTGGTTCTGAGTCCCCAGACCCCCAATAAAGCAAAAAAAAAAAAAAAAAAAGCACATTTCAGAGTGGCCTTTTATTGTGGGCAGTATAAGGCACACCTGTGCACTAATCATGATGTCAGATCAGCATCTTGATGTGGCACCTGTGAGGTGGGATGGATTATCTCAGCAAAGCAGAAGTGCTCACTATCACACATTTAGACAGATTTGTGAACAATGTTTGAGAGAAATGGTAATATTGTGTATCTGGAATGAATTTTAGATCTTTAAGTCCATCTCATGAAAAATGGGAGCAAAAACAAAAGTGTTGCGTTTATATTTTTGTTGAGTGTAATAATCACTCAATCTGAATTTGACATGACTTTAAGCCCATTATTGGAACCATCTCTCCAGTGGTGTAGTGGGGATTTTTTAAGTGGGTGTACGTGATTTGTGACGTCATGGATGTGAATTAACCCCCCCCCCCCCCAAAAAAAAAAAAAAAAAAGCCATATACTATATCAGCTTGCTAAAATACACACAGGTGTCATAGGCTATAGACTGTTTGTTTATTAAAAACAACTGACTTTCAGTACAAACATAAAGCCGCTGGCCCAGTAAAAAGCAGTAATATTTGATGTTTTTTTACTCAAAAGTGATGTGGAATTATGCTATTAATATTAACGCCATTCATAAGCACATACAGAACATCAATCATAGGCTACAACACATTTGAGCAGACGGCGTTTTGTGTGAACTAAATCTTCAGATAACTCAAACATTCGTCTTACAAATCACCAGTTGAACTAACGTTACATTTAATGTTTTACTACTCCAAAATGATGGGTCGTCATATTGTGCTTGTAAGGCTATTCAAAATCACAGGCCAACGTTATTAAGCATAACTCGCATGGACGAGCACACCTTGCAGCCGAGTTTCCCGTCCTTATCGTCGATCCAGGGATAGGCCTCCTTCTTTCTCTTCCACATGTCTTCAGTCCAAATCGCGAACGGTGAGCCACTTCCACGCCAGCATCATCACAGGCTGTATGGCGAGCATTAGTTGAAGAAGTGAGAACTTCGGTGTTGGCGCTGACTGGTTGCTCACACAAAGTCTCTGGCTTGGGTGTCTGAATACTGGTGGCGTCTTTCATAAAATAAAAATCAATGTTTTTCTGCTGAGTTGTCATTTTAGTGCAGGGCTAAAACCGAAGTAAAAAATTGAATCTCACAAGATATCTCACAAGCCTATGCAGGTTGTTTTCACCATTGCCAATAGCTCCGGTTTGACTTTTAAGTTGTAGGATATTTTATATTTATTTTGTTATATCTCACGTCGGGAGAAGTGGGTGGACGGCGTACCCCCGCGTACCACGCCCACTACACCCCTGCATCTCTCCGATCTGGTGGCAGTAACTATGTCACCTGCTGTTGAAAAAATTCTTTCACTAGATATTGAAGAAACAGAAACAAAGTACGTGTCTCGTATTAAACTTCTACCGGTGTCCGGGCCGCGCTCCGTCTGGAGCTGCAGACACCGCACGTCAGCGAGCGAACGAGCACGTGTAACGTGTAACATGTATCACAGGGCAGGTTAAAACTTTATAAAACATCTGTCCGTGCCTCACTTACCAACTTTTCATGCGCTCTCTCCTCCTGTTAGCTTCCCTGATAGCGCATAAGCTCCTCCTCAATGCCTCTGATCAGAGCGCATTTCGGTGGCGTCGTGGGAGGGGGGTGTCCGTGACTTTCCGCTTTTCCCCAGACACCGGACTTAAATGATCTCCACTCTATCTCCACTCTCGCTTGCCATTTCTATCAAACTTTATTTACCGCACTCATTCATCTTTCTTGCAAAAAGGAAATACGAGCCGAGGTTACATACGGGCATGCCAGAGGCAAGTATACATTGCGCATGCCCGGAACCGTCGGGTGCACACCGAACGGCCCAGCATTTGTTTTGTACTACACCACCTCTTGTGCGCCTGGCAGTGACGAACCAGGGACCAAAGACATCCACACCTGTGTATGTGAAAGGAGGTGAAGTACTAAGCCGCTCTTTGGAGAGGTCTGACATTTTTTGGCTTTCTTTTCTCCCACGAAGCTTACAACAGGTTACGCATCCATGTAAAATGCTGCTTATCCTTTTCTTACCACCAACCAGCCAAATTCCAGCAGCTCGTACGGCGCCCTCTGTAAAGGTTCAGCCTTCACTGCTCATGGTAGTGTCTTATGAGCAACTCAGACACGTGGTGTTTGCCTGGCAAAATAACTGGATGCTTTTCTTGATCAGTGAGATCTGCTTGCTTCAGCCTGCCTCCAATCCTCAACAAGCCATCTGGGCCAATGACAGGATTTAGTTTTGAAAGTGAGTTTTTCTGGTTTACTTCAGCTCCCTTGGACAGAATGTTCAATTCTTCAGGAAAGCAGGCTCTTTGTACAGTGTGAAAGATCACTGTGGTTGCTTTGGACAACTCGTTGGCAGTGTGCGTGTTTTGACATTGGTGCCATCCATTACATCTAGTGCTTTCTTTGCTTGTTGACTTGAAAGAGTGGACCACATGAATAAGGGTTGCAACTGCTCTTTGCAGGGACTTCCATGAAGAGAATCTTTCAAATCTCTTAGGATCAAGTGGCTTATCTGCGTGACTAGTTATGCAACTTGTTACTTGTGGTCTGATGTCCATGTCAGAATCTGGATTGACAAGTTCGTAGGTTTGGTGCTGGTCATTAAATGTTTGTGGTTTGTATAAGAATGTTGGGCCTGTGAACCAGTTAGTTTTGGTGAAGAGGGAGGCTTGAACAGATCTGGATGCATGGTCCACTGGGTTATGCTCTGTAGGCACGTACTGCCATTGCTTTGGCTCTGTGGACTGCCGAATCCTTTGAACCCTGTTGTGGACATACACATAGAACAATTTAGACTGGTTGTGTATATATCCCAGCACCACTTTACTGTCAAAATAAAAGGTGACTGCATCCAGAGGGAGGTTAATCTCTTGAACAATGAGCTCTGCCATTTCCACTGCTGCGCAAAGTTCCATCCTGGGTATTGTGGGCTCATTTGCTGGCTTTCCCTAAGATGAAACCCACGTGGACTTGATCATCTTCATCTGTGGTTTTGAGGTACGCAACTGCGCCAATAGCTTTTGTGGAGGCGTCGGAGAAGATGCGAGTGACAGCTTTATTTTTTGTGACATACTTTGGGATGCTAAATTTGGATTTACAACTGCTGTGCTCTGATTCTTCCCTGGTGTGGAAGGGACCTTGAGTGTTTGACTGGACAGATGAGGTGAAAGGCATCTGGTGAGTGTGAGAAGAAACTCTTACGACCTCGTAGAAGAAATGCAGGAGGCTGAGATGATTCAGTATAGGCACTTTTAATGTTGATCAGCAGAGGATACAGGCATGATCAGTACAGATGTCCTGTCGTCTCCTAAGTCTTGGTACAGAATTGTGGACTATTTATCCTACAGACTGGGTGGATCATTAACTCACTATCAGGATGCTCAGTCATCTGAACTTTGGAAGGCAACATCATAGTGGTACATAACATGATCAAAACACAGGCAAAGTCCAGTTTAAAACACCACGTCTTCTAGTTTTCTACTTACTCAGCATGAGTCAGCAGTTAGTCACTCATACTTGTCGTAAACCACGTTATATTAATACCTAAAGATTAATAACACAAAAACAGGACATCAGCGACCTTAAATGAATTAGACAAACAAGATTATTTTCCTCACAGACTCCTCCCTTTGATCACATAAACACATGTGATCACACTTACATAGTAGAGTGGCAAAACGCTCCCTCTACAAATAAAATTAATCATATCAATTTAACCTTAGCATTCATAGAGCATAACACATCTCAATGTCTTTATGTCAATATATCATGTAAATCATTGTACAAAACTCGGACGACAGAATAAGTCACAAAGAGCAACACCTTAGGGCTTAGAATTTAGATCATTCATTTATTCAGCCAGAACTTAATTCGTTCAGTTTTGATTAGACTAGATTAATGTATCAGTAAGCTCTGGTCAGACAAGTGTCTTTACAAACAATTTGGGTATTAAAAACATAATCTATAGCAAGTATGTTTAACATACAGTCCAATATTTCACATACGTCGAATAAAACATTACATGTTTGGCCTTCATAGCAATATTTTTCAATTCTGGAAATTTTAGGAAGTTCTCTTTTTGCCCGTTTTAGTGCTCCTTGTGTCTTACCCATATGGTTGGCTGAATTGGTCGTGCCATGAGTGGTCGTTGTGGTTGTCGTGTTGTTTGCCAGCCGTCCGAGATCAGTCTCAGTCAGTAGAATGTATCCCCATACTATAACAACAGAGAATAATATAATCAGCGTAGTCAAGATTACACATTGTAAATTTAGCAAATTATCATAATATGGCCTATACTGTCCTTTTTCTTCTCTATCTCCTCGATCTCCTCCCTTTTTCCTCCCCTTCTGGAGCCCCAGCGGCGGAGGGTCGGGAGGGGTCATCAGGTTGTTCATCGGTTTCAGCATCCGGTTCTGCATAGGCAGCTTCATCCTGATTCCAGTAGTCCATTGATGGTTTCTTAAATTCCTGCTGCTTGTTCTTCTTTGAGTTCATTTTGGTATTTCTGCAGTTGGAGTTTCACAGTGGCCAGTTCCAGCTCTTGCTTCTTCTCCTCGGCCTCTTTTTTCCCCCTCTGGTACTTGTTTATTTGATGACTGCAGTGTGCGTCGAACTCATCGTCAGATTTAGTGTATATGCCCATCACGTCGTCCAGAGCGTCTTGCACTGCTTTTGGCATACCTTTCACCAGAGCTGAGCGATAGATGACTGACATTCCTGCTCTGGCATCGATCCGCTCTCCTGTGGCATCATGGTATAGATTGGTGGCACGTTGTTTGTAACTGTAGTAGTCTTCGTTGTCTTTCATTTGCATTGACAACAATTCTTCAGTCACGACAGAAGGATAGCGTTGACTGAGTTCTCTCTCCAGCACATCACGATAGTTATATACACCTTCTTGATTACGCATTGTATATCTCAAGCTCCTTTCGATAGCTTTTTTGATGTTTCTGGCAACGGTTTCGTCAGCAGCTTTGGTCAGAGCGGCCTGAATATCACCCCAGCAAAGTTGGTCTGCGGTTTGTTTGAAAAGAGCCCTTAGCCATGGTAAGCCACCTTTAGTAAGTCTTGGAAGTGTCAACATCAAAGCACTCCAGTCTTTGATTGAAAATGGCTGATAGACCACAGTTTGACCATCTGTTCTCACTGGATACACACTTGCTTTTGGCCCTCGTTCCTTCCGCTGGCTGGGAGTGTAAACTCCATCGATGTGTCCTCCTGTATATTCGTTGTCATCTACTTTTCCAGTGAACCATCCGTCCACTGAGATAGGTTTTTCACTTGGTGGTGCATTATTCCGCTGTGACGCTGCACCTGCTTGGCTTCCTTCGTCTTCGGATTCCTCCTCATCGTCTCCGATATCAGAGTCTCTTTGTAGTTTTTGTTTTTGACGTCTTTCACCACTAGGGTGTTGTTTTCGTATTTCAGTGTTCACAATTTTTGACAATGCATATAACTCATCTTCCACTGCTTGTATTTTGTTTTCGAGCCCTCCCTGGTGTGGCTCAAGAGATTCGAGCAGCAACTCTCCTGTCAATACTTTGTGTGTTGCTCTGGGGGATGAGTCTTCTCCAAAATGGGAGGGGTTCGAGAATGTAGCAGCTTTAGTATCGGGGCTTCTCAGCTTGCCGCTGGTGTAGGGTGAGGGATAGTATGGTCTTGGTGACTTGTGGTAATAATCTCTTCGTTCGATAGATGGATCGGGTAATGGTCGGTACATGTTATCAAGTAGGGAAATCTCTCTGTCAGTGCCCTCATCCCAGTCTTTTGCCCTTCTACTTCTTCTGTGTGACCTTCCTCTTCTCTCAGCAGACCCTTTTTCATCTCCGGTGTCACAACAAGAGTCTCTGAATTGTCTATGAGTTAGCACTGGATATATTCCCACTTCAGGTTTGTTAAGTGGCTCCTTTTCATCAAGATCTTCCTTTATTTTCACTTCTTTTCCGGTTTTCTTTAGGACCAAGATAGAGGACAGTTCTTTGGTATCTTGTAGGACTTTCAGCTCTCCTGCCCATTTTTGTAGCTTCTTAACCATCTTGAGTTCCTTCTCGTGCTTTTGTATTTTTGCTTGACGATTAGAGTCGTTTTTGATCTTCTGTATGTTTAGGCGGTTTACTTTATACTGGATGGCATTTCGTTTAGGCTCCAGTTTGCATTGTTGTATTTTTTCTTTGTAATAGTCTTTGATGTTCTTCCACTGCTCATCTGTTGGGGCGATGGCGTCCTCCCCTCCGTGTATCATCTTCTTTTTGGTGAATTTTTTAATCAGGGTTTTGATTTCAGTTTGATTTGCTTGGGCTTGTTTGGGGTCCGCTTCATCCTGGAGTGCTTTATTCAACCAATATTCTGTCAACTGGCCAACCATGATAAAGTGTGAGGACATTTTGTGGTAATTTGTTTTTTTGAATTATTTATTATACGAATTTTGGGCACGACGTCCAGTTTATGGTTTTTTGGTGAATGTATCGCTATTTTGAGTACTGTGTACTCTTGATTCTACCTTTGGGCTCTAAGAAATTTAATTCTTGGGGGCTTCTCCGTTCTATAGACAGTTTTCTAGAAGGGAGAAGAAATTTGACTTAGATAATTGTGACTTCGGGTTATAATTAGTTTAAAATATTTAATTTAAAATTTTAATCACCTGATTTACGCACAGTTTTTTTGCCTCAATTAGAATATGTATCCGTCACGTTTCGTTGTCTGCGGGACGGTCCGAATTGCAGCTATTAAGTTTTAAGCTTCTGCAACAAAATGAGAGAGAGAAGTAGCGTAGGAGTAAATGTAGAATTTTGAAAATAATTATTTTATTAATATTTAATTTAGATCAAACAAGAACTCCCAATCTTAAGTTAATTATAAAAGCAATTAGTTTATCCAGTACCTCCTTTAATATGACAGGTGATATAACCTTTTATATTTTTGAATTGTACCCGAAAAAATGAACTGTAATAAATTAAAAATAACCTTTAACAATTTAAACCTCTATACTCCAATTATTTGTGTTAAATTTTGAAATGTATCTACCTCCTCAATTGTTTTAGGGCCTAATTGCCGATAAGATATTTACTTTAATAATTGCAATGCTGTCTCAATAGCTTAAACTGTTTCTTATTTATTTATTATTTCGTTCATTGATGGCACCGTGCAAAGAGTAATTCTCACACTGCTCCTTTCTTTGCGGACTCAAACTAGTCCGTG
Source organism: Paratrypauchen microcephalus (assembly GCA_036785185.1). Classification (NCBI taxonomy): domain Eukaryota; kingdom Metazoa; phylum Chordata; class Actinopteri; order Gobiiformes; family Gobiidae; genus Paratrypauchen; species Paratrypauchen microcephalus. The sequence goes on along the minus strand of JAVJIX010000340.1, from coordinate 337,198 downwards.
CTGTAGACCAACTCGTACTGAGCAAACATACAGACCAGAGGCGCTCCGAGCCTGAAGCAACAAAGCGCTTTCTTTAATTCCCACTTCACTCTGAATACAGATTAACACTATTCTATCCTTGTCCCTAATTTTTCTAATTCCTTTTACTCAATTCTTACAGCATTAACAAGAACAACAACATTAATAGAGCTAAATTACAGCTGACATATCTTTCCCTGTGACCTCTTGACCTCTCTGCTCACTGCCGCTCATACACACACACACCTCAGAGAGAGCTCTGAGAGCTGAATTTAAAATATTTACAATTGTATTAAATTTAGAATTTATTGGTTTAAGTAAATTACACAATGCAAGACTTTTAACTGAGATTCACCAAAACAAGACAATTTTCACAAAATTATAGGACAAGCCGTCTCCAAGCAAAGATCATGACACTCACACAACCAGAATTTCCACAAACATCTCTCCAATAAATGCCATAATTCTTATCTTTCAACATTCTTCTATCACATTTCATTTATAACAAAGCTTTCAACAAGACTTTACATGAACCACCATAGCCAATATTTAACTCAAATCAAGACTGGGTTTTATCCATCATAACAGCTCTGAACATCTCTCATCTCATGCTTGCTCAAACAAGTGCTTCTTAATAAAAATTCAACCATTTACAAAGTGCCATCAATTTGAACAATTTATTCATTTAATTCATTTAATTCAATTATACTATCTTCCTCACTACATACATCGCTGTACATATCATCTCTCCGGGACCCACCGAAGTTTTTGTTAAGTTGTAATGACATAATTCTAATGTTTTCTGACCGCTACGAGCACAACATTATAAATATGATGCCGACTATAATTAATATGAGCATAACACAGACCGACACCACGAAGAAACAAATCTCCCAGGTAATTCTAAATGTGTCATACTCGTCTTTTAATTCTTTCAGTATCTACGTAATTTTGGTGGAATTAGCCAAACACAGACTTTTCGTTATATTTTCAGCTTTTTCTGTAATCTCCTTTACAAGCTCAGCTTTTAGTTTCAAGTGTATTTCTTTTTCACAAACTTTTGATGACGCTCTCGTAACAGTACTACCAGACGGGAAAGTCATGCAAAGACAACCTGCTTGTGATTCAGGTCGGTTTTTCCAAGTACAACTCAGTTTAACTTCGGTCACATCAGTTTCCTGCACCAAAGTATTATTAATTTCGTCACAAACAAAATTGCGCATCCCATATAAGATTGAGTATACTACGAGTGTCTATCCATTTGTATTAGTTGCGTTTAGTCCGGCAATTTTATCATCCGGATTACAGGGTATAAATAGAATGTTTAGTTGGACAATTGACCTTCGGCCAATTTTACAGAAGCAAGTGACGTCATCCTGTTCTTCGAACTGTTACTTCTGCATCTTGGGTGTCTTGAGAGCTTAAGGCAATCAAAAACACCAATAATGTTACTTTTGGAATTCCTTTTTTTGTAAACTCAAATTAGGAGTTTTTGTTTTTTCTTTTTTTTTCAAGATTCAAGATTCAAGATTGTTTATTTGTCATATGCAGAATCAACACAAGGTCAACAATGCAATGAAATGCTTTAGGATCAGAAGAACCGTTGACTCGCTAAGATAGTCAGGAAGTACTAATAACATGCAATAATAGTACATGGTAAAAAAAAGTGTTGTAAAGTGCAGGGGAAGAGGTAAACAATATAATAAACAATATAATAAACAATATAATAAAATATGTAATAAAAAAACAAGGTACAATGTACAAGGTGCAGGTAGGATTAAATAAGGTGTAAGTATTTCACAGATTGCACATAATATGGTGTGGTGTAGGTGTTGCATGTGGATTTCGTATTGCACATAGTGTGGTATAAATATTGCACATGTAACAGTAATTTACAGTGAGGTAGTGACAGACATGATATATTCATATAGAGCAGCAGCAGTAAACATAATTATGCATAATGAAAGGTAGTTTAGTGCAGTATTATTGAGAGTTCAGTATTATTTAGAGTATTACCCAGAGTTCAGTAGTCTGACAGCTTGGGGGTAATATCTGTCTTTGAGTCTTTTTGTGCGTGCTGGCAGGCTCCTGTATCGTCTACCAGAGGGTAGCAGACGGAAGAGTCCTTGTGCTGGATGAGTATGGTCCTTAGTGATGCTGCGTGCCTTACGCAGACCCCTGCTGTGGTAAATGTCCTGGATGGAGGGGAGACTGCTGCCAGTGATGTCCTCTGCCGCTCGCACCACCCTCTGTAGTGCTTTGCGGCGCTGAGCGGTGCAGTTCCCATACCACACTGTGATGCAGCCCGTCAGCAGGCTCTCGATGGTGCACCTGTAGAAGTTTGTGAGGATGCTGGTGTTCATACCAAACTTCCTCAACTTCCTCAGGAAGTAGAGTCTTTGTCGGGCTTTCTTAACCACAGTGTCTGTATGTAGTGTCCAGGACAGATCCTCAGTGATGTGGACCCCAAGGAACTTAAAACTGCTGACCTGCTCCACCTCAGCGTTGTTGATGGAGATGGGGGGATGCTGGTCTACACGCTGTCTCCTGAAATCCACGATCATTTCCTTAGTTTTGCTGACGTTCAGAGAGAGGTTATTTTCCTGACACCAGCTGGTCAGTGATTTCACCTCGTCTCTGTAGGCACTCTCATCGTTGTTGGTGATGAGGCCTAGGATGGTGGTGTCGTCAGCAAACTTGAGGATGCAAACTTTTTGTGTAAAGTTTAACCACAAAAGTGTTTTTTTCTTACAAAATCCGCTTTTTTGTCTCTCGTGCAAAGCAATAAACATGGAACTTAATTAATAACTTTGTTTTTTAATCACGCTTTATCAAATTTAAAGCTTAAACGCTCATTATTATTTTGATTCTACGCTCCTTCTTTTCTCACGTGTTGGCGTATAAACACGGACTTTTTAATTACTGATTTTATATTGTTTTAAAATTACCACTTAATTTATTACAAAGGTCCCTCACAAAACATCACATATAATTTTGGTTTTGGCCAATGTGACAGATATTCTTTGAAAAAGGCACTGCCATACCGTTTTGTGGAGCGCTCTGGATGCGTTGTTTCTCAGAGGGGCCTTTGGGGAGACGACGACCTGGTCCTTCTGCGTAGTTCGATCACGTCTGGGTCACCAAGTTGTGAGAAGAAACTCTTACGACCTCGTAGAAGAAATGCAGGAGGCTGAGATGATTCAGTATAGGCACTTTTAATGTTGATCAGCAGAGGATACAGGCATGATCAGTACAGATGTCCTGTCGTCTCCTAAGTCTTGGTACAGAATTGTAGACTATTTATCCCACAGACTGGGTGGATCATTAACTCACTATCAGGATGCTCAGTCATCTGAACTTTGGAAGGCAACGTCATAGTGGTATATAACATGATCAAAACAGGCAAAGTCCAGTTTAAAACACCACGTCTTCTAGTTTTCTACTTACTCAGCATGAGTCAGCAGTTAGTCACTCATACTTGTCGTAAACCACGTTATATTAATACCTAAAGATTAATAACACAAAAACAGGACATCAGCGACCTTAAATGAATTAGACAAACAAGATTATTTTCCTCACATGAGCATGAGGGGACACTGGTCTCTGTTGAGCTTGCAGTGGAACAGGCCAGGAGTCTTTCACAACATACGGCATTGGAACGTTACAGTGAGGCTCAATAGAATTCTTTGATGGGTCTGAAAGATAGAAAGGTTCAGGGTGTTTGACAAGGTGAGCATTTTGGTCTCTGATGTAGTTGCTTACACGTTCCTGTGTGTTTTGGACTGTAACAGGCGGACTTCTGCTGCGGCTTCCAATACTTCTGCTTGGCCGTTAGCAGCTGCAGCCTCTCTTTCATACTTTAGAGCTTCAAGATTGGCTTGGAGTTTGGCTTTTTCAACTATAATAGATTTTTCTCTGCAAATGCTACACATGCAGGGGCTGCCTCTGCTATGGCTCTTGCTTTTGCAGCTGCAGCGCTGACTGATGATCTATTTGTACTGGAGCTTTTATAGCTTTTAACTGATGCTCCATCTTGGAAAGGTTTTCGGTTGATGTCTTTGGGTCTAGTATCTTGGGTGGGCTCTACGTTAGCGTCATGATATGTTTCATCCATGTTTGATTATGTACAGTCCCTTGTTGCCGTTTGCTGTTAGCCAGGTGTGTACCGTCTTTTTACTGTCCTGCTCTCCTTGTGTGAGTCCAACACAATTTAGCAGTGAGCCTATCTCCTTTTGGAAAACATGCGCAGAGTCAGGATGTAGCATCCATAGCTCCAATTTATTGGTCCAAAAGATGCTTCCAAAACAGAGTAAAACTGTAAAACAGGAATGAAAACTGTACTTAGCACAGTGCAAAACATATCCAATGTTAGCCCAACTAACATTAGGGCGTAATTGTGCACAATTGCTTTAATAAATTAATTCTTTGATTCAAGACAACTTTCCAGTTTTATTTTCTTAGAATAGAAATTCCACAACAGTAGCTACTGTTCATTTTAAATTAAATTAAGGTACCATTTCAACAGTATTACTAATTTCGCTGAATAATAATATTAATATTAGCCTACTTACCACTCTGCAAAATGTTTTTATGCTTTGTCTTTACCTGCAAAACAGTCCTCTTCACATTATTCCTGCTCAAAGACAAGATAACACAATTTAACATATTAGTTGGAGCAAATACTTTTACACAGTAAAAATAAATTACAACTGACAAGACTGCTATACAAATATGTAATATTTATGACATCAACTGTTCTCCCTGAGAATTGAACTCATGCCTCCCACATGTCAAACCGTAGCATATCCTCTCCCCCACGGATTTGTCTTGACGCTGATGGTGAAAACATACTTAAACTCAACATTCAGCACTGTTATAGGACTTAACTTACGTATTTAAGCGCTCGGCGATCTTCTGCCACGCCATGTCTCTGGCCTTGGTTATTGCAAATGTGTTGTAGAGTTCCAAAAGCAACTTCTGTTCTGATGCGCTGAAATAATCAGCCCGAATCTTGGACATGATGGCATTTTCGACAGTCGCTTGTTCAGGGCTTCTTACGTTCCCCATGCACGCGTCTAGGCCAGGACAGGATCGGCGCGGCTGAAGTTAGCGCTGCTGAGGCACAGCTAAACTGCCTTAGTGGAACGACTTTAGGCTTTACGCTAAGTTGCCGCTACTCCAGGCGAGGCTTTACCACTTAGGCGCCGCTATGTTTTGCGACTTTTGTGGAATACCCCCCAGGTCACACATGTAGGGTTCATAAATGTCATCCAACCATTTTGCAACAATAGTCCCAGAGGGCGGCGCTCTGGGACATTTTAAATTCAATGTAAAGAAGAGGCTTAAAGCGAGTCGCTATCACATCACTGTGACACACAGTAATGTGTATTCACATCATGTCTTATTTTTGTATGTAATGGGAAAGTCACGCAAACAGAGCGCCAAACGCTCTCCTTTTTTAAACATAGTGGCACTCATGTCAGTGACTTGTGCCCGCTGACATGGCACGGTGGCACCGCCCGTGGCCGCGACAGACGAGTGCGACTGACATGTTTGTTACTGCACGAGTGAACACTCTGCAGCTGCACTAAGAACTTTAATGTACAGTTTTATCTGCAGACTGAACAAATCAGACAATGGAATAATAATGTCACTCACAGATTTGAGACTCAGTGCAATACGATGTCAGTCCAACAGGTGGAGACACTGGTGTGGCTCTTTTAAAAACATCAATGTTTATTGTTTTCAATCAATCAAACATTATTTATAAAGCGCTTTTCATACAAAATGTAACACAAAGCGCCTTACAGTGATAAAGGATTTGAAGATTGACATTTATTGATCTCACACAGGAGAAATTGTTTCTGTATTTGACCCGGGGACCATCCCCATGATTTTTCTGTTCAGGCCCGGTCAGGACCCAAGCCGGAGGACCCCACCCACGGCGCATGTCCTGGGCCGGTGGGGGAAACCGGAGCACCTGGAGGAAACCCACCCAGACACGGGGAGAACATGCAAACCCCACACAGAAAGGCCCGGGCAACCTGAAACCGCCCTGCTGTGAAGCACAAGTGCTAACCACTCAGCCACCGTGCCGCCAACAGAAAGAAAGAAAAACAAACAAACAAACAAACAAATAAAAGAACAAACACACACACAAACAAATTCAATCAAAGGCCAAGCTAAACAGGTGACTCTTGAGCCACTCTTAAAAACATGAACGTTCTCTTTGTCCCTAAGCTCCACCGGCAGTTCCATAGACGAGGGCCGTAGTCCTGAAAAGACGCCTCTCCGTGAGTGTGTGTCCTGACTTTGGGAATGACCAGGAGCTGCCGGAGGAGCGCAGGGCCCGTGAAGGCTCGTAAGGAAGAAGCAGGCCCAAGACCATTAAGACATTTAAAAACCACTAAAAGAACTTTAAAATCTATCCTGACACTCACAGGGAGACAATGCAGAGATTTTAAGACTGGTGTAATGTGATCCCGCCCTCTGGTCCTAGTCAGGACACGTGCTGCTGAATTTTGTAATAATTGCAAACCTGAAATCCTCTTTTTGGGAAGACCAGAGAGCAGGGCATTACAGTAGTCTATACCACCAAGAGGGAGCATGTACAAGTTAAAAAGCACAGGGCCTAAAATGGAACCCTGGGGAACACCACATGTGATTTTATGGATCTTAGATGTGTCCACACTCACCATAAATGTTCTGCCTGTGAGACGTGAACCATTTGTGAACAGCACCAGAGAGGCCGAGGTGTTTTAGGCGAGTTAAAAGAATCGTGTGGTCTACTGTGTCAAAGGCAGCGCTCAGATCCAGCAGAATCAACACAGTCGACTACCTTTTGAGAGTCACAGTTTATTCTAAAATCATTTAAAATCTTTGCCAAGGCAGTCTCCGTGCTGTAGTTCACCCTAAAACCAGACTGAAATGTTTCCAAAATGTTGTGATCATCTTAAAAAAATCATTTAGTTGGATAAAGACAAGTTTCTTTAAAATCTTGCTTAAAAATGGTAAGTTAGACACTGGTCGGTAGTTAATAAAATCATTAAAATCTAATTTGCTCTTCTTCAGCAGGGGCCTCACCACCGCCACTTTGAAGGCAGCGGGAAAGACCCCCGTCTGAAGAGAGCAATTCATCATGACCAAAAGTTCATCCCTAAAAGATCCATAAAATTACTTAAAAATGGAGTGAGGATTGGGTCTAAGATCCATCACTGATCCTGGAGGAGATGTGGTGGAGGTCTTGTGTTCTGAGCCGGTGTAAAGTTTCAGGGCCGAGGAGGATGAGTTCAGAAGAGACGGAGCGAAGGAGCAGTCCGAACCCAGAGAAGGAACTCTGCACCCGGGAGCAACGCCAGACCCAGACCCAGGACCCAGACCCTGGACCCTGACCCTGGACCCAGACCCTGGACCCTGACCCAGACTCAGACCCTGGACCCAGACCCTGGACCCAGACCCTGGACCCTGACCCTGAACCCAGACCCTGGACCCTGACCCTGAACCCTGACCCTGAACCCAGACCCTGGACCCTGACCCAGACCCAGACTCAGACCCTGGACCCAGACCCTGGACCCAGACCCTGGACCCTGACCCAGACCCAGACTCAGACCCTGGACCCAGACCCTGGACCCAGACCCTGGACCCTGACCCAGACCCAGACTCAGACCCTGGACCCAGACCCTGGACCCAGACCCTGGACCCTGACCCTGAACCCAGACCCTGGACCCTGACCCTGAACCCAGACCCTGGACCCTGACCCAGACCCAGACTCAGACCCTGGACCCAGACCCTGGACCCAGACCCTGGACCCTGACCCAGACCCAGACTCAGACCCTGGACCCAGACCCTGGACCCAGACCCCACTACACCTACCTCTACTACTACTACCACTAATACCCCTACCTTTACCACTGCACTACTACTTCTGCGACCACTGCAACTACTACAACTGATGGAATAATTGTATATATTATCAACTTTTGTGATTCTTTATTCTTAGAAATGAAGTTTTAAATGTGTACGTGACTTGTAATCATATGTTTTTGAGTTGCAGAAATGTCAGATATCTGAGGGCAGACAGCTCGGCTCCTGCTTTCATTATCTGCTGATGTCACAGTGACATTGTCACTGTGATAGATGCCATATCTGGAATTATCTTACAAGTGTTTTTTGTTCATGTTTTATCACTGTCCTGCCACGTTCCCCCCCCCCACCCCTTTAGGGCAGGGCAGCGGGTTGTAACTAGGGTTGTGAAACTGAATAAATACGCAGCGGAGAGCACAGAGAACCAGAGCGCTCAGAGCAGATTGTGCCAGAGCATTTGTTATCTGGGCTTTTCTCTCTGATCGTTCTCCGCTTGCAAGTGAAAAACCTAATCTGTCTTGTCTTCCTTTCCTTGTTTACAGTATATGTTGGGTTTACCAGCAGTCATCAAACTACTACTACTATTACTGCTAAAGAAGAAGCTGGAAAAATTCAATAAAAGTCTTGAAGCCGAGTTGAGCCTTGTGTGTTTCCGAGTTTTTCAAGTGAACCTGCATTCCTTAATTAAAGATAGATAATAGAGATAAAAGAGATAATAGAGATGGATAATAATAATAATGCATTTTATTTAAAAGCGCCTTTCAGAGCACCCAAGGACACTGCACAAGGTTAAAAACAAAGAAAAAGCACAAACAAACAATACAATAAAACATAAAGACAAAATCAGAGCGGAGTGATTGGCTCTGAGAGGTCGGACAGTCTGAACAGTTTCTGAGTCTGGATTTAAAGAGAGGGAGAGAGTCTATGTTACGAAGGGCAGGAGGGAGAGAGTTCCAGAGCTGAAGAGGAAGAGCGGAGGGTGCAGGATGGAGTGGCGATGTGGATGAGGTCAGATATGTATGGTGGGGCTAGGTTGTGTAATGCTTTGAATGTGGTAATGAGTATTTTGAAGTGAATTCGCTGTTTTATGGGGAGCCAGTGGAGTTGTTGTAGTACGGGGGTGATGTGATGGATAGTGGGGGTCCGAGTGATGATCCGGGCTGCAGAGTTCTGCAGGAGCTGCAGTTTCTGAAGGGATTTGTTGGGGAGACCAAAAAGAAGAGAGTTACAGTAATCGATGCGGGAGGTGACGAGGCTGTGGACTAGGACGGCAGTGGTGTGAGGAGTGAGGGCGGAGACGAGAGATGTTGCGTAAGTGGAAGTATGCAGACCGGGTGACATTATTGATGTGTGAATGAAATGAAAGTGTGCTGTCGAGGATGACACCCAGACTCTTGACCTGAGGAGAGGGATGGACAGTTGAGTTATTAATGTTAATGGAGAAACTGTTAGATTTGGAGAGTGTGGATGGAGTGCTACTAAGAGGACTTCTGTTTTGGAACTATTGAGCATCAGGAAGTTGGAGGAGAACCAAGAGTTGATTTCCTGTAGGCAGAGGGTAAGGGAGAATGGTGGGAGTGATGAGGAGGGTTTGGAGGAAGGGTAGAGCTGGGTGTCATCCGCATAGCAGTGAAAATGAATGTTGTGCTTATGGAAGATGTGACCAAGAGGGAGTATGTAGATCACGGGTGCTCAACCTTTTTTTAACCGAGATCTACTTTTGAGGTTGATGTTGTGCTGGGATTTACCAAGAGGGGGGGTCTGTTAGACATGGCAAATATGGAGTGAGATTATTTTTAAAGTCGCATAGGGGCGAAAAAATTGGATTTCATAGTCATAGTCATAGTCATAGTTTGCTTTTTTGTCCAAAAACCATATGTACATGTACATAAAGTAATTCAAAATTCTGTTTCCCCACTAACCAGGCAGGACAGTGATAGAGTTGCTAGGGGAGGGGCCGCTGCGCTTGCGCCGCCAACTGAGAGATGTAGAGTGGAAAAGACGCAATTACAATCAATGACAATTATACACAACATGTAATGACAGAAAACAATTGGAGAGGTAACATACAGTGTTTTTTCTTTGGCGACAAGAGGGAAGGGTGTGGGGCAAGGAAACAGATGAGAAGTCAATGAAATTGATTGAAAACTGAAGTAGAAGCAGACACCATAAAAAAATTTGGATTTGGGTCACTTCAGGCTGCAGTGTAAACGTAGCCCAAGATATGTGGTCCTAAAACCGATACATATCCGATATTTTGGCATGCGACTTCAGTCTGAACGGCCAGGTCGCGTTCATCCGACCTGGGCGTGTTTCCTCCAGCAAGAGTGGTACAAGTCGGCGCTCACAAATGTACACAAACGTTCTTCTCGTCAGCTTGTAGCAATCCCTCCACTCTTGTCTGCGACTCCGCACCAACATGTTAATTTCTACGGACGTTGCTGCCACTGCCCCACAAAACGCCGTAGCCAAAAACCTCGTCCTCCTTCTCCTTCTCCGTCTCCTCCTTAAAACAAATAAGCTGCACATGTTCTGGCTCCAGTATGACAGCAGCTTTAGGCGACTTCCATAAACATTGAGCATGATGGCTGAGTGTGACTTCGTCGTGTCCTACAAGGCGCATGCGAGACACTTTTGAGGAGTTTAAAGTTCACACTGGAGATCACATACAAGTCGCATTTAATTGGAAATGTGAATGACCCTGCAAAAAAAATCAGATTTCACAAAAAAATCGGAATTGAGCATTAAGCCTTACAGTCTGAACGTAGCCATACGCGATCGACTGGCACTCTGCCTGCGATTGACTGGTTGGGCACCCCGATGTAGATGATAAAAAGGAGGGGCCCCAGGACAGAGCCCTGGGGCACCCCCGCGCAGACAGGAAAGGTGTTGGATGTGTGTGATTTGAGATGAATATACTGTGTGCGGTCGGTGAGGTATGAGGTAAACCAGGTGAGGGGGGTGTCAGTAATGCCGATTGAAGATCTATGGAGGACGGTGCTGTGGGAGATAGTGTCGAAGGCTGCGGTAAGATCGAGGAGGATGAGGATGGAAAGTAAACCAGTATCAGCTGCCATAAGGAGGTCATTGGTGGTTTTTATGAGTGCAGTTTCTGTGGAGGGATGGAAAGCCTGATTGGAACAGTTCAAACAGATTGTTATTACTGAGGTGAGTGTGGAGTTGAGAGGCAACAGTCTTTTCAAGGATTTTGGAGATGAAGGGTAGGTTGGAAATGGGGCGGAGGTTATTGAAATCATTGGGGTCTATACCAGGTTTTTTAAGAATTGGAGTAACTGTGGTGGTTTTGAGTGATGAGGGGACAGTACCAGAGGTGAGAGAAGAGTGGATAATATTGGTGATGAGGGGAGCTAGTACAGGGAGGCAGGTTTTAACAAGGGCTGTGGGGAGTGGGTCAAGGGGACAGGTGGAGGATTTGGATTTTTTAATAATTTCTATAATGTCCATGACAGAAGGGAGGGTAAAGCTGGAAAATTGGGTACCGGGGTATGAGGCAGGGGTAAAGTAAACTGTAGAAACTGCAGCGCCGCATGAAATCAGGTGTTGGTGGATATTAGTGATCTTAGATGTTACAGAAGTCAGTGGATTGTAAGTGGTAGGGGAGTGAGTCGGGGGTTTGGTAATGTTGGAAAAGGGAAAAATCTCTGTGTGTAAACGAAAGGCACAAACGAAGGAAAAGGTCTCAGTTTTTACAGATGCCTGGGTATATGTAAACGGGCCCTTAGTCTGTGTATCTCTCCAAAGCCAATAATGCTCTGTTCCACCTTGTGATGTCATGAAGCAGTAGTTTTCAAGTTAACAGCTCCTTTTACTTTTTGTTCAGTAGAGAATCCAGAGCTAAAATTATCCAAATTATTCTAGCAAAGTTGTATTGATTTTAAAAACACAGTAGAGCACTTCCTCCATTACCACATGGCATCGCAAGGTGGAACAGAGTGTTTTCTGTTTGAGAGAAGAACTCAGATTAAATATGTTGGGTTTTTGTGTTAAACACGTGTGAATGAAACAAAAGGTAACTCCAGGTCTGTTTTTGATGAGGAAACAGCATTACAGCATAGATTCCAAAATGGCCTAATCTAGGCCCTTTAATGTTCTTTCTTACTCATGTGGTATTTTCATTTTATAGGTGTTCCAAAGGATGAAGATCCTCCTCAAAGATGGTGGGCTTGTTCAGCCCTTCTGCACACCAATGGGAAAGAGTGCGTTTATCATTTCTACAACACTTGAAGTGATATTCGAGTTTGAATCCAGGTCAGAGGTGCGGACTTCATTGAGCTTGTCAAGATTAGACTGTGAGCAACTTTAAAATGATCACTGTGGCTTTTGGAAGAACGGTAAGGTTAGTAGGACACTCTGTTTAAGAACTTGGTTTCAAAGGTACTGTTTGGCTCAATTTACAATATTTGTCAAAAGGGACATTTCTTGTTATGTTTTACAAATTGCCGTGTTAAGTCTATGGAAACTGGAGTTTGACTTTGGGTTGTTTGCATGATGCATGATCAAAAGGCCTTTTGACTGGTCTGTATTTTTACATGTTTTTAATGTATGTGTAAATGAGCTACTGTCAAACAATCAACAACAAAACGGAACACTTTTTTGCAGTTAATAGATGCTTTTATTTAAATAAGTGCAGGTCTACTCCTCAGCGGGATCGTCATGAGAAGGAGCGGGGCGAGGCGGAGCGTAGTCGGCCATGTTGGGAAGGTCAAACACCACGCAGCAGCTCAGGCCAAAACGAAAGCTCTTCATGTCCTGCACCTGAGTCCAAACTCCAGTCCTCACATCAAAACATTCAACTAAATTAATAGAGTGGGAGCCATTGTTCCCGCCTACAACATACAGCCGATCATCAACAACCCCGATGCCAAATTTGCTGCGCCCAGTCTGCATGTTGGGTAGGGGGCGCCAGGTGTTTGTTGTGGGGTTATAGGCTTCCACGGTGTTCATCCAGGTCTGCCAATTAAACCCCCCAATAGCGTAGATTTCATTTGCATAGGCGATGACACCTAACCCACTGCGCCTGTTGGCCATATGTGCTATCATGGTCCACTGATCGGTTAGTGGGTCGTAGGTCTCAGCTGAGGCCAGCCACTGACCTCCACAGATGTAGATCTTTCCGTTGTATGCTGTGCTGTTGGCATTGCTCCTCACTTCGTTCATAGGTGAAATCATGGTCCACTGATTGGTCTCTGGAGAGTATCTTTCGACTGTGTCCAGGCTCTTCTCTCCATTGTCCCCCCCCATGGCATAGATCAAACCATCCAGCAAAGCCACGCTAATGAAGGCCCTTCGTGAATGCATGGGTGCCACTTCTTGCCACGTGTGATTGGCCAGGTCGTACTTGTGGGAAGTGTTGACAAAGTCATAGATTGAATGGCCATGGAGCCCTCCAATCACGTACACAGATCCATTAAGGAACACTGTGCCGTGACAGGCTCTTGGCCTCCAGTCATCGAGAGCCACGCCCATCCAGCAATTGGTGCGGTTGTCATAGACTTCAATTTTGTTGGTTGGACCATTTTCGTCCCAGCCACCTACAGCCATAAGGACCGCACTGGGCAGCCTTGGAGTGTCTAGACGGGTGGGGGGCAGGGCGGCATAGGACCTCCGAGCTCTGGCAGCCAATATGACCCTGAGGGTATTGATCGCCACCTCCTCACAGTTACGGTTGTACAGCAGGTTATATCTAATCATGCACTGAGCAAAGTATTTGGGCTGGATCAGAGCCACACGGACTTTAGCCAAGAGGTTGGCTAAGTACAGGTTCCTTTCCTCAGGAGCGTGCGCAACCCATCTGAGGACTGCATTTAACACTGTGGTCTCCTCCCTCACGTTCAGCCGATCTTCATCAATGACTGAACACAGGTCTTCCCCGGAAATCTGGAGGAACTCTTCAGAGCTGGTCAAAACCTCTTCGAAATGCTTCAGGATGTATAAGAAGGCCAGGTTCTTCAGCTGGGGGTAGTAGTATTTGTTTGTGATCTCCCAGATAGAGATGCAATTACTGGGGGACAGTTGATTCTCCATGAACTGACAGCAGGCTTGGGTAATGCCGCTCACATCGAAGTAGTCAGCAGCTATTAGGAGCTCCTGGCAGTTTTCCTGGGTGATGTGGACCACCCCGGTGTAGCAGTAGTCCAGGATGATCTTCATGATATCAGCTGACACACTGGAGATCTCAAAAACGTGGCAGTCAGGGCTGGACCAGCGAGTGAAGAGGGCTTTAAAGTATGTGCTGCAGCTACTTAGAACCAGCTTGCATGCTGGGAATTGTACACCGGCCACGTTGAGCAGCAGGAATTCCTTGTGCACACGTTTGTTCATTTTTTTAGTCTCTTCTAATTCTTTGGGAACAATTGCCAACTTATTAGCACGTGCCTCTTCATCCTCATCCTCCTCATTAGACTCTTCATCGAAACAGGCTTGGATTTGTTCCTTCTGCTGAAGCTTCAACTGCAAATGCTCGACTTCGGTAACTTCTATCTTGTCAATTTGAAACTCTTTCAGCTGACTTTCAGGAAGCTTCTCTAAGGTATTTCGCAGTTCTTTGTGAGCTTCCTGACTATTCGCAATTTCAGCTATTTTTGGGCAAGTTTCTACATTTCTCGCACAAGTTTCGACAGTTTTTGTGCGAGTTTCAGCATTTTTCACCCGAGCTTCAACGTTTTTTGCGTGAGTTGCGTTTTTTCTATCCATCGATTTGGTTAAACAATCACCGTTTAAGTCTGCTCTGTCTGTCCAATGGTGTCTCTGTGTCTGAAAGGACTTACCCTTATAACCTCTGGTCTGATTTGAGTCAAAGTATTCTGTGAATCACAAAGCCAGATCAAAGTTCAAAGACTTTGAACTTCCCAAAGATCAAAGCCTTCTTTGAACGTTGAACTTTGATGACCATGGTTTCCATGGTCATGTGACTCCAGACATCAGATAAAAATTCTAAAAGTTTAGATTTTCAGAGTCATGCCAAGTCAAGTTGAACGTGCTGGCATGCTGCAGGTTGGGGAACGGGTTAGTGTTGTTGGGCGAAGGTTTGGGTGTACCAGGGCAACAATTTCAGCCTTACACAGACGATACCAGCAAATGGGTTCAACTCTTGACCGCGGGCGTTCTGGTCGTCCAAGGGTCACCACAGTTGTTGAGATTTTTGTTTTCGACCCCCATGTTGTTCCGAAGAATATGAAATGGAAATGGCAAATCCGATAACAATGAATTTTTGGCTGGTGAAGCAGCATTGAATAATTCAAACAAAGGCTGTGAACTTTTGTTTTGTATCACACAATAAAACTCATTCTCCTCGAGTGTATAGTTTCTTTTGTTACCTAGTATATATTCTCACGGGCCATTTGTACATTTACATATGGTACAGAGGGAGACACTCACTCATGACCTTCCCCAGAGTCAGTGACCGGATCAGAACCAGCTCCGAGTCTGAAGACAAACGGTACTTCCTGTGCACGTCCTGGTCCAGCTGCACACAGGAAATACCATCCATCCATGTTCTTCCTCTTATCCGGGGCCGGGTCGCGGGGGCAACAGTCTAAGCAGGGACTCCCAGACTTCCTTCACTCCGGACACTTGCTCCAGCTCCTCCGGGGGGACCCCAAGGTGTTCCCAGGCCAGCCGGGAGACATAGTCCCTCCAGCGTGTCCTGGGTCTTCCCCGGGGCCTCCTTCCGGTGGGACATGCCCGGAACACCTCCTGAGGGAGGCGACCAGGAGGCATCCGGAACAGACGCCCGAGCCACCTCAGCTGCTCCTCTCAACGTGGAGAAGCAGCGGCTCTACTCCGAGCTCCTGCCGTGTGACTGAGCTCCTCACCCTATCTCTAAGGGTAATGGTCACATTTTAATATAGCGCTTTACACAGTACAGTACACAGAGGAGTACACAGAGGAGTACACAGCAGAGACGATGAGAGGCTCCTGCAGACTGGGGGAGGTATCGGACCAGAGTGCAGTGGTTGTCATGGAGATGTGAGTGCTTCCTGTGGACTGAATCAGCTCAGACTGAAGCTCACATTAAAACACATGAGGAGGAGAGAGGCTGGAGAGACTGAGGTAAGTCACAGGGAAATAGTGGATATTAATACAATTCTCCAACTGTCTGTGAATTCTGAAGAGTATTTTCATGTCAACAAAAGATATATTGATGATGTTTGGTATTATCGGTGAGTTAAGTGTTGGCTTCCAAAAGCTAAAGTCCTTTTTTTATTTTAGGGTCCACTACTGACACTATATAGCCAAAAATACTCACCTGCCTGGACTCGCATATGAATTTAAAGGAAAAGTAAAGTTTTTTACAATCTGAGCCTTATTTCGGTAATAAAACAAGTTGTTTCCATAGTTTACAGCTTTGTGTTTCATGTTTGGGTCCCGGGAGCTGATAGCACAGTCCGCACATGCGCACTGGTGTCCTCATCTACTCGAAACTATGGCTAAATCTCGCATTACAGGCCACTTTTGCCACTTTTGCCACTTTTGCCACTTTTGCTTCAAACGAAATCGTAGGCTAAGACATCGAGCTTTTATGATTTGAAAAGTGCTAAAGTTTGTGTTATTTGGAGCCCGCACGGGGCATATTACATGCTCTATGCCCCGAGCTATGGCTATAAGTCGCGCTAGGCTAACGGCGTTAGCCTAACGGCGTTAGCCTAACGCTAATCTAAAACATCTCCGGAAGTGCTCCATATGACACCAAAGTGCTATGGGTGAGTAAAACAACTTGTTTTATTACCGAAATAAGGCTCAGATTGTAAAAAACGTTACTTTTCCTTTAAGTGACATCTCATATTAAACCCTATGGATTTTTGAGCACTCTTCCAGAAGCACATTTGTGAGGTCACACACTGATTCATACCAAAGCTGTTCTATTGGGTTGAGGTCAGTCAAGTTCATCAACACCAAACTCTCTCATCCATGTCGTTATGGACCCGGCTTTGTGAAAAACAACCCCACACCATAATGCCCCCTCCACCAAACTTTACACTTGGCACAAAGCCTCAGACAAGAACCGTTCTCCTGGCAATGCCAAACCCAGACACGTCCATCAGATGGAGAAGTGAGATTCGTCACCCCAGAGAACGCTCTAGAGTCCAGTGGCGGTGCTTTACACCATGCTTGGTGATGTTTGGCTTGGACGCAGCTGCTCGGTCCTGGAAACCCATTCCATGAAGCTCTACGCTCTGTTCTGGAGCTCATCTGAAGGCCACATGAAGTTTGCAGGTCTGTCCTGATTGACTCTGCAGAAAGTTGGTGACCTCTGTGCACTATGACCCTCAGCCTCCGCTGACCCCGCCCCGTCAGTTTACATGGCCTACCACTTTGTGGCTGAGGTGCTGTCGTTCCCAATCACTTCCACTTTGTTATAATGCCATGACAGTCGACTGTGGAATATTTAGGAGTGAGGAAACTTCACGACTGGACTTGTTGCACAGGAGGCATCATAGCACCACGCTGGAATTCACTGAGCTCCTCTCACACACATTTATTTTTCTATTTTATTTAATCAAGTTTGGATCAAAAAATGAGTCTAAGTCTAACTGTATTGTAAACTGTATAAGGACAAAATCAGTGCACGTAAATGTTTGACTAGTTAATAGAATTCTATAGGATTTCATGAGTTCTTCAGCTCTGATTTGAAGTGCGTGAAGTATTTTCCCTCATAGCAAATGTTTTGTTTAAAATACAGAAGTCATTTTGGTCTTCATCTGAGATGTTTTCTGATCACATATGACACAGTGATGATAATCAAACAGAGACAGAACGTTTCGACACTCAAGAATGCTGTTTTATTTTCTCACCCATCCTGTCAGCATAATGTGTTCCACATTTCATAATCCTCTCATTAAACTAAATGCAAACTAAATAACTGATATTTTAGACATGTACAGTTGGACTTTCATATACAGCACTTAACATCACCACTCCAGTCCATCTTAGATCTAAACACAAGTTGGGCTTCACTTTGAGCACAGACAATATCCATTCATGGGTTCAACTTCTTTCAAACTATGGTGCCATTTTGAACACACTGATCATTCAAAGGATATAATATGTTTTTGATTTGTTAACGGCTGAAGAACGGTTGTAGCTTTTCCTCATTTTGAAACCCATAAATGTTTGGAATACAGAAACATCTGGTAGTAACTGCATGGCACTAGATGTTTTAGGAAGTTTAGTTTATTTGATTTATTTGCCCTGAGACAAACATCACAAACAATGAACATAAAGCATAAAACATCACAAACAGTTCAGAACATTTACAGTTCATCAATTACTCCAAAATAATTCAAACTGTCCTGACGGCTCGATCTCGAGCTCGATCATCACTGATCCTGGAGCAGATGTGGTGCAGGTCTTGTGTTCTGAGCCGGTGTAAAGTTTCAGGAGGATGAGTTCAGAAGAGACGGAGCGAAGGAGCAGTCCGAACCCAGAGAAGGAACTCTGCACCCGGGAGCAATGCCAGACCCAGACCCAGACCTAGACCCAAACACAGACCCAGACCCAGGACCCTGGACCCTGACCCAGGACCCTGACCCAGACCCAGGAACCAGACCCAGGACCCAGACCCAAACACAGACCCAAACACAGACCCAGACCCAGGACCCTGGACCCTGACCCAGGACCCTGACCCAGACCCTGGACCCAGACCCAGACCCAGGACCCAGACCCAAACACAGACCCAGACCCTGACCCAGGACCCTGACCCAGACCCTGGACCCAGACCCAAACACAGACCCAGACCCAGACCCAGGACCCAGACCCAGGACCCTGGACCCAGACCCAGACCCAGGACCCAGACCCAGGACCCAGACCCAAACACAGACCCAAACACAGACCCAGACCCAGGACCCAGACCCAAACACAGACCCAAACACAGACCCAGACCCAGGACCCAGACCCAAACACAGACCCAGACCCTGGACCCTGACCCAAACACAGACCCAAACATAGACCCAGACCCAGGACCCAGACCCAAACACAGACCCTGAGCCAGGACCCTGACCCAGACCCTGGACCCTGACCCAAACACAGACCCAAACATAGACCCAGACCCAGGACCCAGACCCAAACACAGACCCAGACCCAGGACCCAAACACAGACCCAAACACAGACCCAAACACAGACCCTGACCCAGGACCCTGACCCAGACCCAAACACAGACCCAAACACAGACCCTGACCCAGGACCCTGACCCAGACCCTGGACCCAGACCCAAACACAGACCCAAACACAGACCCTGACCCAGGACCCTGACCCAGACCCTGGACCCAGACCCAAACACAGACCCAAACACAGACCCTGACCCAGGACCCTGACCCAGACCCTGGACCCAGACCCAAACACAGACCCAAACATAGACCCAGACCCAGGACCCAGACCCAAACACAGACCCAGACCCAGGACCCAGACCCAAACACAGACCCAGACCCTGACCCAAACACAGACCCAAACACAGACCCAAACACAGACCCTGACCCAGGACCCTGACCCAGACCCAGGACCCAGACCCAAACACAGACCCAGACCCTGACCCAGGACCCTGACCCAGACCCTGGACCCAGACCCAAACACAGACCCAGACCCAGACCCAGACCCAGGACCCAGACCCAAACACAGACCCAGACCCAGACCCAGACCCAGACCCAGGACCCAGACCCAAACACAGACCCAGGACCCAGACCCAGACCCAGGACCCAGACCCAGACCCAGGACCCTGGACCCAGACCCAGACCCAGGACCCTGACCCTGGACCCAGACCCAGACCCAGGACCCAGACCCTGGACCCGGACCCAGACCCAGACACAGACCCAGGACACAGACGCAGACCCAGGACCCTGACCCTGGACCCAGACCCCAGACCCAGTCCCCACTACACCTACCTTTACTACTGCACTACTACTACTACTACTACTACTACAACTACTACTACTACTATTACTGCTAAAGAAGAAGCTGGAAAAATTCAATAAAAGTCTTGAAGCCGAGTTGAGCCTTGTGTGTTTCCGAGTTTTTCAAGTGAACCTGCATTCCTTAATTAAAGATAGATAATAGAGATAAAAGAGATAATAGAGATGGATAATAATAATAATGCATTTTATTTAAAAGCGCCTTTCAGAGCACCCAAGGACACTGCACAAGGTTAAAAACAAAGAAAAAGCACAAACAAACAATACAATAAAACATAAAGACAAAATCAGAGCGGAGTGATTGGCTCTGAGAGGTCGGACAGTCTGAACAGTTTCTGAGTCTGGATTTAAAGAGAGGGAGAGAGTCTATGTTACCAAGACCTGGTTTAGACCTGGTTTAGTCCTGATTCAGACCTGGTTTAGTCCTGGTTTAGTCCTGGTTTAGACCTGGTTTAGTCCTGGTTTAGTCCTGGTTTAGTCCTGGTTCAGACCTGGTTTAGTCCTGGTTTAGTCCTGGTTTAGACCTGGTTTAGACCTGGTTTAGTCCTGGTTTAGTCCTGGTTCAGTCCTGGTTCAGACCTGGTTTAGACCTGGTTTAGACCTGGTTTAGACCTGGTTTAGTCCTGGTTTAGTCCTGGTTCAGACCTGGTTTAGACCTGGTTTAGTCCTGGTTTAGTCCTGGTTCAGACCTGGTTTAGTCCTGGTTTAGTCCTGGTTTAGTCCTGGTTCAGTCCTGGTTCAGACCTGGTTTAGACCTGGTTTAGACCTGGTTTAGTCCTGGTTTAGTCCTGGTTCAGACCTGGTTTAGACCTGGTTTAGTCCTGGTTTAGTCCTGGTTTAGTCCTGGTTCAGACCTGGTTTAGACCTGGTTTAGTCCTGGTTTAGTCCTGGTTTAGTCCTGGTTCAGACCTGGTTCAGACCTGGTTCAGTCCTGGTTTAGACCTGGTTCAGACCTGGTTCAGACCTGGTTTAGACCTGGTTCAGTCCTGGTTCAGTCCTGGTTCAGTCCTGGTTTAGTCCTGGTTCAGACCTGGTTCAGACCTGGTTCAGACCTGGTTTAGACCTGGTTTAGTCCTGGTTTAGTCCTGGTTCAGACCTGGTTCAGACCTGGTTCAGACCTGGTTTAGACCTGGTTTAGTCCTGGTTTAGTCCTGGTTTAGACCTGGTTTAGTCCTGGTTTAGTCCTGGTTCAGTCCTGGTTCAGACCTGGTTTAGACCTGGTTTAGACCTGGTTTAGTCCTGGTTTAGTCCTGGTTCAGTCCTGGTTCAGACCTGGTTTAGACCTGGTTTAGACCTGGTTTAGTCCTGGTTTAGTCCTGGTTCAGTCCTGGTTCAGTCCTGGTTTAGACCTGGTTTAGACCTGGTTTAGTCCTGGTTTAGTCCTGGTTCAGTCCTGGTTCAGACCTGGTTTAGACCTGGTTTAGTCCTGGTTTAGTCCTGGTTCAGACCTGGTTTAGTCCTGGTTTAGTCCTGGTTTAGTCCTGGTTCAGTCCTGGTTCAGACCTGGTTCAGACCTGGTTTAGTCCTGGTTTAGTCCTGGTTCAGTCCTGGTTCAGACCTGGTTTAGACCTGGTTTAGACCTGGTTTAGTCCTGGTTTAGTCCTGGTTCAGACCTGGTTTAGACCTGGTTTAGTCCTGGTTTAGTCCTGGTTCAGACCTGGTTTAGTCCTGGTTTAGTCCTGGTTTAGTCCTGGTTCAGTCCTGGTTCAGACCTGGTTTAGACCTGGTTTAGACCTGGTTTAGTCCTGGTTTAGTCCTGGTTCAGACCTGGTTTAGACCTGGTTTAGTCCTGGTTTAGTCCTGGTTTAGTCCTGGTTCAGACCTGGTTTAGACCTGGTTTAGTCCTGGTTTAGTCCTGGTTCAGTCCTGGTTCAGACCTGGTTCAGACCTGGTTTAGACCTGGTTTAGACCTGGTTTAGTCCTGGTTTAGTCCTGGTTCAGTCCTGGTTCAGACCTGGTTCAGACCTGGTTTAGTCCTGGTTTAGACCTAAACGTCTCACTGTCAGTCGCCATCACTCTGCCCTCTGATTGGCTGAAGCTCTGCCCTCTGATTGGCTGAAGCTCTGCCCTCTGATTGGCTGAAGCTCTGCCCTCTGATTGGTCGATGGAGGGTTTTGCACACGAGTTTCTGAGTGACGCTGCGGCGGCTCCAGGGCACGTCCCAGATCTCCACGTGACACCGGAACACCTGAAGCCACAAGACCGGGATCAGGACCAGGACCAGGAGCAGGAGCAGGAGCAGGAGCAGGAGCAGGAGCAGGAGCAGGAGCAGGAGCAGGACCAGGAGCAGGAGCAGGAGCAGGAGCAGGAGCAGGAGCAGGAGCAGGAGCAGGAGCAGGACCAGGAGCAGGAGCAGGAGCAGGAGCAGGAGCAGGGTTTGGAGGCGGGAGGAGGGTTTGGAGGAGGGTTTGGAGGAGGGTTTGGAGGCGGGAGGAGGGTTTGGAGCAGGGTTTGGAGGAGGGTTTGGAGGAGGGTTTGGAGGAGGGTTTGGAGGCGGGTTTGGAGGAGGGTTTGGAGGAGGGTTTGGAGGAGGGTTTGGAGGAGGGTTTGGAGGCGGGAGGAGGGTTTGGAGGAGGGTTTGGAGGAGGGTTTGGAGCAGGGTTTGGAGGAGGGTTTGGAGGCGGGAGGAGGGTTTGGAGCAGGGTTTGGAGGAGGGTTTGGAGCAGGGTTTGGAGGAGGGTTTGGAGGAGGGTTTGGAGGAGGGTTTGGAGCAGGGTTTGGAGGAGGGTTTGGAGGCGGGAGGAGGGTTTGGAGGCGGGAGGAGGGTTTGGAGGAGGGTTTGGAGGAGGGTTTGGAGCAGGAGGAGGGTTTGGAGGAGGGTTTGGAGGAGGGTTTGGAGGCGGGAGGAGGGTTTGGAGGAGGGTTTGGAGCAGGGTTTGGAGGGGGTTTGGAGGCGGGAGCAGGGTTTGGAGGAGGGTTTGGAGGCGGGTTTGGAGGCGGGAGGAGGGTTTGGAGGCGGGTTTGGAGCCGGGAGGACGGTTTGGAGGAGGGAGCAGGGTTTGGAGCAGGGTTTGGAGGAGGGTTTGGAGCAGGGTTTGGAGGCGGGTTTGGAGGCGGGAGCAGGGTTTGGAGGAGGGAGCAGGGTTTGGAGCAGGGTTTGGAGGCGGGTTTGCAGCAGGGTTTGGAGGCGGGTTTGGAGGAGGGTTTGGAGGCGGGAGGAGGGTTTGGAGCAGGGTTTGGAGGCGGGTTTGGAGGCGGGAGCAGGGTTTGGAGGAGGGTTTGGAGGCGGGGGGACGTACAGACCTGGTGCAGAGGTCCTGGGGGCTGGAGCTCACAGTTTTCGAGGTTCTGAGGTTTGTCACGTTTTCGACACACTGTTCTGCAGAGATCCAGGTCCAAGAGGAACCGAACGCCCTTCACCACCTGAAGAACAAGGAGAACAAGGAGAACAAGGAGAACAAGGAGAACAAGGAGATGTGTGTAGAAGCCCTCAGTCCAGGAAAACCAAACCAGGTCCAAACCAGGTCCAAACCAGGTCTAAGCCAGGCCTAAACCAGGTCTAAACCAGGTCTATACCAGGTCCAAACCAGGTCCAAACCAGGTCCAAACCAGGTCCAAACCAGGACTAAACCAGGTCCAAACCAGGTCCAAACCAGGTCTAAACCAGGTCCAAACCAGGTCTAAACCAGGACAAAACCACTGCTTAAAAGATGCTGCATCCCGTTCTCCCTCGCTGTGAGAATAATACTTCTGTGTCTGTTTTCTCATTTTTTCCCTTTGTTGATTTTTATTAGGAAAAATCCCTGACTCAGACTCCCACACCTCCTTGTTTCCAGTGTGTGTTAGTGAGGTGGGCCTGTTAGATCTGCAGTGGGAGTGGAGTGTGGGTCATAATGGTGTTTTCACTCCTCTGGACCTGACCTGCTGCACTATTGTTTTCTTTGTTCTGATTTAGGTTTGAGGACAGAGTTATAGATGGAGACAAATGATGTCTGAGCCCTCCATTTGTGTTCAAGGAAGGATTCTCTTTCTTTAACTCCTCCTCTCAAACCAGTTCTTTTCTCTGGCCAAGATCTGGACCTCACTGTCCTCAAAGGAGTGGCCCGTGGCTTTTAGGTGGAGGTGTACGGCAGACTGAGGTCCTTTTAGGTGGAGATGTACGGCAGACTGAGGTCCTTTTAGGTGGAGGTGTACGGCAGACTGAGGTCCTTTTAGGTGGAGGTGTACGGCAGACTGAGGTCCTTTTAGGTGGAGATGTACGGCAGACTGAGGTCCTTTTAGGTGGAGGTGTACGGCAGACTGAGGTCCTTTTAGGTGGAGGTGTACGGCAGACTGAGGTCCTTTTAGGTGGAGGTGTACGGCAGACTGAGGTCCTTTTAGGTGGAGGTGTACGGCAGACTGAGGTCCTTTTAGGTGGAGGTGTTCTTCATTCCACTGTGTTATGTCTTTGTTGTTATTGATCGTATTGATTCCTGTTCTGTTCATGTTCTTGTATCACTGAAGAGAGGGGGACATTAGCGCCCCCTGTCGGCTGCCCCTGTCAATGGACCCGTCCATTCCCAAGTCTTTTTGTTTATAACAAATAAACTCACCTGTCTCCCTCTCACCTGTCTCTCACCTGTCTCCCTCTCACCTGTCTCTCACCTGTCTCTCACCCGTCTCCCCCTCACCCGTCTCCCCCTCTCCTGTCTCCCTCTCACCTGTCTCTCCCCTGTCCCCCACCCGTCTCCCCCTCACCCGTCTCCCCCTCACCTGTCTCCCCCTCACCTGTCCCCCACCCGTCTCCCTCTCACCTGTCTCCCTCTCACCTGTCTCCCTCTCACCTGCCTCCCTCTCACCCGTCTCCCTCTCACCTGTCTCTCACCTGTCTCCCTCTCACCTGTCTCCCTCTCACCTGTCTCTCACCTGTCTCCCTCTCACCTGTCTCCCTCTCACCTGTCTCTCACCTGTCTCCCTCTCACCTGTCTCTCACCTGTCTCCCTCTCACCTGTCTCCCTCTCACCTGTCTCTCACCTGTCTCCCTCTCACCTGTCTCCCTCTCACCTGTCTCTCACCTGTCTCCCTCTCACCCGTCTCCCTCTCACCTGTCTCTCACCTGTCTCTCACCTGTCTCTGGGCCCTGATGATGCGTTGGGGTCTGAACAGGAAGCTGTCGTCTGATTGGTTGTTGTAGGCGTGTGCCGCCGTGAGCGCCGCCTGCAGGACGAAGCGATCGTCTACGCTGACGTCACAGGGCGTCCCGGGAGCACAGCGCCCCCCGCAGGCCACAGGGGGCGCTACAGCTGCATGACAGGAACAAATATATTATTTAGAGTTAAACCAGGTCTAAACCAGGACTAAACCAGGTCTAGACCAGGACTGAACCAGGTCTAAACCAGGACTAAACCAGGTCTAAACCAGGTCTAAACCAGGTCTAAACCAGGACTGAACCAGGACTAAACCAGGACTAAACCAGGTCTAAACCAGAACTGAACCAGGACTAAACCAGGACTGAACCAAGTCTAAACCAGGTCTAAACCAGGTCTAAACCAGAACTGAACCAGGACTAAACCAGGTCTAAACCAGAACTGAACCAGGACTAAACCAGGTCTAAACCAGGACTGAACCAGGACTGAACCAGGTCTAAACCAGGACTAAACCAGGTCTAAACCAGGACTAAACCAGGACTAAACCAGGACTGAACCAGGTCTAAACCAGGACTAAACCAGGTCTAAACCAGGTCTAAACCAGGACTGAACCAGGACTGAACCAGGACTGAACCAGGTCTAAACCAGGACTAAACCAGGACTAAACCAGGTCTAAACCAGGACTAAACCAGGTCTAAACCAGGTCTAAACCAGGACTGAACCAGGTCTAAATCAGGTCTAAACCAGGTCTAAACCAGGACTGAACCAGGACTGAACCAGGACTAAACCAGGTCTAAACCAGGTCTAAGCCAGGACTAAACCAGGTCTAAACCAGGACTAAACCAGGTCTAAACCAGGTCTAAACCAGGACTGAACCAGGTCTAAACCAGGACTAAACCAGGACTAAACCAGGTCTAAACCAGGACTAAACCAGGTCTAAACCAGGTCTAAACCAGGACTGAACCAGGTCTAAACCAGGTCTAAACCAGGTCTAAACCAGGACTGAACCAGGTCTAAACCAGGACTAAACCAGGACTGAACCAGGACTAAACCAGGACTAAACCAGGACTAAACCAGGTCTAAACCAGGTCTAAACCAGGTATAAAACAGGTATAAACCAGGACTAAACTAGGTCTAAACCAGGTCTAAACCAGGACTGAACCAGGTCTAAACCAGGTCTAAACCAGGTCTAAACCAGGACTAAACCAGGACTAAACCAGGTATAAACCAGGACTAAACTAGGTCTAAACCAGATCTAAACCAGGACTGAACCAGGTCTAAACCAGGTCTAAACCAGGTCTAAACCAGGACTGAACCAGGACTAAACCAGGACTAAACCAGGTCTAAACCAGGTCTAAACCAGGTCTAAACCAGGACTAAACCAGGACTAAACCAGGTCTAAACCAGGACTAAACCAGGTCTAAACCAGGTCTAAACCAGGACTGAACCAGGTCTAAACCAGGTCTAAACCAGGACTGAACCAGGTCTTTTGGATCTTACCCAGAAATACGGTGATGATTAGAAGAGTCGCCATCATCTCACTTCCTGTTCACAGCTTCTACAGGAAGTGCTCAGTCACTTCCTCCAGATCAGGTCCTTTTGTCAGGCAGTGTCATAAAATGACACTGCCCAACAAAAGGATTAAGACCATAGTCCTGGTCTAGTCCTGGTCTAGTCCTGGTCTAGTCCTGGTCTAGTCCTGGTCTAGTCCTGGTTTAGACCTGGTTTAGATCTGGTTTAGACCTACACTGCGATGAGTTCCCATTTTTGCAATAATATGCCTTTACACATGATGAAATTTGCTTTAATATATCAATAAATTGATTTGCTGTCATTACCAAGAAGTCTTATTATTTATGAAAGTTCAGAAATACACAATGGTCCTAATCCTTTTGTCAGGCAGTGTAGGCAGTAGTCGAGTTGTAAAATGAAACCAGGAGGGATGGTGAAATTTTTCACCAAGGGGGGCATTACGCTAAGCCCTCCCCCATCACTGACATCACTGTGGTGTTTCAGGGCAGGGCAGAATTAGAAGGTACTTTGTTAAAATGGAAATGCTTTTATAACAAAATGTCCATATAATCATTCAATAATTCAATAATGCACAGGATATATGTTATCACACACACACACACACACCTTAGTCCTGGTTTAGTTTTGGTTTAGTCCCGGTTTAGATCTGGTTTAGTCTTGGCTTAGTCCTGGTTTGGTTTAAACCTGGTTTAATCTTGGTTTAGTCCTGGTTTAGTCCTGGTTTAAACCTGGTTTAGTCTTGGCTTAGTCCTGGTTTAAACCTGGTTTAGTCCTGGTTTAAACCTGGTTTAGTCCTGGTTTAAACCTGGCTTAGTCTTGGCTTAGTCCTGGTTTAGACCTGGTTTAGTCCTGGTTTAGTCCTGGTTTAGTCTTGGCTTAGTCCTGGTTTAGTCTTGGCTTAGTCCTGGTTTAGACCTGGTTTAGTCCTGGTTTAGACCTGGTTTAGACCTGGTTTAGTCCTGGTTTAGACCTGGTTTAGTCTTGGCTTAGTCCTGGTTTAGTCTTGGTTTAGTCCTGGTTTAGTGCCGAAATAGATGCAGAAATAATCTGATAATATGACTCACCCATAAGAATGCGGTCAGATCCATTCTAACAGTTTGCCGTGTTGTCTTTAATAATCCGGAGCTCTGGAGAAAAGGACATAATCCCGAACGTATCCCGAGGCGAGAGTTCCTTCTTACGTAGCATTAAGGATTCTTCTTCTCTTAGAAATGCCGCGTAAATATCAGGCTCACAGCTGATCGGCGAACAGGCGCAAACACAACAGCGGCAATCGTCATGATTGGCGGGAGTGCGATCGGTGCGTAATTATGCTGCAACATGATTGGAAGCTGGAGCGCAGTTCGGCCTATGATTGGCTCTTGGCACTGGCCATTTTGACTTAAAAACGGCGAAATTCGCCAAATTTCGCCCCCCCCCTCAACTCGAGTACTGAGTGTAGGTACAAGTCTGCTCCTCCTCCTATCGGTATCAGTCCGGTGTGTAAAACTGGGCCGACATATTTGTCAGTACTATAAATACGTTGCTTTGAAAAACATAAAAGTTGTGTCACACTTCAGGGTCAGAGCCCTGGAGCTGTACAGGGATCTCGGTTATAAAACGTTGTGTTTATTTTGTCTCTGTCCATGTTTAAGTTTATTGTAATTTGACAAAATGTGTTGCAGTTCCTTTTCCTTTAGTCTAAACGAGAACTAAACCAGGACTAAACCAGGTCTAAACCAAAATGTCCCCAGAGCTGAAGTCCATGTGCTGATGTGGAGCCGTGTGAGATGCAGATCAACAGTGTCATGGGGATTTATCATCCTTGTGTTTTTGATCTAAACTTTCTCACAGGGTTTTGTGAAAAAAATAAGTTCAGCTTTATGGAGTCAAAACACGTTTTGAAAATAAAAAAAGACATTCAAAAATTAATTTTGCATGATTTTCAGTCTGTATAAAATGTTATCTCAGAATTTTAAAAAAACAGCAACATTAATATGGGCATGGGCTAAAATGTTCACATCAGTGCATCCCTAGTGACATAAGAGACCAGCACCCGAGCCTCAGCGCCCCCCCGAGCCTTGGCCCCCCCCCGCGCCTCATGTGGACACAGATTGTTGCCTTGAATGATGGGAGTGATGCATCACATGAATTCCTTCATATGACTAAATGTTGTCACTGTTTTGGGTCGTGTGTGTCATGTTCAGTGATGCCCACAGAAAAGAGGGGGGGGGGGGGGGGGGGGGTTGGTTTGCCCCTTCTTCAGGTCAGAGCAACTGCCCCTCAAAAGTCCTGTGCACGTCCCTGCCGACAAGTCTTATAACCTACAAAGATAAAACGTGAATATGATGTTTTATTTTAATACAGAGCTGCAAACTGGGGCATGGTGACAAAGGGACACACCTGCCTGTATTCAAAAGAATAATAAAATGGGTTTAGGATCAATTTTGAACAAAATGGCACTAAACCAGGTCTAATGTAAGGACTTAACCAGGACTAAACCAGAACTAAACCAGGACTAAACCAGGTCTAATGTAAGGACTTAACCAGGACTAAACCAGAACTAAACCAGAACTAAACCAGGACTAAACCAGGACTAATGTAAGGACTAAACCAGAACTAAACCAGGACTAAACCAGGACTAATGTAAGGACTAAACCAGGACTAAACCAGGACTAAACCAGGACTAATGTAAGGACTAAACCAGGACTAAACCAGAACTAAACCAGGACTAAACCAGGACTAAACCAGGACTAAACCAGGACTAAACCAGGACTAATGTAAGGACTAAACCAGGACTAAACCAGAACTAAACCAGGACTAAACCAGGACTAATGTAAGGACTAAACCAGGACTAAACCAGAACTAAACCAGGACTAATGTAAGGACTAAACCAGGACTAAACCAGAACTAAACCAGGACTAAACCAGGACTAATGCAAGGACTAAACCAGAACTAAACCAGGACTAAACCAGGACTAATGTAAGGACTAAACCAGGACTAAACCAGGACTAATGTAAGGACTAAACCAGGACTAAACCAGGTCTAATGTAAGGACTAAACCAGAACTAAACCAGGTCTAATGTAAGGACTAAACCAGGACTAAACCAGGTCTAATGTAAGGACTAAACCAGGACTAAACCAGGTCTAATGTAAGGACTAAACCAGGACTAAACCAGGTCTAATGTAAGGACTAAACCAGGACTAAACCAGGACTAATGTAAGGACTAAACCAGGACTAATGTAAGGACTAAACCAGGACTAATGTAAGGACTAAACCAGGTCTAATGTAAGGACTAAACCAGGACTAAACCAGGTCTAATGTAAGGACTAAACCAGAACTAAACCAGGACTAATGTAAGGACTAAACCAGGTCTAATGTAAGGACTAAACCAGGACTAAACCAGGACTAATGTAAGGCCTCCTGTGCACGTCCCCTGTATTTAAAAAATAAATTTAAAAAATGGGTTTAGGATCAATTTTGAACAAAATAGCAAAAATGAATCCTTAATCTGTATTTTTATGACTTGAGATTCTTTGTCAGCTTGAAGACAAAGGCAGACTTTAAATGAAGACAAAGGCAGACTTTAAATGAAGACAAAGGCAGACTTTAAATGAAGACAAAGGCAGACTTTAAACGAAGACAAAGGCAGACTTTAAACGAAGACAAAGGCAGACTTTAAATGAAGACAAAGGCAGACTTTAAACGAAGACAAAGGCAGACTTTAAATGAAGACAAAGGCAGACTTTAAATGAAGACAAAGGCAGACTTTAAATGAAGACAAAGGCAGACTTTAAACGAGCTCCAGATGAAGCACTTCTGATCTGATCGAATCCCATTTCTTCAAACACACCTGGAAGTGGTGTTTTCTCCTGTCATTTCATTCACACATAAACCAAATCATATTTAGGCCCAGTTCTTCCCTCAAACAGAAAATGTGATGTCATGTGGTAATACAGGGCGACTCCACTGTGTTTTTAAAGCCTTTACCAGAATCATTTCTGCCAATCTCCACTGAACTAAAGAGGAGATAAAAGTAGACAGACTAATAAAGGGTTCCTCAAACATGTGATGAAGATGAAGGCGGCAGGTTTTACGCCAGAGCACCCGTCTCCATTTGTCCAGGCTGGGGACTGGCACAGAGGGACACAGCGCCCCCTGTGGCTGGATTAGACCCACCGCCCGTGCTTTTGTAGGTGCACAGATACTCACCACAAACAGACTCTGGGACCTGAGGGGTATTCCACGAACGTCGCTAAACTTAGCCACGACTAAGTGCTAAGTTCTCGCCTGGCTGAGACACAACTTAGACAAAAGCCTGAACCCGTTCCACTAACGCGTTTCAACTGCGCCTAGTCAGAGCTAAGCTCAGTCTGGCCTAATCAGGCCGGGCCTCCGCGCGTGCACGGGGTAAATAAGAAGCCCTGAACAAGCGACTGTCGAAAACGCGATCATGTGGAAGATTCGGGCCGATTATTTCAGCGCATCAGAACAGAAGTTGCTTTTGGAACTCTACAACACATTTGCAATAACCAAGACCAGAGACATGGTGTGGCAGAAGATCGCCGAGCGCTTAAATACGCAAGTTAAGTCCTATAACAGTGCTGGATATTGAGTTTTTTAAGTCTGTTTTTCACCATTGATGTCAACGCTGATCTGTGGCGCAGGGGAAAGTCACCGTCTGGGGTGCGGGAGATTGTGAGTTCGATTCTCATGGTTGGCAGTTGATGGCATAATCATTATATATTTGTAGAGCAGTCTTGTCAGTTGTAATTTATTTTTACTGTGTAAAAGTATTTGCTCCAACTAATACGTTAAATTGTGTTATCTTGTCTTTGAGCAGGAATAATGTGAAGAGGAGTGTTTTGCAGGTAAAGACAAAGCATAATAACATTTTGCAGAGTGGTAAGTAAGCTAATATTAATATTATTATTCAGTGAAATTAGTAATACTGTTGAAATGGTACCTTAATTTAATTTAAAATGAACAGTAGCTACCAAGCCACAGGAGGTGGGAGCCCCCCTCAAAACCTTTCACCTGCAGAGGAGCTGGCACTGGCCCTAAACCGGGGTCGCCCACTGGTGGAGGTAACTGAAGGAGGGACCCCATCAAAGATCCTTCCTGCGAGTTCTCCTGAAGAGTATATTCAAGTTACTGAAGATGGCGTACACTTGGACCCTCCTCAGCAGTCCTCCAGCAGTGCCTTGCCTGACCCTCAGCAGTCCTCCAGCAGTGCCTTGCCTGACCCTCAGCAGTCCTCCAGCAGTGGCCTCACACCAGAATGTCATACCTAATGTCTTTTATGCCTATTGATGGAAATTGATAAATAGGATTTCATTAAAGAGGCTTGCACAGCATCTCTGAAGCTAATTTGTTGAATCATTGAAATGTTGCATCATGGAGTGTGCCTGTTATTTGGCTACATTTTGTTTTAAAAGTAAAGGTTTACCTGTAACTTTATTCTTTGATAGAGATGTCACATAAAATATAAAGTGTCAATGTCGTCAGGTGAGAGTGATGTTAGGACTAACTGATATAAGTTATGTGATGATAACAGTAATTGTAGGTTAAATTCATTTCCATTTCTGTAATATGTTGCAAATATAAATGCGTGAAAATTTAACTGAAATTTGACGTGGGCATCAATAGGTCAATAGCGGGAATCGAACCCAGCCCGCCCACACGAGAGTCAAAGCACATAACCACTCGACCACAGCTAGTCTTTAAAATACTGCCGGAATTCTTCTATATGTTAATGTCGTGAAGACAGCGGTTGAAAAGCATATGTTTAGATTACCGGAGAATTGTCAAGAACCAAGAACGTAAGGTAATTTGTTTTTTTGCTGATGTTGTTTTCGGACAACACAGATACTCATGCGGGGAGGTGTGCGGAACGGTGTGTTTGACACTCTGTTTACGTCAGGTACGTATTCTCTGCGACACGGCCTAAGTAAGACACAACTTAGCCTCCCCCCGACCAGACTATCTGCTAAGACCATGTTGCCCCAGTAACTCAGCGGGAACTAAGTTTAGCGAGCGTCGTGGAACCGAACTCTCACTTAACCTAGCGCCAACTGACGAATAAAGCCGGGCTTTGCGCTTAGTAGCTTTCGTGGAATACCCCTCTGAAAGATGAATTTAAAAGTTGAAGTCAAACAGTTTAGAGTTTGGGTTGGAGTCAAACCTGTGGAAGAGTTTAGAAGAACCAGTATTTCACTTCAGAGTGAGGACCAGAGCCTCAAACTCCATTTAGTCCAGTTCAGACCAAACCAAATAAATACAAAAACCCAGTCAGTTTAGACCTGAGGGGTATTCCACGAAAGCGACTAAGCGCAAAGCCCGGCTTTATTCGTCAGTTGGCGCTAGTTTAAGTGAGAGTTCGGTTCCACGACGCTCGCTAAACTTAGTTCCCGCTGAGTTACTGGGGCAACATGGTCTTAGCAGATAGTCTGGTCGCGGCAAGGCTAAAGTTGTGTCTTAGTCAGGCCGTGTCGCAGAGAATACGTACCTGACGTAAACAGAGTGTCAAACAAACAGTTCCGCACACCTCCCGCATGAGTATCTGTGTTGTCCGAAAACAATATCAGCAAAAAAACAAATGACCTTATGCTCTTGGTTCGTGACAAATCTCCGGTAATTTAAAAATATTCTTTTGAACCGCTGTCTTTACGGCATCGACATATAGAAGAATTCCAGAGGTATCTCAGCGAAAGACTTTGGTCGAGTGGTTATGTCCTGTGTCTCTCATAGGGGCAACCCGGGTTCAATTCCCGCTATTGACCTATTGATGCCCAAGTCAAATTTGAGTTAAGTTTTCACGCATTTATATTTGCAACATATTACAGAAATGGAAATTAATTTAACCTACAATTATTGTTATCATCACATAACTTATATCAGTTAGTCCTAACATCACTCTCACATGACGACATTGACACTTTATATTTTATGTGACATCTCTATCAAAGAATACAGTTACAGGTAAACCTTTACTTTTAAAACAAAATGTAGCCAAATAACAGGCACACTCCATGATGCAACATTTCAATGATTCAACAAATTTGCTTCAGAGATGCTGTGCAAGCCTCTTTAATGAAATCCTATTTATCGATTTCCATCAATAGGCATAAAACAATAAAAGACATTAGGTATGACATTCTGGTGTGAGGCCACTGCTGGAGGACGAGGGTCAGGCAAGGCACTGCTGGAGGACTGCTGAGGGTCAGGCAAGGCACTGCTGGAGGACTGTTGAGGGTCAGGCAAGGCACTGCTGGAGGACTGTTGAGGGTCAGGCAAGGCACTGCTGGAGGACTGCTGAGGGTCAGGCAAGGCACTGCTGGAGGACTGCTGAGGGTCAGACAAGGCACTGCTGGAGGACTGCTGAGGAGGGTCCAAGTGTACGCCATCTTCAGTAACTAGAACACAAACATACTATTAAAATACACAAATGCTTGGATCACAGCTGAGGAAAGCATTAGCCTGGAGAATACCTTGAATATACTCTTCAGAAGAACTCGCAGGAAGGATCTTTGATGGGGTCCCTCCTTCAATTACCTCCACCAGTGGGCGACCCCGGTTTAGGGCCAGTGCCAGCTCCTCTGCAGGTGAAAGGTTTTGAGGGGGGCTCCCACCTCCTGTGGCTTGGTAGCTACTGTTCATTTTAAATTAAATTAAGGTACCATTTCAACAGTATTACTAATTTCACTGAATAATAATATTAATATTAGCTGACTTACCACTCTGCAAAATGTTTTTATGCTTTGTCTTTACCTGCAAAACAGTCCTCTTCACATTATTCCTGCTCAAAGACAAGATAACACAATTTAACGTATTAGTTGGAGCAAATAAATTACAACTGACATAAATTACAACTGACAAGACTGCTATACAAATATGTATGACATCATCTGCCCACCATGAGAATCAATCTTACAATCTGCCGCACCCCAGACAGTAACTTTTCCCCTGCGCCACAGATCAGCATTGACATCACTGGTGAAAAACAGACTTAAAAAACTCAACCTCCAGCACTGTTATAGGACTTAACTTACGTATTTAAGCGCTCGGCGATCTTCTGCCACGCCATGTCTTTGGCCTTGGTTATTGCAAATGTGTTGTAGAGTTCCAAAAGCAACTTCTGTTCTGATGCACTGAAATAATCGGCCCGAATCTTCCACATGATCGCGTTTTCGACAGTCGCTTGTTCAGGGCTCCTTATTTACCCCGTGCACACGTCTAGGCCCGGCCTGATTAGGCCAGACTGAGCTTAGCTCTGATTAGGCGCAGCTGAAATGCGTTAGTGGAACGGGTTCAGGCTTTAGTCTAAGTTGTGTCTCAGTCAGGCGAGAACTTAGCACTTAGTCGCCGCTAAGTTTAGCCAGCGTTTTTTTTGGCGGTTGTTGCAGATCATCTTCATGCATCACAGTCAGAAGACGTGAATTCAGTGAGCTTTAGCTTGTGTTATGGACTCAAATGTTTTTCATTTATCATCTGCATGTCTCACCCGTCCTTCTGGAGCAGCACCTCCCTAAAACTAAAGGGTCAGACAGCAACATATGGCAAACATCATTTTATCCTTAGCTGGATTTAAAATAAACATCTGCTGCGGTTGTTGCTGATGATCTTCTCGTCTCACCGTTGTGACACATGAAGTAGATTTAACATTAATCAGACCCTCCAGGAATTCGCGATGTTGCGATTTGCAACTTCAGCCAATCCCCGTGAATTCAGGGCGGTGTTGCAATTTTCACCAATCACCGCAACTTTCCCGCAATTTTTATTAATTTTTTACTAATTTTGACCAATC
The DNA here is from genome assembly GCA_036785185.1 of Paratrypauchen microcephalus. NCBI lineage: Eukaryota > Metazoa > Chordata > Actinopteri > Gobiiformes > Gobiidae > Paratrypauchen > Paratrypauchen microcephalus. The sequence continues at coordinate 302,007 of JAVJIX010000340.1, read as the reverse complement.
ATCGGCGACGTATTGAACGCCGACCAACTTCCTTCTGTGTAGGAGACATAACTGAGATGAGGTGCATAGGGTGACCACCGGCATGAAACAGGAAAGGACCTTGTTTTTTTTTTTTCCCTCGGGGAAAACAAAGAATGTGCGCTGAGAATGTGCACTGCTCGCACATTCTCAGCGCACCAGAAAAAGGGTCATTTTTAAAAAATATCTGCAAAGTGCGAGCTGCGCGAGGGGGGGGGGGCATTTCGGATGTCGCACACAGGAATTCCAAGCATTACTAGTCGCAATAGAATAATATTTTGTCTTTAGGGAACAAGGAGCAGACCACCCGGCTCATTGAGCTGAGGCGGGACATGTTCCATCTCGCAGACGCCCATGTGATCCACGGACTGCACTCAGGGCTGAGCGAGTATGCACCGCCTCGACTGCAGACTGAGACCACGCTCAGAACCGTGCACTCGCTGAATTGGGAAACGGTGAACATCGCAGAGTAGCAAATGTAAATAATGGTGGGGATTTATGACGATTTATGCAACGAAAGGAGGACAAAATGTAAAAAAGGAGGACACGTGACAGACGGCCGGACAGACAGCTCTAAAACCGGACTGTCCGGACGAATGGTCACCCTAGAGGTGCACGGTGTGTTTGTGTGTGTGTGTGCGGCAGAGGCGGTGGGTCACGTGAGTGTGGGTGTGCGTGTAAAAGTGCGCGCTTACCTGTCACGTGAATCTGTTGAAGTTGGCCCCATCAAACGCACCTACACAAAATATGTCCATCGTTTGTGCTTCGTTTGTGCTGCAAAAAGTTTCGTTTGTGCTGCTTTAGTTTTTGAGATATTAAAGATTAAATATTTCTTTTCTTCCGATGACGTCACCCCGCCCCCCCCATAATGTTAAAAGTAACGTGTAAAAAAAAAAAAGCAAACTGTTACATGGATTTTCTCTGTTTTGTTTGTGCTGTTGTGCGTCATTAACAGTTTACTTTTTGCATTTTTTTATTGATGTATTTAATTGTATTTACTTTGCGTACGTCATTTCCGGCCACAGCAGACAGAAGACACCTTCAGATCTCTGACCTACGTATGTTTAGGGAGGTGAATGCAGCTGATCAATGTAGTTGATCAATAAAGAATACTGAATATTCTATACTAATTATTAGCTTCTTGTAAACGTTGATTTGAAAAGATAACTTAAGGGCTCGTGGGTTTTGTCGCTGATGTTGCACCAATTAAATATCTTGAATTAATTATCATTATTTAAATGGGCAAAACATAGAGCGATTGATTATTTAAAGCTTAATATATGTTTAAAAGAGTAACAATATTGAACACTTTTTTCCCCACTGTGCTGATTGTCACGTGAATACTCACTTAAATAAGAGTTTTTATTGCATAACCATTATCTTCAAACTGCGTTTGTAAATTTTATATAAGTTATTTAGCAGAAGCCTGTGCTGTATTTTTACTGCATGTTTTTTGATGTTTAACCATAAGAATCCAGAACCTGAGATTCTCAGAATATGAAACATTTATACTGCAAGAACAAATAAGTAAAACCATAACAAAAATAAATACTCCATTAAAACAGAAACAATAGAATATTAACAATAATAACAATGTAAAGAATAATTGAAATGATAAACTAAACAAAAGTGCATGTGGGCACACGCTGTTGTTCAGACCCCCCAGGATTTCACGGGCATTTTTTGTGATTGTTTCGGGCTAAAATGCCTGAATTTGCAGGAGCTTTTCCAAAAAGTTGCGATGAAAGTTGCGGTGCTTTTAAGGTTTTTGTTGCGATTTTGTTGCGGGAGGAAGTGAAAGTTGCGATAAATAGTTGCGATTTTCGCTTTTTGTAATTAAAATTGAGTAATATTTTGAATACTGAGTTATTACTGACAAAGAATAATACAAAGACACAGAGATCACAGATATGGTCCTAAAACAACCTTACCAACATCCAAAATAAATGACTACTAGGAGGGGAACTGTTTCGGTCTTTTGCTGTTATTTTTGTGGGCAGGTGGCGCCGCAGACATGTTTCTTTGCCATTAGAAGCCGTGTCCCAGTTCCCAGAGTGCACGGCTCGGAGCGTGGCCCGAAGGGCATGTGCGTCACACATTTCGACAGAACACCGGCGCGACGACTGCTGTCCCACTTCTTTTTTGTCCCATGCGCAGTTAACACGCGGTCCGAAGACCGCAGTCGTTAAGCGGTCCGCGGACTGCAGTCGGGGCTGAGCAAGTGTGCACCTCCTTGACTGCAGTCTGAGCCCCCTTCGGGCCGCGCTCCGAGCTGTGCGCTCTGGGAACTGGGACACGGCCGCAGTTTTGTTTTGTCACACGGAAGTAAAGCAGAATGTTGCGGCTTCCAAACTCAAACCTTTTAGCCGCCGAGAATATGAGGTTGGGTCCTGTGGCTCGCAGATTTGTGAGGCGCAAAGAGGAGGCTGTGTGACAGATACGCTGAGATGTTCTGTTCTGACCCTGAGAGCGAGCAGACGTCTCTCTTTTTCCTCTCTTATCTATTGCTCCTGTTGTCTGTGTGCCTCTCTTGTTTTTGTCATTTTCTCGCTTTTGGAGCAGATTTTCCAAATTCCTAAAAGATGGATGTGATCAGCTGGACCCTCAGCGCTATTGATACAAGTAAAGATTTACAGGTAACTTTGAAAACTCTAAAGCCAGTCTTTCATTTACATGGGTCTCTTTAAATCACAATGTTCAACATAAACTAAACACTAAAATAATTAACCCAAATACACACAAACAATGAAACAAAAAGGAACTGAAACCAGTTCTCCCCTCCACATGGTCCGGCCCAAAACCTCCCCCAGAGTCTATCAAAATCAATGATGTAAATGAAATGCCAAATATATTTAAGGTTACAATGTGTTATGTGATAATTTATCAAAACAAGAACCCAGAATTACAGTAGATGTCAAACTGTATTAGTAGGATATTGAGAAATTAACAAAATGTCTGAATTGAAACAAATAAATGTGACTTTAAAATGGGGAAAAGGCTAATTTTAAACTCACATTTTTGGCGCTGGTCTGTCCCACGAGACACCCATATCTCACTGTGGTCATTTATCAAAAAGATTATGTTTCAGAGAATGTTTAAAGCAAACTGATTCAGGCAATATCAGAGGTTAAATATGTAATGAAGTTGAGAGTTGTTTCAAGATCTTTGTCCAAAAATCAATGTTTGTTTTCAGTCTTTAAAAAGAAACGCGTGTAATCATTTGTCAAATTGATCAGAATCACTTTGTTTATTTAAGTACCTCCTCTGCATAGAGCATATTCAGATATTCATCCCAGCAAAGAATAATTACAAATAAATCCATAAGTATTTTCATATAACATAATTATTATCTCAAATTCAGAGTTTTAAGTCTGTTGGTTGCAATTTAACCAAACATGAAAATCCTTCTTTGAACGGAAATGGAGGGCTCAGACATCATCGCTCTCCTATTTACAACTCCATCCTCAGACCTCATTCAAAACAAAGAAAACGAGAACATTGAAAGCCAAAAAACACGACAACAGAGAATCAGAACCCAGGACAAAAGGTGGAACTATTCCTTACCTGGCCGGCGTTTCTGAAAAATCCCATTTCAAACCCACAAACACTTTAAAGCAGAGGTGTCAAACATGCGGCCCGGGGGTCAGATCCGGCCCTCCAAGACCTTTAATCTGGCCCTTGTGTGATTTTCTATTAAAATATTTAAATTATATTTCAATTTTCTATTAAAGGTCCCATGGCATGAAATTTTCACTTTCTGAGGTTTTTGAATGTTAATGTGAGCTCCACTACCCTGTTTAGCCCCCCCCCCCCCCCCCATGGTTAAAAGTTGTGAAATGTCTAAACTGAGCATTTGCGATCCTTTTCTGCGTTACAAAAAAATCGGAGCTCAAACGGGCGATTTTGAACAAGGAAACTTATTGACGTCAGATCGAAAAAAGAAATGCGTTTTTTTATTTGCCTGGAGGCACGTCCGAGTGTTTCTAGGCTCGGAAGTCCTTTACCCGACCCTCTGGACCTTTGAACAGCAGTGGTTTAATTTTATTTTATGTGGAAATGTGTTTATTTTTCAATGGAACGCTTCAAATCTCTCCCCCCGTGCAAAAACAAGGAAATGGATCAGCTGAGAGCTCAGAGCCGAAAGCGGAGAGTTTGGCCACGCCCCCACCCTCTACTATAGGCCATCTCTGTCCTCCTCATTTGCATTCAAGCAACAACGCCCATAATGGAGTGTTCCAGAGTGACGTTTATGACTCTTTCTCATCTTATCTCTGTTTCTCATGCACTGAGTGTTGATTTTGAAGAAGGATTCATTTACAGTATTAGGGAACCATTAAGGAGCCATATAAAAGCATCAACAAGTACCATGTCATGGGACCTTTAAAGCAGGGGTGTCAAACATGTGGCCCGGGGGCCCGATCCGGCCCTCCAAGACCTTTAATCTGGCCCTCGTCTGATTTTCTATTAAAATATTTAAATTATATTTAAA
>JAVJIX010000340.1:287500-292500 GCA_036785185.1 Paratrypauchen microcephalus | reverse complement strand
ATGGAGAGCACCGCCCCCTAGTGTCCACTTTAGTCATCTTCTGTGGGGTTCAGCCTCATTTCTCCAAATCCTACAATTTAACAAAAACAAAAACAGATTTGGTTTAAGAGGATTTGAACCACAGACCACATGTGTTTGTCCCACTTCAACATTCCTCTCAAAAGAATCACTCCAGGCTTAAACTTTTGACTCACAACCAGTAGTCGAGTTGTAAAATGAAACCAGGGGGGATGGTGAAATTTTTCACCAAGGGGGGCATTACGCTAAGCCCTCCCCCATCACTGACATCACCGTGGTGTTTCAGGGCAGGGCAGAATTAGAAGGTACTTTGTTAAAATGGAAATGCTTTTATAACAAAATGTCCATATAATCATTCAATAATTCAATAATGCACAGGATATATGTTATCACACACGTACACAACCACACACACCTTAGACCTGGTTTAGTCCTGGTTTAGTCTTGGTTTAGTCCTGGTTTAGTCTTGGTTTAGTCCTGGTTTAGTCCTGGTTTAGTCCTGGTTTAGACCTGTTTTAGTCCTGGCTTAGTCTTGGTTCGGACCTGGTTTAGTCCCGGTTTAGTCCCGGTTTAGTCCCGGTTTAGACCTGGTTTAGACCTGGTTTAGACCTGGTTTAGTCCTGGCTTAGTCTTGGTTTGGACCTGGTTTAGTTTTGGTTTAGTCCCGGTTTAGTCCTGGTTTAGTCCTGGTTTAGACCCGGTTTAGATCTGGTTTAGTCTTGGCTTAGTCCTGGTTTGGACCTGGTTTAGTCCTGGTTTAGACCTGGCTTAGTCCTGGTTTGGACCTGGTTTAGTCCTGGTTTAGACCTGGTTTAGTCCTGGTTTAGACCTGGTTTAGTCCTGGTTTAGTCCTGGTTTAGTCCTGGTTTAGTCCTGGTTTAGTGGCAAAATAGATGCAGAAATAATCTGATAATGACTCACCCATAAGAATGCGGTCAGATCCATTCTAACAGTTTGCCGTGTTGTCTTTAATAATCCGGAGCTCTGGAGAAAAGGACATATCCCGAACGTGTCCCGAGGCGAGAGTTCCTTCTTACGTAGCATTAACGTAGCAAGTTAAGGATTCTTCTTCTCTTAGAAATGCCGCGTAATTATCAGGCTCACAGCTGATCGGCGAACAGGCACAAACACAACAGCGGCAATCGCCATGATTGGCGGGAGCGCGTATCGGTGCGTAATTATGCTGCAACATGATTGGAAGCTGGAGCGCAGTTCGGCCTATGATTGGCTCTTGGCACTGGCCATTTTGACTTAAAAACGGCGAAATTCGCCAAAAGTTTAGGGATTTTCATGCCTGATTGATAAAATGCCATAAGGGATGGAAGAAGGGATGCCCGTTTTAGAAGAGGGATGATTTTGACTATTTCCCCCCCCCCCCTCAACTTGAGTACTGCTCACAACTGTCATATATAAGCCACTTTACTTAGTTAATGGAATTCCAATTATTTTGTGGTATTGATTATCATCTTAATATTACAAATGATGGTTTTAAAATAGGTAAAGTACATAAGGATATTATATAAACTGAATCATGAGTGCCTGTGAGGTCAGGGAAAGGGTCAAACAGCTTGAGTAAATAATAGGTTAGCACTAAAGCAGATCTGTTCTACAAAATGGACTTTTCAGAGTGTTTAACCATGTTATTGTTGTTTCTCTTCTTATTTACCCTCTCGAGGTTGTATTTGGAGTGATTCATGCACATTAATATTTAATCACTTATTTTCAGGAAACCTTTTTGCCAACCCCATTTTCCACCAGTACACACACACTGCGCTATTTAATTTTTAATTTAACTTATTTAATCCCTCCTCCTCTTCTACTTTAGCATTATGAGCTTTTCTTTTACATTTCTTTTGCATTCTTCAGACATTTTAGATTAGACTTGAACTGTTTACAAAAGGATCCCAACAATGTTCACAGACGCAGATACGAGTGATGTGATGGACAGAACAAACCAACAAACATAAAGCAGCAGCTCTACAGAAGACACTTTGTTCTATTCAGACTCACTCTCTATAAACTGTGACCAGACCAAATGTTTAGAGAACAACTTGAATTTATGGATATTTTCTGGTATTTTCTTAATCAGTACAGTGGTACCTCACCTTACGATATTAATTTGTTCCAGAAGTGGTTTTGTAACGTGAAAAATTCCTAAGTTGAGTAGCTATTTCAATGGAAAAAGCCTGATTCGTTCCAAGGCCCCGATCCAAGTTTTTTTTTTTTATAGTGTAACTTTTTTTATAGTGTAACATTGTGTTCTGCGTCCTGATTGGTTTCTCAGACTGGATTTAAACTTTTCTCACATTTGTCTCTCGTTTAAACACTCAAACCTTCATAGATTTTCAACAAAATTATTAATAGTGAAGTGGGGGGGGGGGGGAGGGGGGGGGGGGGAGAAGACTGCGCTCTGACACGTGTGTGATAGCGGCATGTGTGACAGCTGACCCGGTGTGGGGACTGCCAGCAGGTCCAGAGCGGCCTGGACAGAACCGTGAGGTCGGCCTCTTCAAGACCTCCAGGCCGGTGACCGGGACAATCCCCGGACCCATGCCCACTTAGGGAGCTCTTAAGGCGGGCTGGCTGTGTCCCCCTGGGTCCCTGGATGTCTGGGGCTCAGTGCCTGGAGGGGCCCTGGAGAGCAGGTCTAGACCGCGGCTCTTGCAGGCGAGCAGCGGCTCGCCTCAGCTGTGACTCGAAACAAAACCAGGAAATAGACCCACGCGCAGCGCTTTAATCCACCTGGTCTAAGTCCTGGTTTAGTCCTGGTCTAGACCTGCTGTCAGCCCCGCGCCGGGTCATGCTGCGCTATCACACGTGTCAGAGCGCAGTTTTCTCCCCCCTCCCGCTCCCCCCCACACTTCACTATTAATAATTTTGTTGAAAATCTATGAAAGTTTGAGTGTTTAAATGAGAGACAAATGTGAGAAAAGTTTAAATCCAGTCTGAGAAAAGCGTATAATGTGTGTGGCTGAGCGCATTATTTGAATTTTTTAGATTTCGCGTTTCGTAACTTGAATTTTCTTTCGTATCTAGAGACCAAAATTTACCGTGAAGGCGTTTTGTAACTTGAAATTTTCGTTTGTTGTGTCATTCGTAAGGTGAGGTACCACTGTATTTTTACTTTCTTAATCAGTGATACATGCAGCATTCAGCAGTGTCTCGTAGTGAGAACACTCAATATCACCACTGGAAAATCACATTCAGAATGCAGAGACAATTTACATGGACACAAATGGATTCTCAGGATATTTGAGTTCACAAACCAATCAATGAAATTTTAACGACCAGGATTCAAATATTAGTTCTGCATTTTCTGATCTTTCAGTGTGAGCCGTTCCTGACTGATGATGTGTAGAACTCAATTCAGAGCTACACATACCAATCTGAAGAACAAAAAATGCTTAAAATAATAATAAATTAAATGATATAAATAAATACATATTATTATTATTATTATTATAAATATGAGTGCATCTGTGGCCCCGGGTTAAAATCACCCAAATGGTTCCAGTGAAGGTGTGTGGAGTTTAAAAATAACATGACATCACAAGGTGGAACTGTGTTTTCAGTTTGTGAGAAAAATTAAATCTGCAGGTTTGTGTTAAACGTGTGAATGAAACAAAACACAACTCCAGGTGATGTGACGAAGAAACAGATCAGAAAATGGAGTAATATGAGAGGATCATTTTGATTCACTTTCAGACTTTATTGTTGGATTTTACATGATTTACAAAGGACCAGATAAGGTGGGGAGCAGTGACGTGCACAGGGGGGTTGCTCAGGTCGCCCGGGCAACTGCCCCTATGCCCTCCAGGACTGACGTTGCCCTTCTGAGTGGGAAAAAGTAGGACAGCCCACTGTAACCAGGGATGTGAAAAACTCAATAAATATGCAAGTGGGGGGCACAGAGAGCCAGGACGCTCAGAGCAGAGTGTGGGCCAAGAGCATATTGTAATGGTCAAATGGTCATTCTCTCTGACTGTTCTCCACTTGCAAGTGAAAAAACCTAATCTCTCTTGTCTTCCTTTCCTGTGTACAGAATATGTTGGTTTTTTAACACCTATCAAAAAGAATAAATAAAAAAGTAATAATAATAAATTGTTCAATGGATACAAAATTTCATGTAGGCCTAGGGCTAGAGTTGAAAATCGCTGTGACGGTGCAGATCCGTCCCTAAGAGCGTTGTCTCCGGGGAGAGCATGTGAAGACGCGCGTGCCCGTTTTTCCTGCTGCTCCGCGCGCCGAACCCTTTTCATTATCAACCGTAAACTAATTCCCATAACCTCTCCAGCGTGTTCTGCCCTGACTCAGCGTGCACACTTAGAAGTGCCAGTTTTGCTCATCCAAATCGCGCTAAACCCAATCATTTACTCACCTGCGTGCTGCCGCCTTCTCCCTCCTCCCGCGGTGCGATCTGGCAAACCCGGACACATCCGCACCGGGAGTTTAAATCCTCCAGTTTCGCGGGTTCCGGGGGTCATGTGAGCCACGAATAATTTGCATGGGCAATTATTCGTATTCTCCGTGCATTTGAAGTGTTTTATGTGACTTATTGATTTTGTATTAACGCTATTGTTCGTGCTCAACGTTTGGTACATAAAATATTAGCCATTTAATCGTGGAAATGGTGTAAATAATGTTTCCAGTGGATGTTATGTAATGTGGGAGGGGCAAATGGGGGTATATAGGTGCACTCTGCAGGTCTGCAGTCAGTCTTGCCTTGGTTACAGTGGAGGTAACGTGATAAAAGACTTAAAGGGGAAGTCTGCAGAAACTTTTTTTTAAATCACTGCACCACTGTAAATATTTTTTCCACGCACATTTGACACCTTTTTTTGCACTGTGGGAGAGCACAATAAACCACCTAGAAACGCTTATCCCGACTAAGCCTGAGTTCTCGAAGAATCCCGCCACAATTGCCAATCGGTGGGGTTGGTTTGCCCTTTCTTCAGGTCAGAGCAACTGCCCCTCAAAATCCC
>JAVJIX010000340.1:147500-282500 GCA_036785185.1 Paratrypauchen microcephalus | reverse complement strand
CCCTCCCCCGATGCATTTGCCTTTTTGGCGGTATATTGGCGGTTCTGGCTGGCTACGCAACTTTACCTGTATCCGATTGTCGATACGAACAATTATCGCAATGTTGTTTTTGGATTTGCTGCTGCTGGTTGATTATTTGGCAGTGTGGTTTGAATAATGCTGTGTTGCTGCTGTGATCGTTGTGGTAATGCGTATTTTAGAAAGGAAATGCTGTCGATTTTACATTCTGGATTTGTCTAAATGCAGTGAGTCACTAGAGTATAAAAAAGGAAAAAACTGGGTTGAACAGTGTAGCCTTGTGTCCTGAAATTTGGTTAAAAGGATCTCAAACTCAGAGTTTTCTTTGACTTAGTTAAACAAATGCAAGGAAGGAAATTATCCCAGAAATGAACACACATGAAGCAAACACAATATACCGAGGTGGGCGAACTTGACGAATTTCTCAAATTTTTCCTTGTGTTTGAGCCATTTTTCGACCACTGCCGGCTTTTTATTTTTATTTTTTTTTTCCCTCTCCAGCTCTTGAGCTTTGGTCCAGATGATCAGGAAGATGAAAGGTGAAATGTTAATAAACTACACTACTATAAAACTGAAATATACGAGTGTTTAAAGAGATGAGCTCAAATGTGCTCTTTGCTCTGAATACTGCTAAGATGAGCCATGCTAATTTTAGTTGTGTAGCACAGCAATGGTTTCATTATTAATATTGTTAATTGGTTCATAGTAGATGTTAAATCTAAATGTCTTACAACGGTGAGGCATGAAGATCATCTGCAACAACCGTAGCAAAGGGTTTATTTTATTTTTTAAATGCAGCTAAGGATAAAATGATGTTTGCCGTATGTTGCTGTCTAACCCTTTAGTTTTAGGGAGGTGTGGCCCGCGGCTCCTCCCGGCTCCTGGACGTGCAGCGGCTCCTCCCGGCTCCAGAAGGATGGGTGAGAGGATAAATGCAGAGTATCAATAAAATAAACATTTTATTAGTCCATAACACAAGCTAATTCAATTCATGCCTTGCAACTGTGAGGCATGAAGATCGTCTGCGGCAACTGCAGCAGATGTTGATTTTTATTTGAAATGCAGCTAAGGTTAAAATGATTGCCATATTATGTTGCTGTCTGACCCTTTTATTTTTTTCAGGTTTCAAGGAGTTGGGGGGGGCCCGGCTCCTTGACTCCCCCCCCGGCTCCTCGACGTGCTGCTGCCCCGCCCGGCTCCTCGACGTGCTGCTGCCCCCCCGGCTCCCCCTCGACGTGCTGCCCCCCCCCGGCTCCCCCTCGACGTGCTGCCCCCCGGCTCCTCCTCGACGTGCTGCTGCCCCCCCCGGCTCCCCCTCGACGTGCTGCCCCCCGGCTCCCCCTCGACGTGCCGCCCCCCGGCTCCCCCTCGACGTGCTGCTGCCCCCCCCCGGCTCCCCCTCGACGCGCTGCCCCCCCGGCTCCCCCTCGACGTGCTGCCCCCCCCCGGCTCCTCCTCGACGCGCTGCCCCCCCGGCTCCTCCTCGACCTGCTGCCCCCCCGACTCCTCCTCGACGCGCTGCCCCGCCCGGCTCCTCGACGTGCTGCCCCCCCCGGCTCTGGAAGGATGGGTGAAATGCAGGGGATAAATGTTCCTATACAAAATGGATAAATGTTTATTAGTCCATGACACAAGCTAAAGCTAATTTAAATTCATGTCTTACCACTGAGTCATGAAGGATCATCTGACAGCTGCAGCAGATGTTTTTATTTGAAATGCAGCTAAGGATAAAATGATTGCCATAATGTTGTTGACTGACCCTTTATTTTTCAGGTTTTAGGTAGATGGGGCCCGGCTCAGGAAGGATGCCCCTGCACCAGAAGGATGGCTGAAATGCAGAGGATAAATGTAGTCAAAAAGAACCCAGAAGAGGAAGTAATGAAACTAATCAAAAGTATGGAAATAAGAGAATATATCGAATGGATACAAAAAAAATTACACCTTGAACTGCAAAAATTCAGCACAAAGTACGTTAAAGCGAGAAAACGGAGCGCTGTGGAGCCAAAAAAAAAGTGTAAAAGCTGAACAATGACTAAACAATGACAATGTCCTGGGACTAATCTGGAGGAAAGGAGTCCAACTTTTTCTAAAAGCTTCTGCAGTGGAAAAGCCCAAATCCAAAGTGGACTGAACGCTGTGTAAAGAACAGATGCTGGACAGAGGAAACCAAACAATCTAAACAAAATAAATGCAAATAAAAAGATGCTAAACAAATGCAATGCAAAGAAACTGTCTTATGACGCACAAAAAAAAAAGTCTTTCCTTTGGGGTCCCATGATCAGCGTTCGTTCAAAGGCTGAAGCTCAGGGGCACAAGATGGAACCAAATGGAGAAATGTTCAAACCTGATCATTTTAATAAAATTGACTACTTACTTTCGTAATTCCTTGAGGGGAAACTCGCTCTTTTGTATTTAACCACTTGATATCAACCAAGTGTTCCTAAGGCGACCTCAGGAGCAGTGAGCTGCTGCCGTACACATGAGTGCTAAGCACTCAGATACCGTCTTATTGGAGGATCATATACGTACATTACATTTTGAATATACCGGCAGTCTTGTTCTGGTCCAAGGGTTGAGGCCCTTGTGTTTTCTTTTCCTTGTGACTTTCCTGCTCCAGAGTGGGGCACATATGGACTGGGTAAGTATAACGGTTCAAACACTTGAACATTTGGTTTGTGACTGAAATAATGTGACAGGGATGAACTCTCCCTGCTGCTCACAGGTTTTGTCTGTCCGTGCAGACTTGAACCAGGTAAGTATGTGAGATCCTGTTTGAACCTTGTATCCTCTCAAAACGAGGTGTGAATATGCTGAGCCTTGTGTTACTCTAAGGCTTTGGGTTTGGCCTAAACTGGTGTGCCAGATTCTAAACATTGGCACTTTTATGGAGACTGCGTGGTCTCCTTGGTCTGGTCTAAAATGTGGACCAGATTTAAACACTGGTAAAACGTGTGATGGTCACATGGGTCTGAATTAAAACTTCCACTGGTTAAACTGATTTTTTTGTTTGTCTAATTACAACTTAAAACCAGGTCTGAACTGGTCTGAACTGGTCTAAATGTGAGCCAGATTTGGCCTGGTTTGGAGTGTGAGGCTCTGGTCCTCACTCTGAACTGAAATACTGGTTATTCTCCTCTCCTAAACTCTTCCACAGGATTGACTCTAAACCAAACTCTTCTGAAATGTTTTCGTTGCAGATCTAAACAGTTTTTTTACTTTTAACTTTTTTATATGAGTCTTTCCAGGTCCAGGCTGCTGTTTGTGGTGAGTATCTGTGCACTTACTAACACACTAACTCTACAAAAGCACGGGCGGTGGGTTTAATCCAGCCACAGGGGGCGCTGTGTCCCTCTGTGCCAGTCCCCAGCCTGGACAAATGGAGAGGGTTGCTTTGGCATAAAACCTGCTGCCTTTATCTTGATCACATGTTTGAGGAACCTTTTTATTAGTCTGTCTACATTTTGATCTCTTTAGTTCAGTAGGAGCGGCAGTAGCTGAGTTGGTAGAGCTCTGGACCGCGGGATGAGCACAGATGAGCACAGATGAGTGCTGCCGTTGTGTCCTTGGGCAAGACACTTGACCCCACCTCGCCCCCAGTGTCTGCCTGTTCACTTGTAAACTTGGGCGTAGCCATCCGCTGAAGGTGAACAGGCTGATGGAGTTAACATGGGTGGAGAGAGACAATACGCGAATTCGAAATACGCTGCTGGATGTTTCGGACGCAAATATATCACCATTTCTAACAAATGATAAAAGGAGAAGTTCAATTTGTCAACTGGACAAAGTTTGTTTGGTCGAAAACATTTCGCCGCTCATCCGAGAGGCTTCGTCAGCTCTAATAAGAATACTGGTAAGACACTTGCTTATATCTCGCTGTAGGGAGGAGCTAACTAGCTAACTACTTTCCGGAACTATCTCATTGGTTTCCGTCTTTTGTTTCTCTGGCGTCTAGATAACGATCCCTATTCATCCCTACGACTGTTTTTCACACCTCTGGCTCTAGCCCTATTGTTTCCCTGTTTGCTTGATCTAGGCTTAAAGGGATATGCCACCCCCAGGTCAAACTTGGGCATCTCCCCACAGTCCAGAGACTAAAATAAGTGGTGGAAAGCGTTTTCCTGCTCACCCAGCCATTGTCCGAGTCTGTCGCCACTGACCGCCGCGGTATCTGCTGCTCCTCCGCCTTAGACTGGAGTCTAACGTCGCCAGAGAAAGATTTCGTCCAAAAGGAATTAATTTGCTCGATGCGTTTCCCAATTACTTTCTGTGTAGTGCGCATTCATATCGAGTGCAAATAAATGTACAAATCAACACGGAGAGCTTGACTTGGTCATTTTGGGTGGGAACTATTTTCCAGTGCGGAAGAATACAGTCGAATCACGCACCACGTTGTGCAACAGGGGAACTCCCTTCCCGGTGCGTAACTGGGATTCCCCTGGCAGCGTGCTGCGTGATTCGACTGTATTCTTACGCACTGGAAAATAGTTCCCACCCAAAATGACCAAGGCAAGCTCTCCGTGTTGATTTGCACATTTATTTGCACTCGATATGAATGCGCACTACACACAAAGTAATTGGGAAACGCATCGAACAAATTAATTCCTTTTGGACGAAATCTTTCTCTGGCTACGTTAGACTCCAGTCTAAGGCGGAGGAGCAGCAGATACCGCGGCGGTCAGTGGCGACAGACTCGGACAATGGCTGGGTGAGCAGGAAAACGCTTTCCACCACTTATTTTAGTCTCTGGACTGTGGGGAGATGCCCAAATTTGCCCTGGGGGTGGCATATCCCTTTAAGAATGGAATTGTAGATGGGATGCAAATTATGTCTGACTCCACCATTTCTGTTCAGAGAAGGATTCTTTTTTTTTTTTCTTTTCTTTTTGGTTTGAGAGGGGAGTTAAAGAGGCTATTTTTGTCAAAAAAGGGAATCCTTCTCTGAACAGAAATGGTGGAGTCAGACATAATTTGTCTCCCATCTACAATTCCATTATTAAGCCTAGATCAAACAAACAGGTAAACAATAGGGCTAGCCAGGTCAGGGCCAGAGGTGTGAAAAACAGGCGTGTAGGGATGAATAGGGATCATTATCTAGACGCCAGAGAAACAAAAGACGGAAACCAATGAGATAGTTCCGGAAAGTAGTTAGCTAGGTAGCTCCTCCCTACAGCAAGATATAAGCAAGTGTCTTACCAGTATTCTTATTAGAGCTGACGAAGCCTCTCGGATGAGCGGCGAAATGTTTTCAACCAAACAAACTTTGTCCAGTTGACAAATTAAACTTCTCCTTTTATCATGGATTCTACCTGGACGACTGAGGGACTTTTCTCACATTTCTAACAAATGTTTTGTTTTGAGAAGAAAAACAAGCTTTATTTCATGTTCCAGGGAAGTTACTGGACCTACTTACGTGGGCTCCAGAAAGCGAGCTGAACCGGGATCAGCTGAGACTGTCAGAGGTAAACCGGTGTCAACACACGGAACTTTTAGAAGGAAACTCGTACAGATTAACATTAACCCCCCCCACTTTATCAACTATAATTTTTTTCACCATGCCCCAGTTGCAGCTCTGTATTAAAATAAAACATGAATGTTTTATCTTTGTAGGTTAAGACTTGTAGGGAATTGTAAAAAATAAAATGTCAGAGGGTGTAAATTGTTCAGTGTTAGTCCCACACATTTGCCACAAGAGGGAGCTATGACTATTTCACATATCGCACCCTTCTCATCGTCTGCAATAAACGCAAGAATAATCCAAATATGTATAACTGTAGGAATAACTCGTACGTAATGGCCTCAAATCTTTTTTTAAAGTACCCATATTGCACAATTTTCTGATCCGTTATATATATTTCCGCATCACAAACGCACCTGGAGTTGTTTGATGTGGACGCTGCATGTTTAGGCCGAGTTCTTCTCAAAGAAAATGTTCTGTTGTTGCACTGTTTTTAAACTGCATACACCTTCACTAGAATAATCTGGATAATTTCAGCCCTGGAAATGCAGATCTCTACTGAACCAAAGGTAAAAGGAGCTGTTCCCTTTTTTAAACTACAGCTTCATCACAAGGTGGAACAGAGCGTTTTGACCTTTGGAGACTAATAATAAAGGATTACTCAAACGTGTGACTGAAACAAAACGACTCCAGGTCTGCTGTTTGAGGAGGAAACGTAACATGACTTGAAGCTCACAAATCCATTGTGTTTTGTAGGTTGGAGTCCAAGGTGGAAAGCTGTTTGGAACGGCACAGGTCTGCAGGCTCCAGCGGGACTAAAGAGCTCAGTCTGTGCTCAGGTAGGAATGAAGAGCTTTTATTGATGCAGTAAAAATACAGGAAAATAAGCATAAGATCTATGGCAAACCATCTTAACCTTTTAAAAGCTAAATGTTTCAGATGTCTAATTCAGTTTTGCCTTTTCAAAAAAGTTTCAAATCCTATCCATAATTGTCATTTTCAGATATCCACAAAGAAATTCTTCCTAGGGCAAGTCCCCCTCTACATCAACGGTGAGTCTGTGGAGAGGGTCAACACTTGTTCTCCTCTCCCATGACATCTCCTGGACTGAGAACATCACGGCAATCCCTAAGAAGGCCCAGCAGCGTCTACACTTCCTGAGGGTACGAATTAGACCCCAGCCTGCTACGTGACCTTCTACCGTGCGTTCATTGAGAGCCTGCTGACGTACGGCAGCTGCACCAAGGTGGACAGGGAGTGGTTTCAGAGGGCAGTTAAGACGGTGCAGAAGATCATGGGCTGTCCTCTCCCCTCCCTGATGGACATCTACACCTCCCGCTGCCTCAGAGCCATGACAGCAAGGACAGCTCCCACCCTGGCTCTGTTCTTTGACCTGCTGCCCTCAGGAAGGTGTCACAGGTGCATTTAAGCAAGGACTAATGGACTTCCCAAGGGCCATAACCACTCTGAACACTCACATGCACCGACTCCGCCCATTCTCCTCCATCCACCTGTTGTGCACTTACTAAACACAGTGGAATATATCTTGTTGGACAATATCTATTACAGTGTAATAGTTTTTGTAGCATATCCACCTGGGCTGTAATATTTTGAACTGGGTTTTGTATCTAATTACAGTGCCATTTTTGGACCGCTGCAGCTCATTTGCTTTTTCACTGAACATCATGCAGACCGTTTTCTTTAGCATATTGTACTGTATTAGATGTTGCCAACAAGCTATAGCACTGTGTTAAAGGGATTTTTTTAAATGTTCATCTGTTTGCGTTCCCTTCTAAAAGTGTCATGCCTTAAGTCTCATCTCAGTCCGGTTCTGCAGCTCACGTAAGTAGGTCCGGTGAGTTCACGGGGACGGGTAATAACGCTTGTTTTTCTTCACAACATCATTTGTCCAAAAAGTGATCCAACATTTCCGTATTTTGTGTAATTGGCATGGTTCCCTTTTCTCTCTGAGTTGTATCGCTGCGCATGTAGCCTAGCCTAGCCTGTTCAGTTGTAAACATCCGCTTACAAGTGAACAGGCTATAAAGCTAACGTGGCTATAAAGCTAATCTAGAGAAAGTGTGCGAATGTGAATTGGGCAGCTGGATTTTTTTTGGACAACTGTGACAGAAATATCACTTTTTGGATAAATGTTTTGCAAAGAAAAACAAGCTTTATTACCTGTCCCCGCGAACTCACCGGACCTACTTACGTGAGCTGCAGAACCAGACTGAGACGAGACTGTTAAGGCATGACACTTTTAGAAGGGAACGCAAACAGATGAACTTTTAAAAAAATCCCTTTAACACAGTGTTATAGCTTGTTGGCAACATCTAATACAGTACAATATGCTAAAGAAAACGGTCTGCATGATGTTCAGTGAAAAAGCAAATGAGCTGCAGCGGTCCAATGTCTTTCTGGACGGGCGGAACTCAGCCTCGTCAAAGAGTTTAAATACCTGGGACTGACGTTGGACCTGATATTGACATTTAAGAAACACATTAAGCGCCTCACAAAAACCGTTAATTTTAACTTGGTGAATTTTAAACACCCTTTTAAAGACCCTTCATGACTCTATATGCGGCACGAATGTTTTTACGCTCCATGATTCTGTCTCATAGAGAGATCTGCATTACCACATGGGCACAACACTCAAACCAGTTGAATCACTTTTTAAAAAAGCTGTGAAAATACTAGACAAGAAACCATTCTCAGTTCACCACTGCACAATTTTAGACAAGTATAACTTGCTCAGTTTTAATTTTGTTCATTTTAAATATGGTTGTTTTATATATAAAAAGTTTTACATGGACTTGCTCCTCCTCCACTGCAGGATTTTATTAAAACAGACCGTCAGTGGGATGGGAACAAGGGCCTCGGCCCAGGGGGAACTGTGAGGTCCACACAGACCCCGGGGGAACTGTGAGGTCCACACAGACCCCGGGGGAACTGTGAGGTCCACACAGACCCCGGGGGAACTGTGAGGTCCACACAGACCCCGGGGGAAGTGTGAGGTCCACACAGACCCCGGGGGAACTGTGAGGTCCACACAGACCCCGGGGGAAGTGTGAGGTCCACACACAGACCCCGGGGGAAGTGTGAGGTCCCGCACAGACCCCGGGGGAACTGTGAGGTCCACACACAGACCCCGGGGGAAGTGTGAGGTCCCGCACAGACCCCGGGGGAACTGTGAGGTCCTACACACAGACCCCGGGGGAAGTGTGAGGTCCACACACAGACCCCGGGGGAAGTGTGAGGTCCACACACAGACCCCGGGGGAAGTGTGAGGTCCTACACACAGACCCCGGGGGAACTGTGAGGTCCACACACAGACCCCGGGGGAAGTGTGAGGTCCACACAGACCCCGGGGGAACTGTGAGGTCCACACAGACCCCGGGGGAAGTGTGAGGTGCCGCGCAGACCCCGGGGGAAGTGTGAGGTCCACACACAGACCCCGGGGGAAGTGTGAGGTCCACACACAGACCCCGGGGGAAGTGTGAGGTCCACACACAGACCCCGGGGGAACTGTGAGGTCCGCACAGACGCTCTACATTTGGACAAACTGTGCTCTCAGTCAGAGGCTCTAAGTTCTGGAACACACTCCCATTATCAAGAAGAGATTCCAACACTGGACACTTTAAATCACACTTGAAACAGCGGCTAAAGGAAAACCAGACTTGTGGACACTTTTAATTAGGGATGTCAACAATTAATCGATTAACGATTAATTGTCGATTAAGACGTTAGTCGAACAAAATGCATTAATTGTAATTAATCGCGAATCACGGACACGCGCACCCGCGAGGTCACGAAACAAGGCAACCGCGCACCGCGCTGCGCCAAGCTCGACTCGCAGGCGCCAACGGCCCGGGTGTATGCGCGAGGCGAGATCGAACCGCGGCGCCCAGGAATGCGTCTCAGCCTGAGCCGCTGCTGCTTTTGTGCTGCACGTGGTGGTTTAGTCCAGGTCTAGACCTGGTCGAGTCCTGGTTTAGTCCAGGTCCAGTCCAGGTTTAGTCCTGGTCTAGACCTGGTCGAGTCCTGGTTTAGTCCAGGTCCAGTCCAGGTTTAGTCCTGGTCTAGACCTGGTCGAGTCCTGGTTTAGTCCAGGTCCAGTCCAGGTTTAGTTCTGGTCTAGACCTGGTTTAGTCCTGGTCTAGTCTCTTAGCCAATCAGGACAGAACACAATGTTACACTATTAAAAAAATGTTACAATATAAAAATTAAATTAAATTTAAAAAATCTGCAAACCGCGATACTGTATTTTGTTATTCAGGATCAATACATTTGTCTGCTTTTTACTAAGGAATAATTGAGGAATATACAATATAATAATACTATGATATATTTATGACTCAGTGTTATGTTACTATAGCTTATATTCTTAAAGACCCTATTGAAACACGAAAATTCAGGTGAAAAACACCACTTATCAGTTCATCGTAAGTCGATCGATAAGGTCAATCAACTATGAATTAATGAATTAATCGATAATTTGCATCCCTAGTTTTAATGTTTTTAATGTTGGTGTTATTGTCAGTTGTTTTTGCTGTGGTGTCACCTGCCCAGGGACGACAGATGGAAATGAGCGTTCTTGCTATAATCTGGCATATTTACACTGCTGCTGCAGATGTTCATTAATCTGCACTGTCCCTATTAAATAAATAAACTGAGTTCTGTCTAACACCTCCCTCTACAATGTAAAGACTCTCTAGTTTGTGTGTATATACGGTTGTATACGTCGCCCCTACTGTAATATCTGAGCAATAACCTGGCATCTGATGTGTAGTACAGGTCTTTGTTTTGTTTTTTCCCCTCTATACTGTGTAAATATCCTGCGGTGTTGAAAATATCGTACTTACAGTGGCTTGCGAAACTATTTGGCTCCCTTGAACTTTGTGACCTTTTGCCACATTTCAGGCTTCAAACATAAAGATATAAAACTGTAATTTCTTGTGAAGAATCAACAACAAGTGGGACACAATCATGAAGTGGAACACACTTTATAGGATATTTTTAACTTTTTTAACAAATAAAAAATGAAAAATTGGGTGTGCAAAATCATTCAGCCCCATTGAGTTAATACTTTGTAGCGCCACCTTTTGCTGCGATTACAGCTGCAAGTCGCTTGGGGTATGTCTCTATCAGTTTTGCACATTGAGAAACTGATATTTTTGCCCATTCCTCCTTGCAAAACAGCTCGAGCTCAGTGAGGTTGGATGGAGAGCATTTGTGAACAGCAGTTTTCAGTTCTTTCCACAGATTCTCAATTGGATTGAGGTCTGGACTTTGACTTGGCCATTCTAACACCTTGATATGTTTTTTGGTGAACCATTCCATTGTAGCTTTTGCTTTATGTTTTGGATCATTGTCTTGTTGGAAGACAAATCTCCGTCCCAGTCTCAGGTCTTTTGCGGACTCCATCAGGTTTTCTTCCAGAATGGTCCTGTATTTGGCTCCATCCATCTTCCCATCAATTTTAACCATCTTCCCTGTCCCTGCTGAAGAAAAGCAGGCCCAAACCATGATGCTGCCACCACCATGTTTGACAGTGGGGATGGTGTGTTGAGGGTGATGAGCTGTGCTGCTTTTACACCAAACATAACGTCTTGCATTGTTGCCAAAAAGTTCGATTTTGGTCTCATCTGACCAGAGCACCTTCTTCCACATGTTTGGTGTGTCTCCCAGGTGGCTTGTGGCAAACTTTAAACGACACTTTTTATGGATATCTTTAAGAAATGGCTTCCTTCTTGCCACTCTTCCATAAAGGCCAGATTTGTGCAGTATACGACTGATTGTTGTCCTATGGACAGATTCTCCCACCTCAGCTGTAGACCTCTGCCGTTCATCCAGAGTGATCATGGGCCTCTTGGCTGCATCTCTGATCAGTCTTCTCCTTGTATGAGCTGAAAGTTTAGGGGGACGGCCAGATCTTGGTAGATTTGCAGTGGTCTGATACTCCTTCCATTTCAATATTATTGCTTGCACAGTGCTCCTTGGGATGTTTAAAGCTTGGGAAATCTTTTTGTATCCAAATCCAGCTTTAAACTTCTCCACAACAGTATCTCGGGCCTGCCTGGTGTGTTCCTTGTTCTTCATGATGCTCTCTGCGCTTTAAACAGACCTCTGAGACTATCACAGTGCAGGTGCATTTATACAGAGACTTGATTACACATAGGTGGATTCCATTTATCATCGTTAGTCATTTAGGTCAACATTGAATCATTCAGAGATCCTCACTGAACTTCTGGACAGAGTTTGCTGCACTGAAAGTAAAGGGGCTGAATGATTTTGCACGCCCAATTTTTCGTTTTTTATTTGTTAAAAAAGTTTAAAATATCCTATAAAGTGTGTTCCACTTCATGATTGTGTCCCACTTGTTGTTGATTCTTCACAAGAAATTACAGTTTTATATCTTTATGTTTGAAGCCTGAAATGTGGCAAAAGGTCACAAAGTTCAAGGGAGCCAAATAGTTTCGCAAGCCACTGTAAATGTCTGCACTGAAGTGAGATGCTTTCATTCTCATTGTATGACATAAATTGTACAATAAAAGGCGTTCTATTCTAAATGACGCAGCTTTTGCCGTTCATTTGTTTGGGGCTCATTAGATATCCAATGTGAATTACGGATATCTGCATCTGAATTATAGTCGGAGATATCTCAAATTTGATTTTGTTTAGTCATAGTTCCAGTTCAAGATATCTTTGTTCTATTTCAGATGTTTTGGCTTTAGGAACAAATTGCTTTTTGGTGCGCTGCTTGTAGCTTGACAACTTGGTGCTTTCAATGTCATGACGTTTTGAGATTTTTAACTTTCAATCTGCCTAGTCAAAGCTGAATTGGACATCTGCAGTTGCCATTTATGGTGTGACGAGTTGAATGTCGTTTTGCATGACATAATTGCAGATATCTGTAATTCAGTTTTGACTAGTCGAGGGAGAGAGAGATGGGTCAAATGCAGAGGACACATTTCCCTTTGTGGACAGCAAGTGAAATAAATGCTTTGATCTTAATTTTTGCCGCTTTTATCTCGGAAGCAGATCGAGTCCAAAAATATGTAGACCAGTGATGTCGGCAATTCCAGGGCTGAAATGAAGGATTCTAGTGAAGGTGTGTGGAGTTTAAAAACACTTTCTTTGAGAGAAGAATCCTAAATCTGCAGGTTTGTGTGTTAAACATGTGAATAAAACAAAACAAAACACAACTCCAGGTCTGTCTGTGATGAGGAAACGACATTATAACATTAGAAAATATCGTAATACGAGTCCCTCACGTGGACTTGTTTGCCTCTTTTGCTGTTCGCAGGCCTGGACTGGTAATCGGGCACACCGGGCATTTTCCCGGTGGGCCGACAGTCCTAGGGGCCGATGCCCTTCTTTTTTTTCTTTTTTTAAACTTCGAGACCGGCCCACAATTTAGGACTGAACCAGGAATAAACCAGGACTAAACCAGGACTAATCAGGACTAAATCAGGACTAAATCAGGTCTGAACCAGGACTTAACCAGGACTAAACCAGGACTAATCAGGACTAAATCAGGTCTGAACCAGGACTAAACCAGGACTAAATCAGGTCTGAACCAGGACTAAACTAGGACTAATTACATCTAAATTAGGACTAAATCAGGTCTGAACCAGGACTAAATCAGGACTAAATCAGGTCTGAACCAGGACTAATCAGGACTAATCGGGTCTAAATCAGGACTAAATCAGGTCTGAACCAGGACTAAACCAGGACTTAATCAGGTCTAAATCAGGACTAAATCAGGTCTGAACCAGGACTAAACCAGGACTAATCAGGTCTAAATCAGGACTAAATCAGGTCTGAACCAGGACTTAACCAGGACTAAACCAGGACTAATCAGGACTAAATCAGGTCTGAACCAGGACTAAACCAGGACTAAATCAGGTCTGAACCAGGACTAAACTAGGACTAATTACATCTAAATTAGGACTAAATCAGGTCTGAACCAGGACTAAATCAGGACTAAATCAGGTCTGAACCAGGACTAATCAGGACTAATCGGGTCTAAATCAGGACTAAATCAGGTCTGAACCAGGACTAAACCAGGACTTAATCAGGTCTAAATCAGGACTAAATCAGGTCTGAACCAGGACTAAACCAGGACTAATCAGGTCTAAATCAGGACTAAATCAGGTCTGAACCAGGACTAAACCAGGACTAATCAGGTCTGAACCAGGACTAAATCAGGACTAAATCAGGACTGAACCAGTACTAAACCAGGACTAATCAGGTCTAAATCAGGACTAAATCAGGTCTGAACCAGGACTAAATCAGGACTAAATCAGGACTAAATCAGGACTAAATCAGGTCTGAACCAGGACTAAACCAGGACTTAATCAGGTCTAAATCAGGACTAAATCAGGTCTGAACCAGGACTAAACCAGGACTAATCAGGTCTAAATCAGGACTAAATCAGGTCTGAACCAGGACTAAACCAGGACTAATCAGGTCTGAACCAGGACTAAATCAGGACTAAATCAGGACTGAACCAGTACTAAACCAGGACTAATCAGGTCTAAATCAGGACTAAATCAGGTCTGAACCAGGACTAAACCAGGACTTAATCAGGTCTAAATCAGGACTAAATCAGGTCTGAACCAGGACTAAACCAGGACTAATCAGGTCTAAATCAGGACTAAATCAGGTCTGAACCAGGACTAAACCAGGACTAATCAGGTCTGAACCAGGACTAAATCAGGACTAAATCAGGACTGAACCAGTACTAAACCAGGACTAATCAGGTCTAAATCAGGACTAAATCAGGTCTGAACCAGGACTAAATCAGGACTAAATCAGGTCTGAACCAGGACTAAACCAGGACTAAATCAGGACTAATCAGGTCTAAATCAGGACTAAATCAGGTCTAAATCAGGACTAAATCAGGTCTGAACCAGGACTAAACCAGGACTAATCAGGTCTAAATCAGGACTAAATCAGGTCTGAACCAGGACTAAATCAGGACTAAATCAGGACTAAATCAGGTCTGAACCAGGACTAAACCAGGACTAAATCAGGACTAATCAGGTCTAAATCAGGACTAAATCAGGTCTAAATCAGGACTAAATCAGGTCTGAACCAGGACTAAACCAGGACTAATCAGGTCTAAATCAGGACTAAATCAGGTCTGAACCAGGACTAAATCAGGACTAAATCAGGACTAAATCAGGTCTGAACCAGGACTAAACCAGGACTAAATCAGGACTAATCAGGTCTAAATCAGGACTAAATCAGGTCTAAATCAGGACTAAATCAGGTCTGAACCAGGACTAAACCAGGACTAATCAGGTCTAAATCAGGACTAAATCAGGACTGAACCAGGACTAAACCAGGACTAAACCAGGACTAATCAGGTCTGAACCAGGACTAAATCAGGACTAAATCAGGACTAAATCAGGTCTGAACCAGGACTAAACCAGGACTAATCAGGTCTAAATCAGGTCTAAATCAGGACTAAATCAGGTCTGAACCAGGACTAAATCAGGACTAAATCAGGACTGAACCAGGACTAAACCAGGACTAATCAGGTCTGAACCAGGACTAAATCAGGTCTAAATCAGGTCTGAACCAGGACTAAATCAGGACTAAATCAGGTCTAAATCAGGACTAAATCAGGTCTGAACCAGGACTAAACCAGGACTAATCAGGACTAAATCAGGACTAAATCAGGTCTGAACCAGGACTATACCAGGACTAATCAGGTCTAAATCAGGACTAAATCAGGTCTGAACCAGGACTAAATCAGGTCTGAACCAGGACTAAACCAGGACTAATCAGGTCTAAATCAGGACTAAATCAGGTCTGAACCAGGACTAAATCAGGACTGAACCAGGACTAAACCAGGACTAATCAGGTCTGAACCAGGACTAAATCAGGACTAAATCAGGTCTAAATCAGGACTAAATCAGGTCTGAACCAGGACTAAACCAGGACTAATCAGGTCTAAATCAGGACTAAATCAGGTCTGAACCAGGACTAAATCAGGACTAAATCAGGACTGAACCAGGACTAAATCAGGACTAAATCAGGACTAAATCAGGTCTGAACCAGGACTATACCAGGACTAAATCAGGACTAATCGGGTCTAAATCAGGACTAATCAGGTCTAAATCAGGACTAAATCAGGTCTGAACCAGGACTAAACCAGGACTAATCAGGTCTGAACCAGGACTAAATCAGGACTAAATCAGGACTGAACCAGGACTAAATCAGGACTAATCAGGTCTAAATCAGGACTAAATCAGGTCTGAACCAGGACTAATCAGGACTAAATCAGGACTAAATCAGGTCTGAACCAGGACTAAACCAGGACTAAACCAGGACTAAATCAGGTCTGAACCAGGACTAAACCAGGACTAAATCAGGACTAAATCAGGTCTGAACCAGGACTAATCAGGACTAAATCAGGACTAAATCAGGTCTGAACCAGGACTAAATCAGGACTAATCAGGTCTAAATCAGGTCTGAACCAGGACTAAACCAGGACTAATCAGGTCTAAATCAGGACTAAATCAGGTCTGAACCAGGACTAATCAGGACTAAATCAGGTCTGAACCAGGACTAAATCAGGACTAATCAGGTCTAAATCAGGACTAAATCAGGTCTGAACCAGGACTAAACCAGGATTAATCAGGTCTAAATCAGGACTAAATCAGGTCTGAACCAAGACTAAACCAGGACTAATTATGAGGGGCCGGTCTAAGCCAAAAATGCCAGGGCTATTTTTTTGTCCCAGTCCAGACATGGCTGTTCGTGTCCCTCTCCCTGACAGCAGCAGTCTGTGGTCTGTCTCCACATCAGGATTCTGGTCAGGTTTGGTGTGTGAGTCTGCTCCTGCTCTGAATACAAAAACATGAGGATCAATACAGAAACATGAGGGGAGGACACTGCACATGGACGCCGAGGGACAAAGACGTCTCTGCACGACTCAAAGGAAGAAAACGCAATAAGCAACTTGATAATAAACAACAAAAAAATCAAACAAAAACAAAACATTTGCCCAAAAAGGAGTGCGAAGAAAACTTATTTACTCCCTCTTCTAATTTAGCATAATGAGCCTTTTTTTTTTTTACATTCTTCGAACATTTTACATTTGGATTTGACTATTTACAAAAGGATTCCAACAATGGAAACAGACGCAGATACGAGAACAAACCAACAAAGGTGCAGAAACAAACATAAATCAGCTCTACAGAAGGCAGTTTGTTCTAATACTCAGACCCACTCTCTTTTTTTTTTCTCCCTAGTTTTTTTTACTATGATAGTTATATTCTAGTTATTATTTAGTGTTTATGTTCACACCAGGTCTGGACTGGGACAAAAAAACGGCCCTGGCATTTTTGGCTTGACCGGCCCCTCATAATTAGTCCTGGTTCAATCCTGGTTTAGTCCTGGTTCAGACCTGATTTAGTCCTGATTTAGTCCTGGTTCAATCCTGATTTAGTCCTGATTTAGACCTGATTAGTCCTGGTTTAGTCCTGGTTCAAATCCTGATTTAGTCCTGGTTTAGACCTGATTAGTCCTGGTTTAGTCCTGGTTTAGTCCTGGTTCAATCCTGATTTACTCCTGGTTCAGACCTGACTTAGTCCTGATTTAGACCTGATTAATACTGGTTTAGTCCTGGTTTAGTCCTGGTTTAGTCCTGGTTCAGACCTGATTTAGTCCTGATTTAGACCTGATTAGTCCTGGTTTAGTCCTGGTTTAGTCCTAGTTTAGTCCTGGTTTAGTCCTGGTTCAATCCTGATTTAGTCCTGGTTCAGTTCTAAATTGTGGGCCTGTCTCTAAGAAAAAAAAAAAAAAAAAGAACGGTATCAGCCCCTAGGACTGTCGGCCCACCGGGAAAATGCCCGGTATGCCCGATTACCAGTCCAGGCCTGGTTCACACCTTATCACCGAGACAAGTTCCTCGTCTGAATTGTGTTCACTTGACAATGGCAATAAAAGTCTTTCTGATTCTGATAAACTGTGACCAAATGTTTATAGAACAACATGAATTTATGGATATTTTGGCATTTCTTGAGACGTGTATCCAGACTGTTTTACACCACATGTCGACACACAAACATTTACAGCTACTTTGAACTTTTGGCAATTTGAAATTTTATTTTATTTGTAGGGCTGTCAGTTTTACGCATTAATTAGATTAATTACACTGCACTGGCGGCACGGTGGCACGGTAATCCTAGTTTCTGATTGGCTGAAAAGGGCGCGGTGCCTGGATAACTAACTCTTCTGAGCCACACAGACCGATTTTCTGGGCATAGAAGCGCTGTGACCAGTGGCTAGAGTTTTGAATTGCTTAACAAAAGTTCTGCGTGAGAAATGCCATGTGTGGCATGTGAGCGTGTGAACACGTTGAAATGCGTGTGTCACACTCTCAATGTGTGAGACTTGAGAGCGCTGCAGTGATAGTGCCCACTTAACCAAACCACCAAACCACGCTCGCAGAATTTGGGTACCGAATTAATAAAGCGACCACTTGAAAACTGACAAACTCAATCGCAAAGTGGGTTCGCTCGTTCGCTCGATCACAGTCTGTCACACACTCTTAAAATGCGATTAAATAATTACAAATCCTGTAATTAGATACATTTTTAATCACCTGACAGCACTATTTAAATTAGGACGATGCATATTAATCAACATGTCAGCAGAGAGCTTCAATGTAAATATGCCGGAGTTAACACAATAGCTCATTTACATCCGTAGTCCTAAGGCAGGTAAGAACAAAACACATTCACGAAAACAGAAAACACAATAGACATTTCACCAAGAGCATGTAGGGGCAATAGACCCATCTCCAATAGTCAGAATAAAGTTTCAGAGGTGTTTTAAAGGCTGAAGGTGCCACAGTTCCTGACGTGGGCTGGCAGTGTGTTCCATGTCTATGAGCCTCTGATAGATGCCACCGTTTGGCCAAATTTAGTCCTACGCCTTTTTATGTTAGTCTCCTTTTTTAATAATAATAATATATTTTATTTATAATGCACTTTACATTTGACCTCAAATCTCAAAGTGCTACACTTGCAACAATAAAAGAACATCAAAAACATCATAAAACTTTGTAAAAGAACATAAAAAGAACAATTAAAAACATAAAATATTGTGCGCTTTTCTAAAAAGATGAGTCTTGAGTCCTTTTTTAAAAGTTTCCACCGTCTGTGGGGCCCTGAGGTGGTCAGGTAGGGCTCGGTCCCCCATGGTCTTGAGCCGTGTCCTGGGCGGGAGCAGACGGTGCTGTTGGCCTGACCGGGTCCTGGCTGAGGTGTGCAGTGTGAGCAGGTCTGAGAGGTAGGTGGGGGCATCACCGTGGAGACAGTGGTGGGTGTGCAGGAGGATTTTGTATTCTATACGGAGGTGCACGGGGAGCCAGTGGAGGGTGTGGAGGATGGGGGTGATGTGCTCATGTTTCCGCACCCTCATCAGGACCCTGGCAGCGCTGTTTTGGACATACTGGAGCTTTTGGATGCTCCTGCCAGGGATCCCGATGAGGAGTGCGTTGCAATACCTATAAAATCCAGTAAGGGAGGAGTAGGAGGAGGAGCAAGCCCGTTTAAAACTTTAAAAATGAGGCGAGCATCCATAAATATCTGATAACTATCAAAATCCAAAATGTTATACTTAGTTAAGATGTTACAATAATGATACTGTAAAGGCTTTTTGTCCAAAGTTTTCAGTGTTTTCTTGATTTCCATCCCATCTTGAATTATGAGTTCTCTCATTTTGAAGAAGTTTTGTAGATTTCTTGGAAGTAAATTGTTGAATGTTTTAAATATCAGTGTATAATACACTCAACAAAAATATAAACGCAACACTTTTGTTTTTGCTCCCATTTTTCATGAGATGGACTTAAAGATGTAAAATTCATTCCAGATACACAATATTACCATTTCTCTCAAACATTGTTCACAAATCTGTCTAAATGTGTGATAGTGAGCACTTCTGCTTTGCTGAGATAATCCATCCCACCTCACAGGTGCCACATCAAGATGCTGATCTGACATCATGATTAGTGCACAGGTGCGCCTTATACTGCCCACAATAAAAGGACACTCTGAAATGTGTGTTTTGTCTCACAGCAAAATGCCACAGATGTCACAAGCATTGAGGGAGCGTGCAATTGGCATGCTGACAGCAGGAATGTCAACCAGATCTGTTGCTCGTGCATTGAATGTTCATTTCTCCACCATAAGCCGTCTCCAAAGGCGTTTCAGAGAATATGGCAGTACATCCAACCGGCCTCACAACCGCAGACCACGTGTAACCACACCAGCCCAGGACCTCCACATCCAGCAGGTTCACCTCCAAGATCGTCTGAGACCAGCCACTCGGACAGCTGCTGAAACAATTGGTTTGCATAACCAAACAAGTTCTGCACAAACTGTCAGAAACCGTCTCAGGGAAGCTCAACTGCATGCTCGTCGTCCTCATCGGGGTCTTAACCTGACTCCAGATCGTCGCCGTAACAGACTTGAGTGGGCAAATGCTCACATTCGATGGCGTCTGGCACGTTGGAGAGGTGTTCTCTTCACGGATGAATCTCGGTTTACATTGTTCAGGGCAGATGGCAGACAGCGTGTGTGGCGTCGTGTGGGTGAGCGCTTTGCTGATGTCAATGTTGTGGATCGAGTGGCCCATGGTGGTGGTGGGGTTATGGTATGGGCAGGCATCTGTTATGGACGAAGAACACAGGTGCATTTTATAAGATAAGATAAGATAAGATAAGACTTTATTGATCTCACACAGGAGAAATTTACTCGCCACAGTAGCTCCAGGACAATTGGACAGGAGGGAAAAAGTGCATGCAGGCAGGGAGGGGATAAAGTAAGTAATAAATAGTGCAAATAGTAATATGTAATAATAATAATAATTAAAGCCGCAAGCGGCGTTGGTCGGGACCTCGCACCTGCGTTTGTTCGTCTTACTGAGACGCACAGCCATACCAAATTTCGTGTGCCTGGCACAATTATCTCACTTCCTGTTGGGCGTGGCCATGACATTGTAGATACCCTGTCAGAACAGACCCTGTCAGACCCTGTCAGACCCTGTCAGACCCTGTCAGACTCTGTTAGACCCTGTCAGACTCTGTCAGACCCTGTCAGACCCTGCATGTGGCCTACATGCTGAGGCCTACATGAACCTTCGATGCTTGTCCCCACATTGCTGCTTGCAGCTATATCAGATCAAAGGTACAAAGATCAAAGACCTTTGATCAGGGCGTTGCCTAGCAACAAATACCTCCCATTCATAACTCATCACTCCCATTCAATAAATACCTAATTTTATCGATCCGCCGTATCGTCATATTACCGCCTATTTGAAAATCCTTCGCAATTTAACATCTCCAACGTCTTAAGATTATGTTCACCAAAATTTAAGCCCATCTGAGGTACGGTGTAGGAGAAGTGTTTCAAATTCCATTCTATGTCCAATACCCAAAAATCACACAAAAGCCCAATTATCTCACTTCCTGTTGGGCGTGGCCATGACATTGCAGTGAGGCGTTTGTTCGTCTTATTGAGATACACGTCCCTACCGAATTTCGTGCGCCTATCTTAAACGGTATGCCAGCCCCGAAAGACAACGCGCTAGGGGCGCTATCGAGCTCCTGGGGGTCACTGGGGGACGGGACTTTGTGTGGTCGTACTGGCAGCACTTTGTGATGCCCGTGCAAAGTTTCGTTCGTTTTGAAGCATGGGAACATGCTCAAAATTGCCCCAGCGAGTGTGAACAAGAACAAGAATAATAATAATTAAAGCCGCAAGCGGCGTTGGTCGGGACCTCGCACCTGCGTTTGTTCGTCTTACTGAGACGCACAGCCATACCAAATTTCGTGTGCCTGGCACAATTATCTCACTTCCTGTTGGGCGTGGCCATGACATTGTAGATACCCTGTCAGAACAGACCCTGTCAGACCCTGTCAGACCCTGTCAGACCCTGTCAGACTCTGTTAGACCCTGTCAGACCCTGCATGTGGCCTACATGCTGAGGCCTACATGAACCTTCGATGCTTGTCCCCACATTGCTGCTTGCAGCTATATCAGATCAAAGGTACAAAGATCAAAGACCTTTGATCAGGGCGTTGCCTAGCAACAAATACCTCCCATTCATAACTCATCACTCCCATTCAATAAATACCTAATTTTATCGATCCGCCGTATCGTCATATTACCGCCTATTTGAAAATCCTTCGCAATTTAACATCTCCAACGTCTTAAGATTATGTTCACCAAAATTTAAGCCCATCTGAGGTACGGTGTAGGAGAAGTGTTTCAAATTCCATTCTATGTCCAATACCCAAAAATCACACAAAAGCCCAATTATCTCACTTCCTGTTGGGCGTGGCCATGACATTGCAGTGAGGCGTTTGTTCGTCTTATTGAGATACACGTCCCTACCGAATTTCGTGCGCCTATCTTAAACGGTATGCCAGCCCCGAAAGACAACGCGCTAGGGGGCGCTATCGAGCTCCTGGGGGTCACTGGGGGACGAGACTTTGTGTGGTCGTACTGGCAGCACTTTGTGATGCCCGTGCAAAGTTTCGTTCGTTTTGAAGCATGGGAACATGCTCAAAATTGCCCCAGCGAGTGTGAACAAGAACAAGAATAATAATAATAATAATAGGGAAACAAAGCAACAACAATAGGGACCTTCGCCCCCTTCGGGCTCGGTCCCTAATTAAAGCCGCAAGCGGCGTTGGTCGGGACCTCGCACCTGCGTTTGTTCGTCTTACTGAGACGCACACCCATACCGAATTTCGTGTGCCTGGCAAAAATGGTAAGCCATATCGGACAATTTTTCCTGTTAGGGGCTCAGCTAGCGGTAGATTTCTGACAGTTCACTGGCCTGTCATATGGGGGCGCTATGTCAGACTGCCAGTTATTTGGCATGAAAATCTTGGTAGTCCTCATCTACATTACCCTGTGAAGTTTTAGTCTGAGGAAGAACTCCAAATTCAATAAAAACCTCCCATTCATAACTCCCATTCAATAAATACCTAAGTTTATCGATCCGCCGTATCGTCATATTACCGTCTATTTGAAAATCCTTCGCAATTTAACATCTCCAACGTCTTAAGATTATGTTCACCAAAATTTAAGCCCATCTGATGTACGTTGTAGGAGAAGTGTTTCAAAATGAAGTGGTGACACACCTCCTATTGCATTTGGCACTTTCAAATGGTAGCAAAATTCATCAGGCCGCCATTTTGTCATCTTACAAGATATCAAAAATCCCTTCGCAATTAAACATCTCCAATGTCTTGAGCTTATGTACTCCAAAACTTATGCCAATCTGATGTACGGTGTAGGAGGAGTGTTTTAAAATCTATTCTATGTCATATCACAGAAAATCGCAATACAAGTCTTCTTATCTCACTTCCTGTTGGGCGTGGCCATGACATTGTAATTACAATTTTGTTCGTCTTAGTGAGATACACACCCATACCAACTTTCATGTGTCTGGCTGAAATCGTATGCCACCCACGATCCTCTTTGTGTTAAAACGCTCATTTGCTGTACATTTTCTGACAGTTCACTGGCCTGTCATATGGGGGCGCTATGTCAGACTGCCAGTTATTTGGCATGAAAATCTTGGTAGTCCTCATGTACATTACCCTGTGAAGTTTTAGTCTGAGGAAGAACTCCAAATTCAATAAATACCTCCTATTCATAACTCATAACTCTGATTCAATAAATACCTAAATTTATCGATCCGCTCGATCCGCCGTATCGTCATATTACCGCCTATTTGAAAATCCTTTGCAATTTAACATCTCCAATGTCTTAAGATTATGTTCACCAAAATTTAAGCCCATCTGAGGTACGGTGTAGGAGAAGTGTCTGCTAAATGAAGTGGTGACACACCTCCTATTGCATTTGGCACTTTCAAATGGTAGCAAAATTCATCAGGCCGCCATTTTGTCATCTTACAAGATATCAAAAATCCCTTTGCAATTTAACATCTCCAATGTCTTGAGCTCATGTACACCAAAATTTACGCCCATCTGATGTACCTTGTAGGAGAAGTGTTTCAAAATGAAGTGGTGACACACCTCCTATTGAATTTGGCACTTTCAAATGGTAGCAAAATTCATCAGGCCGCCATTTTCTCATCTTACAAGATATCAAAAATCCCTTCGCAATTTAACATCTCCAATGTCTTGAGCTCATGTACACCAAAATTTACGCCCATCTGATGTACGGTGTAGGAGGAGTGTTTTAAAATCCATTTTATGTCATATCACACAAAATCGCAATACAAGTCTTCTTATCTCACTTCCTGTTGGGTGTGGCCATGACATTGTAATTACAATTTTGTTCATCTTAGTGAGATACACACTCATACCAACTTTCGTGTGTCTGGCTGAAATAGTATGCCACCCACGATCCTCTTTGTGTTAAAGTGCTCATTTGCTGTACATTTTCTGACAGTTCACTGGCCTGTCATATGGGGGCGCTATGTCAGACTGCCAGTTATTTGGCATGAAAATCTTGGTAGTCCTCATCTACATTACCCTGTGAAGTTTTAGTCTGAGGAAGAACTCCAAATTCAATAAAAACCTCCTATTCATAATTCATAACTCCCATTCAATAAATACCTAAGTTTATCGATCCGCCGTATCGTCATATTACCGCCTATTTGAAAATCCTTCGCAATTTATCATCTCCAACGTCTTAAGATTATGTTCACCAAAATTTAAGCCCATCTGAGGTTCGGTGTAGGAGAAGTGTTTCAAATTCCATTGTATGTCCAATATTACAAAATCACACAAAATGCCAATTATCTCACTTCCTGTTGGGCGTGGCCATGACATTGCAGTGAGGCGTTTGTTCGTCTTATTGAGATACACGTCCCTACCGAATTTCGTGTGCCTATCTTAAACGGAACTCCAAATTCAATAAATAACTCCCATCCATAACTCATAACTCATATCTAATTTTATCGATCCGCTGTATCGTCATATTACCGCCTATTTGAAAATCCTTCGCAATTTAACATCTCCAACGTCTTAAGATTATGTTCACCAAAATTTAAGCCCATCTGAGGTACGGTGTAGGAGAAGTGTTTCAAATTCCATTGTATGTCAAATTTCACAAAAGGCCAATTATCTCACTTCCTGTTGGGCGTGGCCATGACATTGCAGTGAGGCGTTTGTTTGTCTTATTGAGATACACGTCCCTACTGAATTTCGTGCACCTATCTTAAACGGTATGCCAGCCCCGAAAGACAACGCGCTAGGGGGCGCTATCGAGCTCCTGGGGGTCACCGGGAGACGGGTCTTTTTGGAGGCGTAGCTGCCGCCCTACGTGATGCCCCTGCAAAGTCACGTTCGTTTTGAAGCATGGGAACATGCTCAAAATTGCCCAAAAGCGTGTGAAAAAAAAAGTGTCCCAAGAATAATTAAAGCCGCAAGCGGCGTTGGTCGGGACCTCGCACCTGCGTTTGTTCGTCTTACTGAGACGCACACCCATACCGAATTTCGTGTGCCTGGCAAAAATGGTAAGCCATATCGGTCAATTTTTCCTGTTAGGGGCTCAGCTAGCGGTAGATTTCTGACAGTTCTCTGGCCTGTCATATGGTGGCGCTATGTCAAACTGCCAGTTATTTGGCATGAAAATCTTGGTAGTCCTCATCTACATTACCCTGTGAAGTTTTAGTCTGAGGAAGAACTCCAAATTCAATAAATGCCTCCCATTCATAACTCATAACTCCCATTCAATAAATACCTAAGTTTATCGTTCCGCCGTATCGTCATATTACCGCCTATTTGAAAATCCTTCGCAATTTAACATCTCCAACGTCTTAAGATTATGTTCACCAAAATTTAAGCCCATCTGAGGTACGTTGTAGGAGAAATGTTTCCAAATGAAGTGGGGACACACCTCCTATTGCATCTGGCACTTTCAAATGGTAGCAAAATTCATCAGGCCGCCATTTTGTCATCTTACAAGATATCAAAAATCCCTTCGCAATTTAACATCTCCAATGTCTTGAGCTCATGTACACCAAATTTTACGCCCATCTGATGTACGGTGTAGGAGGAGTGTTTTAAAATCTATTCTATGTCATATCACAGAAAATCGCAGTACAAGTCTTCTTATCTCACTTCCTGTTGGGCGTGGCCATGACATTGTAATTACAATTTTGTTCATCTTAGTGAGATACACACCCATACCAACTTTCGTGTGTCTGGCTGAAATCGTATGCCACCCACGATCCTTTTTGTGTTAAAATGCTCATTTGCTGTACATTTTCTGACAGTTCACTGGCCTGTCATATGGGGGCGCTATGTCAGACTGCCAGTTATTTGGCATGAAAATCTTGGTAGTCCTCATCTACATTACCCTGTGAAATTTTAGTCTGAGGAAGAACTCCAAATTCAATAAAAACCTCCTATTCATAATTCATAACTCCCATTCAATAAATACCTAAGTTTATCGATCCGCCGTATCGTCATATTACCGCCTATTTGAAAATCCTTCGCAATTTATCATCTCCAACGTCTTAAGATTATGTTCACCAAAATTTAAGCCCATCTGAGGTTCGGTGTAGGAGAAGTGTTTCAAATTCCATTGTCTGTCCAATATTACAAAATCACACAAAATGCCAATTATCTCACTTCCTGTTGGGCGTGGCCATGACATTGCAGTGAGGCGTTTGTTCGTCTTATTGAGATACACGTCCCTACCGAATTTCGTGCGCCTATCTTAAACGGAACTCCAAATTCAATAAATAACTCCCATCCATAACTCATAACTCATACCTAACTTTATCGATCCGCTGTATCGTCATATTACCGCCTATTTGAAAATCCTTCGCAATTTAACATCTCCAACATCTTCAGATTATGTTCACCAAAATTTAAGCCCATCTGAGGTACGGTGTAGGAGAAGTGTTTCAAATTCCATTGTATGTCAAATTTCACAAAAAGCCAATTATCTCACTTCCTGTTGGGCGTGGACATGACATTGCAGTGAGGCGTTTGTTCGTCTTATTGAGATACACGTCCCTACCGAATTTCGTGCGCCTATCTTAAACGGTATGCCAGCCCCGAAAGACAACGCGCTAGGGGGCGCTATCGAGCTCCTGGGGGTCACTGGGGGACGGGTCTTTTTGGAGGCGTAGCTGCCGCCCTACGTGATGCCCCTGCAAAGTCACGTTCGTTTTGAAGCATAGGAACATGCTCCAAATTGCCCAAAAGCGTGTGAACAAGAACAAGAATAATAATAATAATAATAGAGAAACAGAGCAACTTCAATAGGGACCTTCGTGCCCCTTCGGGCTCGGTCCCTAATAATAATAGAGAAACAGAGCGAGAACAATAGGGACCTTCGTCCCCCTTCGGGGCTCGGTCCCTAATAATAATAATAATAATAATAATAATAGGGAAACAAAGCAACAACAATAGGGACCTTCGTCCCCCTTCGGGGCTCGGTCCCTAATAATGGAAAATAGTAATAATGATAATAGTAACAACAAGCATCAACATGAAAAGGAGGATATTGCATGTCTGGCCTATATGTTAGAATTATACAGTCTGATGGTGGTGGGGATGAAGGATCTGCGGTAGCGCTCCTTCTTGCACTGGGGGTGCCTCAGTCGGCTGCTAAAGGAGCTGCTCAGCTCCTCAATAGTCCGGTGCAGAGGGTGAGAGGTGTCGTCCTTAATGGACATGAATTTGGCCAGTACCCTCCTCTCAGCCACCTCCTCTACACGGTCCAGAGGACAGCCCAGGACAGAGCTGGCCCTCTTAACCAGCTTATTCAGTCTTTTTCTGTCCCGTTCTGTGCTGCTCGGGGCCCAGCAGACGACAGCATAGAGGAGAGCAGAGGCCACCACAGAGTCATAAAAAGTCTTGAGCAGAGGCCTGCTCACTCCAAAGGAACTCAGTCTCCTCAGGAGGTGGAGGCGACTTTGGCCCTTCTTGTACAGGGCGTCAGTGTTGTGGGACCAGTCCAGTTTATTGTTGAGGTGAACACCCAGGTACTTGAAACTGTCCACAGTCTCTATGTCCTGCCCCTGGATGTTCACCGGTGAGTGAGGTAGTGGTCTCCTCCTGAAGTCCATCACCAGCTCCTTTGTCTTACTGGTGTTAAGGCACAGGTGGTTGCGCCCACACCAGTCCACAAAGTCACTGATGACCGAGCGGTACTCCAGCTCGTTCCCCTCTGACACACAGCCCACAATGGCCGAGTCGTCGGAGAACTTCTGGAGATGGCAGCTGTCCGTGTTGTATGTGAAGTCCGAGGTGTAGATGGTGAAGAGGAAGGGTGAGAGGACAGTACCCTGGGGGGCCCCCGTGCTGCATACTACCACCTCTGACTCACAGCTGCGCAGCCGCACGTACTGTGGACGGTCAGTGAGATAGTCGATGGTCCAGGCAGCGAGATGTCCATCCACTCCCGCGTCCTCCAGCTTCCCCCGCAGCAGCGCCGGCCTGATGGTGTTGAAGGCGCTGGAGAAGTCAAAGAACATGACTCTCACAGCACTCCCGGCGGTCTCAAGGTGGGTGAGCGCCCGCTGCAGAAAGTAGATGACGGCGTCCTCTACTCCTACGTTTGGCTTGTAGGCAAACTGCAGCGGGTCCAGGGTGGGGCTCACCACAGAGCGGAGCTGGCTGAGGATCACCCTCTCCATGGTCTTCATGAGGTGGGAGGTCAAGGCGACTGGTCTGTAGTGGGCCGGTTCCCTGGCGTTTGTTGTTTTGGGAACCGGGACCACGCAGGAGGTCTTCCACAGGACGGGGACCTTCTCCAGGCTGAGGCTCAGATTGAACATGTATCAGAGAACCTCACAGAGCTGGTCTGCACAGGTTCTCAGCAGCCTGGGGCAGATACCATCGGGTCCTGCGGCTTTCCTCTGCCTGAGTCGTCTGAGCTCCCTCCTCACCTCGTCCGGTGTGATGGAGAGGGGGAGAGGGGGGGGACTGGGGTGGACTGCGGGGGGTGGTGGTGGTGGGGGTGGAGGTGGGCTGGTGCTGGGTTGAGTCCGTGTGAGGGGGAAGGGGGGTATGCCTACTGGCCCGGGGAGGTGTGAAGAGGAGGAGGGGGGAGTCGGCAGGGGGGCAGAGGGGGTGGGGGGCGCATTAAACCTGTTGAAGTAACAGTTTAATTCGTCCGCCCAGCGCTGATCACCATCAGCTGTCCCTCTGCCACTCTGTCCAAAACCAGACATGCTCCTCAGTCCTCTCCACACGCCCCGTGCGTTGTTCTGGGCCAGCTGCTCCTCCATCCTCCTCCCATAGTCCTTCTTGGCCCGTCGGATCCTCCACTGAAGCTCTCTCTGGACCCTTTTCTGCTCCTCTCTGTCCCCTGAGCTGAAAGGGTTTTCTTCTGGCTTTTCTTCTGGTTCAGGAGGGCTTTAAGCTCAGGGGTGACCCAGGGGTGGTTGTTGGGGAAACACCGTACCCTCCTGGTTGGCACAGTGTTCTCCACGCAGAAGTTGATATAGTCTGTGATGCAATGGGTCAGGCCGTTGATGTCGTCTCCATGAGAGTCAGTGAAATTTTATTGATGGCATTTTGAATGCACAGAGATACCGTGATGAGATCCTGAGGCCCATTGTTGTGCCATACATCCATGAACATCACCTCATGTTTCAGCAAGATAATGCACGGCCCCATGTTGCAAGGATCTGTACACAATTCTTGGAAGCTGAAAATGTCCCAGTTCTTGCATGACCAGCATACTCACCGGACATGTCACCCATTGAGCATGTTTGGGATGTGCTTGAGCGGCGT
Organism: Paratrypauchen microcephalus; assembly: GCA_036785185.1. Lineage (NCBI taxonomy): Eukaryota > Metazoa > Chordata > Actinopteri > Gobiiformes > Gobiidae > Paratrypauchen > Paratrypauchen microcephalus. The sequence goes on along the minus strand of JAVJIX010000340.1, from coordinate 253,267 downwards.
ATACGACAGCGTGTACCAGCTCCCACTAATATCCAGCAACTTCACACAACCATTGAAGAGGAGTGGACCAACATTCCACAGGCCACAACTGACAATCTATGTGAAGAAGATGTGTTGCACTGCATGAGGTAAATGGTGGTCACACCAGATACTGACTGGTTCTGAGTCCCCAGACCCCCAATAAAGAAAAAAAAATGCACATTTCAGGGTGGCCTTTTATTGTGGGCAGTCTGGGGCACACCTGTGCACTGGTCATGATGTCAGATCAGCATCTTGACGTGCCGCACCTGTGAGGTGGGGTGGATTGTCTCGGCGGGGCAGTGGTGCTCGCTGTCACACATTTAGACAGATTTGTGAACAATGTTTGAGAGAAATGGTAATATTGTGTATCTGGAATGAATTTTTTGGAATGACTTCCGGTTCCGGTGTGTGGCTTGCGGTTGGTTGCGGGTTCGAACTAACGCGAAAAAATCACTTTTTCACATTTTTTCCGATCAAAAGGAGTTTGCCGTTTTTACGGACTTGGATTAAAGGGGGCTATCACCGGCTACAACAGCTCGCGACTCCCCAGAACGCACGGGGCTGCACGGCGTGTCTGGGTGGAGGGATCGCTCGGAGCGGAGTGGATAACACCGGCTACACCAGCTCGCGACTCCCCAGAGCGCACGGGACCACACGGCGTATCTGGGTGGAGGGATCGCTCGGAGCGGATAACACCGGCTTCACCAGCTCGAGGCTCCCCAGAGCGCACGGGGCCAATCGGAGTGTCTGGGTCGGGCCTCGCCCTTGGGTGCGGTGCTTACCGGCGTTGCACACTTGGGATCGGGAGTGACCCCAAGCGTGCCCCCCACCATGCCACCGAAAAAAGGAGTAGACTTTGGAGAGGACTTGGACAGCATTAAAAAAACATTGACGGACATGTCAGTCAAATTGTCATGTCTTGACGACTTGTTGGAGGAGATCCAAGGACTAAAAGCGATTTTGTATTTAGTTATGTATTTTTATGTATTATTTTTTATTTTATTTATTTATAATTATTTATTTTATTATTATTATTGTTATTATTTTAATCATAGTGCAGCCATAAACTGGAGTCTATCTTAAAACACTTAAAAGATAAAGTTAAGTCCATGTTATAGTCCTTTATAGTGAAAGGACACAAATGAATGCGCCGGTGTACACCGGGTCTCAGGAGGTCTCAGCAGGTCTCAGGACCCTCTTTTGAGGGTCTCAGGAGGTCTCAGGAGGTCTCAGAAGGTCTCAGGACCCTCTTTTGAGGGTCTCAGGAGGTCTCAGGAGGTCTCAGGACCCTCTTTTGAGGGTCTCAGGAGGTCTCAGGACCCTCTTTTGAGGGTCTCAGGAGGTCTCAGAAGGTCTCAGGACCCTCTTTTGAGGGTCTCAGGAGGTCTCAGCAGGTCTCAGGAGGTCTCAGGACTCTCTTTTGAGGGTCTCAGGAGGTCTCAGGAGGTCTCAGGACCCTCTTTTCAGGGTCTCAGGAGGTCTCAGGAGGTCTCAGGAGGTCTCAGCAGGTCTCAGGAGGTCTCAGGAGGTCTCAGGACCCTCTTTTGAGGGTCTCAGGAGGTCTCAGGAGGTCTCAGGACTCTCTTTTGAGGGTCTCAGGAGGTCTCAGGAGGTCTCAGGACCCTCTTTTCAGGGTCTCAGGAGGTCTCAGGACCCTCTTTTGAGGGTCTCAGGAGGTCTCAGGAGGTCTCAGAAGGTCTCAGGACCCTCTTTTGAAGGTCTCAGGAGGTCTCAGCAGGTCTCAGGAGGTCTCAGGACTCTCTTTTGAGGGTCTCAGGAGGTCTCAGGAGGTCTCAGGACCCTCTTTTCAGGGTCTCAGGAGGTCTCAGGACCCTCTTTTGAGGGTCTCAGGAGGTCTCAGGACCCTCTTTTGAGGGTCTCAGGAGGTCTCAGCAGGTCTCAGGAGGTCTCAGGACTCTCTTTTGAGGGTCTCAGGAGGTCTCAGGACCCTCTTTTGAGGGTCTCAGGAGGTCTCAGGACCCTCTTTTGAGGGTCTCAGGAGGTCTCAGGAGGTCTCAGCAGGTCTCAGGAGGTCTCAGGACCCTCTTTTGAGGGTCTCAGGAGGTCTCAGGACTCTCTTTTGAGGGTCTCAGGAGGTCTCAGGACCCTCTTTTGAGGGTCTCAGGAGGTCTCAGGAGGTCTCAGGACCCTCTTTTGAGGGTCTCAGGAGGTCTCAGCAGGTCTCAGGAGGTCTCAGGAGGTCTCAGCAGGTCTCATGAGGTCTCAGGACCCTCTTTTGAGAGTCTCAGGAGGTCTCAGGAGGTCTCAGGACCCTCTTTTGAGGGTCTCAGGAGGTCTCAGGAGGTCTCAGGACCCTCTTTTGAGGGTCTCAGGAGGTCTCAAGAGGTCTCAGAAGGTATCAGGACCCTCTTTTGAGGGTCTCAGGAGGTCTCAGCAGGTCTCAGGAGGTCTCAGAACCCTCTTTTGAGGGTCTCAGGAGGTCTCAGGACCCTCTCTTGAGGGTCTCAGGAGGTCTCAGGACCCTCTTTTGAGGGTCTCAGGAGGTCTCAGGAGGTCTCAGGACCCTCTTTTGAGGGTCTCAGGAGGTCTCAGGAGGTCTCAGCAGGTCTCAGGAGGTCTCAGGACCCTCTTTTGAGGGTCTCAGGAGGTCTCAGGACCCTCTTTTGAGGGTCTCAGGAGGTCTCAGGTCTCAGGAGGTCTCAGCAGGTCTCAGGAGGTCTCAAGACCCTCTTTTGAGGGTCTCAGGAGGTCTCAGGAGGTCTCAGGACCCTCTTTTGAGGGTCTCAGGAGGTCTCAGGAGGTCTCAGCAGGTCTCAGGAGGTCTCAGCAGGTCTCAGGAGGTCTCAGGACCCTCTTTTGAGGGTCTCAGGAGGTCTCAGGACCCTCTTTTGAGGGTCTCAGGAGGTCTCAGGTCTCAGGAGGTCTCAGCAGGTCTCAGGAGGTCTCAGGACCCTCTTTTGAGGGTCTCAGGAGGTCTCAGGAGGTCTCCGCAGGTCTCAGGAGGTCTCAGGACTCTCTTTTGAGGGTCTCAGGAGGTCTCAGGACCCTCTTTTGAGGGTCTCAGGAGGTCTCAGGACCCTCTTTTGAGGGTCTCAGGAGGTCTCAGCAGGTCTCAGGAGGTCTCAGGACTCTCTTTTGAGGGTCTCAGGAGGTCTCAGGACCCTCTTTTGAGGGTCTCAGGAGGTTTCAGGACTCTCTTTTGAGGGTCTCAGGAGGTCTCAGGACCCTCTTTTGAGGGTCTCAGGAGGTCTCAGCAGGTCTCAGGAGGTTTCAGGACTCTCTTTTGAGGGTCTCAGGAGGTCTCAGGACCCTCTTTTGAGGGTCTCAGGAGGTCTCAGCAGGTCTCAGGAGGTCTCAGGACTCTCTTTTGAGGGTCTCAGGAGGTCTCAGGACCCTCTTTTGAGGGTCTCAGGAGGTCTCAGGAGGTCTCAGGACCCTCTTTTGAGGGTCTCAGGAGGTCTCAGCAGGTCTCAGGAGGTCTCAGGACCCTCTTTTGAGGGTCTCAGGAGGTCTCAGGAGGTCTCAGGACCCTCTTTTGAGGGTCTCAGGAGGTTTCAGGACTCTCTTTTGAGGGTCTCAGGAGGTCTCAGGAGGTCTCAGGAGGTCTCAGGACTCTCTTTTGAGGGTCTCAGGAGGTCTCAGCAGGTCTCAGGAGGTCTCAGGACCCTCTTTTGAGGGTCTCAGGAGGTCTCAGGACCCTCTTTTGAGGGTCTCAGGAGGTCTCAGGAGGTCTCAGGACCCTCTTTTGAGGGTCTCAGGAGCTCTCAGGACCCTCTTTTGAGGGTCTCAGGAGCTCTCAGGAGGTCTCAGGACTCTCTTTTGAGGGTCTCAGTAGGTCTCAGGACCCTCTTTTGAGGGTCTCAGGAGGTCTCAGGAGGTCTCAGCAGGTCTCAGGAGGTCTCAGGACTCTTTTGAGGGTCTCAGGAGGTCTCAGGACCCTCTTTTGAGGGTCTCAGGAGGTCTCAGGACCCTCTTTTGAGGGTCTCAGGAGGTCTCAGCAGGTCTCAGGAGGTCTCAGGACTCTCTTTTGAGGGTCTCAGGAGGTCTCAGGACCCTCTTTTGAGGGTCTCAGGAGGTCTCAGGAGGTCTCAGGACCCTCTTTTGAGGGTCTCAGGAGGTCTCAAGAGGTCTCAGGACCCTCTTTTGAGGGTCTCAGGAGGTCTCAGCAGGTCTCAGGAGGTCTCAGGACCCTCTTTTGAGGGTCTCAGGAGGTCTCAGGACCCTCTTTTGAGGGTCTCAGGAGGTCTCAGGAGGTCTCAGGACCCTCTTTTGAGGGTCTCAGGAGGTCTCAGCAGGTCTCAGGAGGTCTCAGGACTCTCTTTTGAGGGTCTCAGGAGGTCTCAGGACCCTCTTTTGAGGCTCTCAGGAGGTCTCAGGACCCTCTTTTGAGGCTCTCAGGAGGTCTCAGCAGGTCTCAGGACCGTCTTTTGAGGGTCTCAGGAGGTCTCAGGAGGTCTCAGGACCCTCTTTTGAGGGTCTCAGGAGGTCTCAGGACCCTCTTTTGAGGGTCTCAGGAGCTCTCAGGAGGTCTCAGGACTCTCTTTTGAGGGTCTCAGTAGGTCTCAGGAGGTCTCAGGACCCTCTTTTGAGGGTCTCAGGAGGTCTCAAGAGGTCTCAGGACCCTCTTTTGAGGGTCTCAGGAGGTCTCAGCAGGTCTCAGGAGGTCTCAGGACTCTCTTTTGAGGGTCTCAGGAGGTCTCAGGACCCTCTTTTGAGGGTCTCAGGAGGTCTCAGGAGGTCTCAGGACTCTCTTTTGAGGGTCTCAGGAGGTCTCAGGACCCTCTTTTGAGGGTCTCAGGAGGTCTCAGCAGGTCTCAGGAGGTCTCAGGACTCTCTTTTGAGGGTCTCAGGAGGTCTCAGGACCCTCTTTTGAGGGTCTCAGGAGGTCTCAGGAGGTCTCAGGACCCTCTTTTGAGGGTCTCAGGAGGTCTCAGCAGGTCTCAGGAGGTCTCAGGACCCTCTTTTGAGGGTCTCAGGAGGTCTCAGGACCCTCTTTTGAGGGTCTCAGGAGGTTTCAGGACTCTCTTTTGAGGGTCTCAGGAGGTCTCAGGACCCTCTTTTGAGGGTCTCAGGAGGTCTCAGCAGGTCTCAGGAGGTCTCAGGACTCTCTTTTGAGGGTCTCAGGAGGTCTCAGGACCCTCTTTTGAGGGTCTCAGGAGGTCTCAGGAGGTCTCAGGACCCTCTTTTGAGGGTCTCAGGAGGTCTCAAGAGGTCTCAGGACCCTCTTTTGAGGGTCTCAGGAGGTCTCAGCAGGTCTCAGGAGGTCTCAGGACCCTCTTTTGAGGGTCTCAGGAGGTCTCAGGAGGTCTCAGGACCCTCTTTTGAGGGTCTCAGGAGGTCTCAGGACCCTCTTTTGAGGGTCTCAGGAGGTCTCAGGAGGTCTCAGGACCCTCTTTTGAGGGTCTCAGGAGGTCTCAGCAGGTCTCAGGAGGTCTCAGGACTCTCTTTTGAGGGTCTCAGGAGGTCTCAGGACCCTCTTTTGAGGCTCTCAGGAGGTCTCAGGACCCTCTTTTGAGGCTCTCAGGAGGTCTCAGCAGGTCTCAGGACCGTCTTTTGAGGGTCTCAGGAGGTCTCAGGACCCTCTTTTGAGGGTCTCAGGAGCTCTCAGGAGGTCTCAGGACTCTCTTTTGAGGGTCTCAGTAGGTCTCAGGAGGTCTCAGGACCCTCTTTTGAGGGTCTCAGGAGGTCTCAAGAGGTCTCAGGACCCTCTTTTGAGGGTCTCAGGAGGTCTCAGCAGGTCTCAGGAGGTCTCAGGACTCTCTTTTGAGGGTCTCAGGAGGTCTCAGGACCCTCTTTTGAGGGTCTCAGGAGGTCTCAGGAGGTCTCAGGACTCTCTTTTGAGGGTCTCAGGAGGTCTCAGGACCCTCTTTTGAGGGTCTCAGGAGGTCTCAGCAGGTCTCAGGAGGTCTCAGGACTCTCTTTTGAGGGTCTCAGGAGGTCTCAGGACCCTCTTTTGAGGGTCTCAGGAGGTCTCAGGAGGTCTCAGGACCCTCTTTTGAGGGTCTCAGGAGGTCTCAGCAGGTCTCAGGAGGTCTCAGGACCCTCTTTTGAGGGTCTCAGGAGGTCTCAGGAGGTCTCAGGACCCTCTTTTGAGGGTCTCAGGAGGTTTCAGGACTCTCTTTTGAGGGTCTCAGGAGGTCTCAGGACCCTCTTTTGAGGGTCTCAGGAGGTCTCAGCAGGTCTCAGGAGGTCTCAGGACTCTCTTTTGAGGGTCTCAGGTCTCAGGACCCTCTTTTGAGGGTCTCAGGAGGTCTCAGGAGGTCTCAGGACCCTCTTTTGAGGGTCTCAGGAGGTCTCAGCAGGTCTCAGGAGGTCTCAGGACCCTCTTTTGAGGGTCTCAGGAGGTCTCAGGAGGTCTCAGGACCCTCTTTTGAGGGTCTCAGGAGGTTTCAGGACTCTCTTTTGAGGGTCTCAGGAGGTCTCAGGACTCTCTTTTGAGGGTCTCAGGAGGTCTCAGCAGGTCTCAGGAGGTCTCAGGACCCTCTTTTGAGGGTCTCAGGAGGTCTCAGGACCCTCTTTTGAGGGTCTCAGGAGGTCTCAGGAGGTCTCAGGACCCTCTTTTGAGGGTCTCAGGAGCTCTCAGGACCCTCTTTTGAGGGTCTCAGGAGCTCTCAGGAGGTCTCAGGACCCTCTTTTGAGGGTCTCAGGAGGTCTCAGGACCCTCTTTTGAGGGTCTCAGGAGCTCTCAGGAGGTCTCAGGACTCTCTTTTGAGGGTCTGAGTAGGTCTCAGGACCCTCTTTTGAGGGTCTCAGGAGGTCTCAGGAGGTCTCAGGACTCTCTTTTGAGGGTCTCAGGAGGTCTCAGGACCCTCTTTTGAGGGTCTCAGGAGGTCTCAGGACCCTCTTTTGAGGGTCTCAGGAGGTCTCAGCAGGTCTCAGGAGGTCTCAGGACCCTCTTTTGAGGGTCTCAGGAGGTCTCAGGACCCTCTTTTGAGGGTCTCAGGAGGGTCTTTTGAGGGTCTCAGGAGGTCTCAGGACCATCTTTTGAGGCTCTCAGGAGGTCTCAGGAGGTCTCAGCAGGTCTCAGGAGGTCTCAGCAGGTCTCAGGAGGTCTCAGGATCCTCTTTTGAGGGTCTCAGGAGGTCTCAGGGCCCTCTTTTGAGGGTCTCAGGAGGTCTCAGGACTCTCTTTTGAGGGTCTCAGGAGGTCTCAGCAGGTCTCAGGAGGTCTCAGGACCCTCTTTTGAGGGTCTCAGGAGGTCTCAGGACTCTCTTTTGAGCGTCTCAGGAGGTCTCAGGAGGTCTCAGGACTCTCTTTTGAGGGTCTCAGGAGGTCTCAGGACTCTCTTTTGAGGGTCTCAGGAGGTCTCAGGAGGTCTCAGAACTCTCTTTTGAGGGTCTCAGGAGGTCTCAGGACTCTCTTTTGAGGGTCTCAGGAGGTCTCAGGAGGTCTCAGCAGGTCTCAGGAGGTCTCAGTAGCTCTCAGGAGGTCTCAGGACCCTCTTTTGAGGGTCTCAGGAGGTCTCAGGAGGTCTCAGGACCCTCTTTTGAGGGTCTCAGTAGGTCTCAGGAGGTCTCAGGACTCTCTTTTGAGGGTCTCAGTAGGTCTCAGGACCCTCTTTTGAGGGTCTCAGGAGGTCTCAGCAGGTCTCAGGAGGTCTCAGGACTCTCTTTTGAGGGTCTCAGGAGGTCTCAGGAGGTCTCAGGACCCTCTTTTGAGGGTCTCAGGAGCTCTCAGGAGGTCTCAGGACCCTCTTTTGAGGGTCTCAGGAGGTCTCAGGACCCTCTTTTGAGGGTCTCAGGAGGTCTCAGCAGGTCTCAGGAGGTCTCAGGAGGTCTCAGGACTCTCTTTTGAGGGTCTCAGGAGGTCTCAGGACTCTCTTTTGAGGGTCTCAGGAGGTCTCAGGACTCTCTTTTGAGGGTCTCAGCAGGTCTCAGGAGGTCTCAGCAGGTCTCAGGAGGTCTCAGCAGGTCTCAGGAGGTCTCAGGACCCTCTTTTGAGGGTCTCAGGAGGTCTCAGGACCCTCTTTTGAGGGTCTCAGGAGGTCTCAGCAGGTCTCAGGAGGTCTCAGGAGGTCTCAGGACTCTCTTTTGAGGGTCTCAGGAGGTCTCAGCAGGTCTCAGGAGGTCTCAGGACCCTCTTTTGAGGGTCTCAGGAGATTTAAAAAAAATAAAAAATAAAATTCTCGCTCTGGAGGAAGGGCGAGTCTCGCGACACTTCCGCTCCACGTTGCTCTCCTTGACGTCATGACGTCGTGACGTGGTGACGTGGAGCGGATCAAAAACAAACCGGAGCAGAGGATCAGGAGGACCGAGAGGTTTTCACGGGTTTGTGCCGCTTCTGTCCGTGACCAGCTCCACACGGAGCCGCAGACATGTCCTCCGGGCCCGGGAAGAGGAGCTCCGAGCCCTGGGGCAGCTTCGAGGAGAGCGTGATCCAGGTCCGAGCTAAAGGCTAACGGCTAACAGGCTAACGGCTAACCCCTGTAAACACACTCGGTTTAGGCTTTAGGCTTTAGGGTTTAGGGTTTAGACTTTAGGGTTCAGGGTTCAGGGTTTATTGTAGTGATGGCGAGATGAATTCAGCCCCATGAAGATTTTTGCTCGATTCTTGAGCCGATTTTTCAAGGCGCTTCATTTGCTCCACTGCGTCATCAAGTGGCCAAAAAATGTATAACAGGCAGAGTGATAATCAATCAACATGATCATCGTGGTTCTGATGGAAAGATTTCTATCCTCCTGAGACCCGCCCATTCATAGTGGACACTGAGGTAACCAGTCTGTCTTTTAAGTTTTGTGGCTGCGCTATGATAAAAAAATAAATAAATAATAATCAAAGTACATAAAAAATTAAAATAATAAATAGAAAGACATAAATAAATAAGAAATTAAAAGGGAGTCTAAAAGCGTTTTGAGGCGACTGTAGAAGATTGTCAGATGTCGGTCATCAAAAAAACTTCATGTGGATTTAACACGATTACAGAGGACATGTTACAACATTATGAATAAAAATAAAATGAACAAAACGTAAATGCTAAGGTGTTCATTTACAGTACCTCCAAATAGAAAATTAAAATAATCATTTAGATGCACTTTTTTTCCCCTTCGGGTCCCAGGAGGATATTGAACAATTGAATGATTAAATATTTGAATGTTTGTGATATCAACATAAATTGTTTATTCAATTCAAATTTGTGTATTTAGCAATATTGTTTATGTAATTACGTCATTTTTACTATAAACCTTATTAGGAGATATCAGCTCAAAATGTTCCCAAACAGGAAATCTTTTTTTTGCTGGCTCCATCGCGAAAAAAAAAAAGAAGAGAATCTCAAATAAAATGTACCAAACTCGCAATAATCCAAATCACAAAATGTGAGGGGGAATCCACTGCGTTTCACTGGCCGTTATGTTTCGAATCGCACGCGAAATCCGCACACCACTTCCTGAACCGGTCACGTGTTCGTAAGGCTTCCAACGTCACCACATACGTCACCGATACGAGCCGCCGATACGAGCCTCGATACGCGCTTCACTTTGGCCTTCCTGGATTACTCGGCACACACTTGGAAGCCTTGGAGGACACAAACAGCTGCGGCCTCTGCTCTCACTGAAGCCTTCAGGAGGACGGGTTAGGGTTAGGGTTAGAGTCTTGGTGGACACAAACAGCTGCGGCCTCTGCTCTCACTGAAGCCTTCAGGAGGACGGGTTAGGGTTAGGGTTAGAGTCTTGGTGGACACAAACAGCTGCGGCCTCTGCTCTCACTGAAGCCTTCAGGAGGACGGGTTAGGGTTAGGGTTAGAGTCTTGGTGGACACAAACAGCTGCGGCCTCTGCTCTCACTGAAGCCTTCAGGAGGACGGGTTAGGGTTAGGGTTAGAGTCTTGGTGGACACAAACAGCTGCGGCCTCTGCTCTCACTGAAGCCTTCAGGAGGACGGGTTAGGGTTAGAGTCTTGGTGGACACAAACAGCTGCGGCCTCTGCTCTCACAGAAGCCTTCAGGAGGACGGGTTAGGGTTAGGGTTAGAGTCTTGGTGGACACAAACAGCTGCAGCCTCTGCTCTCACAGAAGCCTTCAGGAGGACGGGTTAGGGTTAGAGTCTTGGTGGACACAAACAGCTGCAGCCTCTGCTCTCACTGAAGCCTTCAGGAGGACGGGTTAGGGTTAGAGTCTTGGAGGACACAAACAGCTCCGGCCTCTGCTCTCACTGAAGCCTTCAGGAGGACGGGTTAGGGTTAGAGTCTTGGTGGACACAAACAGCTGTGGCCTCTGCTCTCACTGAAGCCTTCAGGAGGATGGGAGGGCATCTGACGTGTTTGTGTTTCAGGGCGGGGGCTCGGCTGTTATCGACATGGAGAACATGGATGACACTTCGGGTTCCAGTTTCGAGGACATGGGGGAGATCCACCAGAGGCTGAAGGAGGAGGAGGAGAACCCAGAGCCAGACCCAGAACCCGACCAGGACCAGGACTTCCTGAAGGGGTTCAAGGGTCAGCTGGGCCGGCAGGTCGCAGATGAGGTATGACATTTCTAAAGGTCAAAGGTGATTCTGGAGATCAGGTGCACTGATACTGATGAACAGACTCAATACTCGATACCGATTCTGATCCCACGATGGAAATAAACCGTTTTTCTTTAGACAATCTGTGATTTTCCACATTCAATGGAAAAAACTTTGTGTTACTATTTTCATGTGTCCTGATATGTGTGGAATCCCTGGTTTAGATCTTTTTTAGTCCTGCTTTAGACCTGGTTTAGTCCTGGTTCAGTCCTGGTTTAGTCCTGGTTTAGACCTGGTTTAGATCTTTTTTAGTCCTGCTTTAGACCTGGTTTAGTCCTGGTTCAGTCCTGGTTTAGTCCTGGTTTAGACCTGGTTTAGATCTTTTTTAGTCCTGCTTTAGACCTGGTTTAGTCCTGGTTCAGTCCTGGTTTAGTCCTGGTTTAGTCCTGGTTCAGTCCTGGTTTAGTCCTGGTTTAGACCTGGTTTAGATCTTTTTTAGTCCTGCTTTAGACCTGGTTTAGTCCTGGTTTAGTCCTGGTTCAGTCCTGGTTTAGTCCTGGTTTAGTCCTGGTTCAGTCCTGGTTTAGTCCTGGTTTAGACCTGGTTTAGATATTTTTTAGTCCTGCTTTAGACCTGGTTTAGTCCTGGTTTAGTCCTGGTTCAGTCCTGGTTTAGTCCTGGTTTAGTCCTGGTTTAGTCCTGGTTTAGACCTGGTTTAGATCTTTTTTAGTCCTGCTTTAGACCTGGTTTAGTCCTGGTTTAGTCCTGGTTCAGTCCTGGTTTAGTCCTGGTTTAGTCCTGGTTCAGTCCTGGTTTAGTCCTGGTTTAGACCTGGTTTAGATCTTTTTTAGTCCTGCTTTAGACCTGGTTTAGTCCTGGTTTAGTCCTGGTTCAGTCCTGGTTTAGTCCTGGTTTAGTCCTGGTTTAGTCCTGCTTTAGACCTGGTTTAGTCCTGGTTTAGTCCTGGTTCAGTCCTGGTTTAGTCCTGGTTTAGTCCTGGTTTAGTCCTGGTTTAGTCCTGGTTCAGTCCTGGTTTAGTCCTGGTTCAGTCCTGGTTCAGTCCTGGTTTAGACCTGGTTTAGTCCTGGTTTAGTCCTGGTTTAGTCCTGGTTCAGTCCTGGTTTAGTCCTGGTTTAGTCCTGGTTCAGTCCTGGTTTAGACCTGGTTTAGACCTGGTTCAGTCCTGGTTTAGACCTGGTTTAGACCTGGTTTAGACCTGGTTTACTAAACACTTTGACGAAGGTTCTGCTCTGTCCTGAAAATGGGACTTTTTACAGTCCAGACCAGAGGAATATGAGGATCTGGTTTTAGTATCTATAAGAATCTGATTTTTGATATTCCACAGCCATGTTGTACACACACTTAAAAACACAGATCTGATCCGGCAGCAGCAGAGGATCCGTTTACGGACAAAGAGTTAAGCAAGTAAGTTTTTATTTACAGTGGTCCCTCGTTTATCGCGGGGGTTAGGTTCCAGAAATAACCCGTAATGAGTGAAATCCGCGAAGTAGGACAACTTTATATTTTACAATTATTCTACATGTTTTAAGGCTGTAAATGCCTTAAAACACTGGAATTAACCTTTTCTAACATTTCTATCTCGCTTAAACACTCAAACTTTCGTAGATTTTCAACAAAATGTATTAATAGTGACGCGTGGGGGCTTCGCCGAGAGCCCTGCCGGCCGCGCGAGGGGAGCGGAGACATGAGTCACTGGATCCGCAGGAAGCACCGCGCTCATCCAACGGCACTGCCACGTCCCGGGACGCGACGCGCACCAACCCCTTGGAGTAGTGCGCGTGGTCAAATCCGTGACAGAGCAGCACGACTGGCGCGAGGCCGGGGCTGCGAGCACGAGATCGAACCGTGGCGCATTAGCATTAGCGTTAGCCGTGTGTCTTGGCTCCGTGCATTGGACCTGACCCATTTCAGCAAAGGCCTTGCAGTCCACGGAGGCGAGTTCGAGGGCTGCAGCCTTCGGAGCCGCCGAAAAAGCAGCGGAGGCTGCAGCCCTCGAATTGGGGCATGGCTTACGTTTCCACTGCTCTCATGCCACTGCAAAACAGTCCCCTGGCACAACGTTTCGCTGCTCTGTGTTCCCGATGTTTGTACACGCACACACACACACACACACACACACACACACACCGGTACTGCGGTAAATGAAAAATTCATATTATTAAAAAAACACCAGTATTTGGTATGCACCGGTATCCCGCCCAGACGTACGAGTGTGTACAGGATGTGGGTCACTCACACACACACCTTTTTTAAAATTCTTTATTTATCCCTTTAGGGATGACCCGTCCTTCAGGAGCAGTGGGCGGCACATGAGGCGCCCGGGAACCATCTCCATGTTCTCCCCGTGTCTGGGTGACACGGGTAGAACATGCAAAATCCACACACACAAGCCTGGGCCACCCGGGGATCAAACCCAGAACCTTCTTGCTATGAAGCATGAGTGCTAGCCACTCAGCCACCGTGCTGCACACACAGCTCTGACTCGTCTCTGTTGGCAGGTGTGGGAGGCGGGGAAGCGTCAGGCGTCGAAGGCGTTTAACCTTTATGCCAACATCGACATCCTGAGGCCGTACTTCGACGTGGAGCCAGGGCAAGTCCGGACCAGGTCAGCCCCAAATCCTCCTTTAGTCCCGGTCTGGTCCCAGTCTAGTCCCGGTCTAAAGCCAGTCTCTGTCCACAGGTTGCTGGAGTCCCTGATCCCTGTGCGGATGGTCAGCTTCCCTCAGGTACAATTCATGCGGTCACACTCGGGGTCAGAGGTCACACCTCCCTCATGTTAAAACCTTTTCTAAATCAACATGTAAATGATTATTTAAATGACGATATAAATATGGAAACATTTTTGTGTACAGAAAATCGCCGGGGAGCTGTACGGGCCTCTGATGCTCGTCTTCACTTTAGTCGCCATTTTACTGCAGGGGATGAAGACGTCCAACACACAGATTGTAAGAACACGCCAACTACACTCCAACTACAGGCCATCAGCACGCCAACAACACAACGTCAACACGCCAACAACACAACATCAACGCCAACAACACGTCAACACAACATCAACACGCCAACAACACAACGTCAACACGCCAACAACACAACATCAACGCCAACAACACGCCAACACAACATCAACACGCCAACAACACAACGTCAACACACCAACAACACAACATCAACGCCAACAACACGCCAACACAACATCAACACGCCAACAACACAACGTCAACACACCAACAACACAACATCAACGCCAACAACACGTCAACACAACATCCACACGCCAACAACACAACGTCAACACGCCAACAACACAACGTCAACGCCAACAACACGCCAACACAACATCAACACGCCAACAACACAACGTCAACACGCCAACAACACAACGTCAGCACGCCAACAACACAACATCAACACCCCAACAACACAACATCAACACGCCAACAACACGTCAACACGCCAAGAACACAACATCAACATGTCAACAACACGCCAACAACACACCAACAACACAACATCAACACGCCAACAACGCCAACAACACAACATCAACACGCCAACAACACAACGTCAACACGCCAACAACATCAACGCCAACAACACGCCAACACAACATCAACACGCCAACAACACAACGTCAACACGCCAACAACACAACGTCAACACGCCAACAACACAACGTCAACACGCCAACAACACAACACCAACACGCCAACAACACAACATCAACACGCCACCAACAACACAACACCAACACGCCAACAACACAACATCAACACGCCAACAACACAACACCAACACGCCAACAACACAACATCAACATGCCAACAACACATCAACATGCCAACAACACACCATCAACACGCCAACAACACACCATCAACACGCCAACAACACAACATCAACACGCCAACAACACATCAACAACACGCCATCAACACGCCAACAACGCCAACAACACAACATCAACACGCCAACAACACAACATCAACACGCCAACAACACATCAACGCCAACAACACGCCAACACAACAACACGCCAACAACACAACGTCAACACGCCAACAACACAACATCAACGCCAACAACACAACACGCCAACACGCCAACAACACAACGTCAACACGCCAACAACACAACGTCAACACGCCAACAACACAACGTCAACACGCCAACAACACGCCAACAACGCCAACAACACATCAACACGCCAACAACACAACGCCAACAACACAACATCAACACACCAACACAACATCAACACACCAACAACATGCCATCAACACGCCAACACACCAACAACACGCCAACAACACAACATCAACACGCCAACAACACAACATCAAGACACCAACAACAACACAACAACAACAACACGCCACCAACACAACATCAACACGCCACCAACACAACATCAACACGCCACCAACACAACATCAACACGCCAACAACACAACAACATGCCAACAACACAACATCAACACGCCAGCAACACAACATCAAGACACCAACAACACAACAACAACACGTCAACAACACACCAACAACACGCCAACAACACGCCAACAACACAACAACAACACGCCAACAACACAACATGCCAACAACACAACATCAACACGCCAGCAACACAACATCAACAACACGTCAACACACCAACAACACAACATCAACACGCCAACACGCCAACAACACAACAACACGCCAACAACACGCCAACAACACAACATCAACACACCAACAACACGCCAACAACACACCAACAACACACCACAACACACCAACACGCCAACAACACACCAACAACACACCAACAACACAACAACATGCCAACAACACAACATCAACACGCCAGCAACACGCCAACAACACACCAACAACACGCCAACAACACACCAACACGCCAACAACACACCAACAACACACCACAACACACCAACACGCCAACAACACACCAACAACACACCAACAACACAACAACATGCCAACAACACAACATCAACACGCCAGCAACACAACATCAACAACACGCCAACAACACACCACAACACACCAACAACACACCAACAACACACCAACACAACATCAACACACCAACAACACGCCATCAACACACCAACACACCAACAACACAACATCAACATGCCAACAACACAACATCAAGACACCAACAACACGCCAACAACACAACAACACGCCACCAACACAACACCAACACACCAACACGTCAACAACACACCAACAACACGCCAACAACACAACAACAACACAACATCAACACGCCAGCAACACAACATCAACAACACAACACGCCAACAACACAACATCAACACGCCAACAACACACCAAGAACACGCCAACAACACGCCCAAAACACACCAACAACACGCCAACAACACAACAACACGCCAACAACACACCAAAAACACACCAACAACACGCCAACAACACAACAACAACACAACAACAACACAACAACAACACAACATCAACGCGCCAACAACACATCAACACGCCAACAACACAACATCAACAGACCAACAACACAACATCAACACGCCAACAACACACCATCAACACACCAACACGCCAACAACACAACACCAACACGCCAACAACACAACACCAACACGCCAACAACACAACAACAACACACCAACAACACGCCAACAACACAACATCAACACACCAACAACACGTGTGTGTTGTTCATATGTGTGTTGTTGTTCGTGTGTGTGTTGTTCCTGTGTGTGTTGCTGTTCGTGTGTGTGTTGTTCGTGTGTGTGTTGTTCGTGTGTGTGTTGTTCGTGTGTGTGTTGTTCGTGTGTGTTGTTGTTCCTGTGTGTGTTGTTCCTGTGTGTGTTGTTGTTCACATGTATGTATGTGTGTGTTGTTGTTCGTGTGTGTTGTTGTTCCAGTGTGTGGTGTTGCTTGTGTGTGTTGTTCCTGTGTGTGTGTGTTGTTGTTCCTGTGTGTGTTGTTGTTTGTGTGTGTTGTGGTTCACATGTATGTATGTATGTATGTATGTGTGTTGTTTGTGTGTGTTGTTCCTGTGTGTGTTGTTGTTCACATGTATGTATGTGTGTGTTGTTGTTCGTGTGTGTTGTTGTTCCTGTGTGAGTGTGTGTGTTGTTGTTCCTGTGTGTGTTGATGTTTGTGTGTGTTGTGGTTCACATGTATGTATGTATGTATGTGTGTTGTTTGTGTGTGTTGTTCCTGTGTGTGTTGTTGTTCTTGTGTGTGTTGTTGTTCACATGTGTGTATGTGTGTGTTACAGATCGGGGGCACCCTCATGGGCACTGCTATCGGCACGTGTTTCGGGTACTGGTTGTGTGTGTCTGGACTCGTGTATTTTTTGGCGTATTTGGTGAACGCTCAGATCACGATGCTGCAGACGCTGGCGCTGCTCGTGAGTCTTTATTTATTACACCTTTTCACATGGTTATTACACATTAATTACACATTTAATACACATATATTACATGGTTATTACACACATTTAATACACACACACATATTTACACACACATTACATACTATCCCTATTTGTAGTATATATTTGTATGTAGTGTACTTCCAGTGGGGTATTCCACGAAAGGTACTAAGCGCAAAGCCCGGCTTTATTCCTCAGTTGGCGCTAGTTTAAGTGAGAGTTCGGTTCCACGACGCTCGCTAAACTTAGTTCCCGCTGAGTCACTGGGGCAACATGGTCTTAGCAGATAGTCTGGTCGGGGGGAGGCTAAAGTTGTGTCTTAATCAGGCCGTGTCAGAGAATACGTTCCTGACGTAAACAGAGTGTCAAACAAACAGTTCCGCACACCTCCCGCATGAGTATCTGTGTTGTCCGAAAACAATATCGGCAAAAAAACAAATGACCTTACGTTCTTGGTTCTTGACAATTCTCCGGTAATCTAAACACATGCTTTTGAACCGCTGTCTTTACGACATTAACATATAGAAGAATTCCAGAGGTGTCTCAGAGAAAGACTTTGGTCTAGTGGTAATGTACTTTGACTCTCATACGGGCGACCCGGGTTCGATTCCCGCTATTGACCTATTGATGCCCGAGTTAAAATTGAGTTTAATTTTCACGCATTTATATTTGCAACATATTACAGAAATGGAAATGAATTTGTCCTACAATTACTGTTATCATCACATAACTTATATCAGTTAGTCCTAACATCACTCTCACCTGACGACATTGACACTTTATATTTTATGTGACATCTCTATCAAAGAATACAGTTACAGGTAAACCTTTACTTTTAAAACAAAATGTAGCCAAATAACAGGCACACTCCATGATGCAACATTTCAATGATTCAACAAATTTGCTTCAGAGATGCTGTGCAAGCCTCTTTAATGAAATCCTATTTATCGATTTCCATCAATAGGCATAAAACAATAAAAGACATTAGGTATGACATTCTGGTGTGAGGCCACTGCTGGAGGACTGCTGAGGGTCAGGCAAGGCACTGCTGGAGGACCGCTGAGGGTCAGGCAAGGCACTGCTGGAGGACTGCTGAGGGTCAGGCAAGGCACTGCTGGAGGACTGCTGAGGGTCAGGCAAGGCACTGCTGGAGGACTGCTGAGGAGGGTCCAAGTGTACGCCATCTTCAGTAATTAGAACACAAACATACTATTAAAATACACAAATGCTTGGATCACAGCTGAGGCAAGCATTAGTCTAGAGAATACCTTGAATATACTCTTCAGAAGAACTCGCAGGAAGGATCTTTGATGGGGTCCCTCCTTCAGTTACCTCCACCAGTGGGCGACCCCGGTTTAGGGCCAGTGCCAGCTCCTCTGCAGGTGAAAGGTTTTGAGGGGGGCTCCCACCTCCTGTGGCTCGGTAGCTACTGTTCATTTTCAATTAAATTAAGGTACCATTTCAACAGTATTACTAATTTCACTGAATAATAATATTAATATTAGCCTACTTACCACTCTGCAAAATGTTTTTATGCTTTGTCTTTACCTGCAAAACACTCCTCTTCACATTATTCCTGCTCAAAGACAAGATAACACAATTTAACATATTAGTTGGAGCAAATACTTTTACACAGTAAAAATAAATTACAGCTGACAAGACTGCTCTACAAATATATAATATTTATGACATCAACTGTTCTCCCTGAGAATCAAACTCACAATCTCCCGCACCCCAGACTGTAACTTTTCCCCTGCGCCACAGATCAGCGTTGACATCAATGGTGAAAAACATACTTAAAAAACTCAACCTCCAGCACTGTTATAGGACTTAACTTGCGTATTTAAGCGCTCGGCGATCTTCTGCCACGCCATGTCTCTGGCCTTGGTTATTGCAAATGTGTTGTAGAGTTCCAAAAGCAAATTCTGTTCTGATGCGCTGAAATAATCGGCCCGAATCTTCGACATGATCGCGTTTTCGACAGTCGCTTGTTCAGGGCTTCTTATTTACCCCGTGCACGCGCAGAGGCCCGGCCTGATTAGGCCAGACTGAACTTAGCTCTGATTAGGCGCGGCTGAAATGCGTTAGTGGAACGGGTTCAGGCTTTAGTCTAAGTTGTGTCTCAGCCAGGCGAGAACTTAGCACTTAGTCGCCGCTAAGTTTAGCCATGTTCGTGGAATACCCCTCAGGGTTACGGGCTGTTGGGACACGTTTGTGTTTATAATCATATATATTGATTATATATATGTTGTATGTACGTTGTTTCCAGGGTTACGGACTGTTCGGACACTGCATCGTGCTCTTTGTCACCTACAACATTCACTTCCATTTTCTCTTCTTCTTCCTCTGGATTCTCATTGGAGGACTGTCCACTCTGCGCATGGTGAGTCCAGACCTGGTTTAGACGAGGGTTCAGACCTGGTTTAGACCTGGTTTAGACCTGGTTTAGACGAGGGTTTAGACCTGGTTTAGACCGGGTTTAGAGCTGGTTTAGACGAGGGTTCAGACCTGGTTTAGACCGGGTTCAGAGGCTCTGTTCTTGTGTGCAGGTGCTGGTTCTGGTCTCTCGGACCGTGGGTCAGACTCCTCGGTTGGTTCTTTGTGGTTCTGTGGGGGCGCTTCACCTTCTGTTCCTGCTCTACCTGCACTTCTCCTACCACAGCATCGTACAGGGTCAGTGTCACCTGTCACACACCTGTAACACACACCTGTAGCACACCTGTAACACACTCCTGTCACACACACCTGTAGCACACACACGTCACACACCTGTAACACTCCTGTCACACACCTGTAACACACTCCTGTAACACACACCTGTCACACACCTGTAACACACACCTGTAGCACACCTGTAACACACTCCTGTCACACACACCTGTAGCACACACACGTCACACACCTGTAACAAACACCTGTCACACACCTGTCACACACCTGTCACACACCTGTAACACACACCTGTCACACACCTGTAACACACACCTGTCACACACCTGTAACACACTCCTGTCACACACCTGTCACACACACCTGTAACACACACCTGTAACACACACCTGTAACACACACCTGTAACACACACCTGTAACACACCTGTCACACACACACCTGTATCACACCTGCCACACACACACACCTGTCACACACACCTGTAACACACACCTGTCACACACTCCTGTCACACACACCTGTCACCCACATGTCACTCACCTGTCACACACACCTGTAACACACCTGTCACACACACCTGTCACACACCTGTCACACACAGCTGTAACACACCTGTCACACACAGCTGTAACACACCTGTCACACACACCTGTAACGCACCTGTCACACACACCTGTCACACACCTGTCACACACAGCTGTAACACACTCCTGTCACTCACCTGTAACACACACCTGTAACACATCTGTCACACACACCTGTCACACATCTGTCACACACACACCTGTCACCCACATGTCACACACACTTGTCACACACCTGTCACACACGCCTGTCACACACACGTGTAACACATCTGTCACACACACCTGTCACACATCTGTCACACACACACACCTGTCACCCACATGTCACACACACCTGTAACACACCCCTGTCACACACACCTGTCACACACACCTGTAACACACACCTGTCACACACTCCTGTCACACACACCTGTCACCCACATGTCACTCACCTGTCACACACACCTGTAACACACCTGTCACACACACCTGTCACACACCTGTCACACACAGCTGTAACACACCTGTCACACACAGCTGTAACACACCTGTCACACACAGCTGTAACACACCTGTCACACACACCTGTCACACACCTGTCACACACAGCTGTAACACACTCCTGTCACTCACCTGTAACACACACCTGTAACACATCTGTCACACACACCTGTCACACATCTGTCACACACACACCTGTCACCCACATGTCACACACACTTGTCACACACCTGCCACCCACACCTGTCACACACACGTGTAACACATCTGTCACACACACCTGTCACACACACACACCTGTCACCCACATGTCACACACACTTGTCACACACCTGTCACACACACCTGTCACACACACCTGTCACTCACCTGTCACACACCTGTCACTCACCTGTCACTCACCTGTAACACACCTGTCACTCACCTGTCACTCACCTGTCACACACACCTGTAACACACCTGTCTCACACACACACGCACCTGTAACACACCTGTCACACACACACACACACACACACACACACCTGTAACACACCTGTCACACACACCTGTAACACACACCTGTCACACACCTGTAACACACATGTCACTCACCTGTCACCCACATGTAACACACCTGTCACTCACCTGTCACACACACCTGTCACACACACCTGTCACACACACCTGTAACACACTCCTGTGTCACTCACCTGTAACACACACCTGTCACACACACCTGTCACTCACCTGTAACACACACCTGTCACTCACCTGTAACACACACACGTCACACACACCTGTAACACACACACACACACACCTGACACACACACACACACACCTGTAACACACCTGTCACACACACCTGTAACACACTCCTGTCACTCACCTGTAACACACACCTGTCACTCACCTGTAACACACACCTGTCACACACCTGTCACACACCTGTCACACACCTGACAGATGCACTCCCCGTGCGTCAGATAAAGTCAGATGCCCTCCCTGTGTGTTCTTAGGTTTGATGGAGACTCTGGAAAATGGAAACCGCTTTGAGCCGATGCAGCGTGTGGCCCGAGACGTGTCCCAGATCACACTCAACGCCACGCTGCCCCTGTCACACTGAACCCTCTGGAGACACCTGTCCCCTCTGGAGACACCTGTCCCTCTGAAGACACCTGTCCCCTCTGGAGACACCTGTCCCCCTGGAGACACCTGTTCCCTCTGGAGACACCTGTCCCTCTGGAGACACCTGTCCCTCTGAAGACACCTGTCCCTCTGAAGACACCTGTCCCCTCTGGAGACACCTGTCCCCCTGGAGACACCTGTTCCCTCTGGAGACACCTGTCCCCCTGGAGACACCTGTCCCTCTGGAGACACCTGTCCCCTCTGGAGACACCTGTCCCCCTGGAGACACCTGTTCCCTCTGGAGACACCTGTCCCCCTGGAGACACCTGTCCCTCTGGAGACACCTGTCCCTCTGGAGACACCTGTCCCCCTGGAGACACCTGTCCCCCTGGAGACACCTGTCCCTCTGGAGACACCTGTCCCTCTGGAGACACCTGTCCCTCTGGAGACACCTGTCCCTCTGAAGACACCTGTCCCTTCTGAAGACACCTGTCCCTCTGAAGAGTCTCTAAAGGTTGCTTTAGTCCAGAGCTCGCCCTGACACAGACCTGATCAGGGCCCAGGTGTGCTCTGATTGGTCAGGTGTGGAGTTTTGCTCATATCTTGTGCTCTGATTGGCTGTTGGGTGAGGGATGTGTCGTGATTGGACGATGAAGCAGCCTTCAGGAGTGACTTCTCTTCTGGACTTTTGGGCTAAATTCTGTTTTTCTTTAGTTTCTGTAAAGTGTTGTTTGTTTTGGGTGATTTTTATCAAATAAATAACTTCACTGTGGTTGGTCCATAAGATCATAATGCAGTAAAAATACTTCAAATACATGAACTACGACTCCCAGGATGCACTGGGAGCCGGGGGCATCAGTTATTAAAGGTCTGTGCATTTACTGATGTAGGTCTGATTATTGATTATGAGCAGAGTCCAAAAACTCCCAGGATTCCTCAGGCCAGCCATTTTAGCTAACGCACTAGCCACTGCGTTCCAGACAGGAAGTGTTCACGGCGGCTCTTCCGGCTCTGGCTCCAGTGGAATATTGCGGATCCTCTCTGTTCCTGCTGCTGTGAGCCTCAGTTTGGTCTGAGGTGTTCTTCTGATGCCGCCACACAGGATCCTGATGTTTGACTTCAACATTTTGTCCATAAAAAAAGTCCTGTTCCTCACATGGACCTGACTCCAGAATCTCTCCTCTAACTGCTAGCCTCAGTGAGCTTCATTTGACTGGAGCGGAACGCTTGGTGACGTCACTCGGAACACGTCTGTTTCAGTTCTTGGTTTTGTTTCTTTCAGTTTTTTGTTTTAAGTTGTATTGGCGGCATTTCTGTGTGGAGTTTGTGTGTTCTTCCCGTGTATTAAGTTCAATATTAATCAATTAGGGCAGGTATAAAATTAGTATATTATAGATTATAAATATGTTATTACTTTATATATTATATGTAGATATGAGTAATACAAAACAAAAATGCAACAAACACAAAAAACAAAAAGAATATGCAAATGTGCAGTTCCAGGTTCGACTAAATATTCCAAAGTTTGTGTTATTCCAACTGTTTGTAATGTTTTTGTAATCCAATAGATGTATTGATCCAAGAAGTGGGGTGGGAAAAGTTCCTACCAGATTATGAAGAAAAGGGTTGGCTCGCCATCCAGTAAAAAAAAAAAAACTGACCTAAAACAGGGTCAGTGAAAACAAAACTTAGTATATTACTAAATTAAATAATTAGTTTAAATTGAATAGAGTAATTCATCATTGCTATAAATTAAATAATAATAAATAAACACATGCCATATATCTTAGCCGTATACATATAAATCAACTTTTGGTCACATCAAAATGGACTTAAATAACAATTCAATAATTTCAATAAGATAGCTTTAATTAAAAAAATAAAGTAAAGTGAACTTTCAAAGTTCTATTAAATAAATCAGTATTGGCATTGCAGCCCATTCAAAAAAAGTTACAAAAAGAAAACATTGAAGGTTCAAATGCATCCCATAATAATAATAATAATAATAATAATAATATTAGGCCTGAGCGCTAAAGCGTAGGGCCTATTGTTGTTCTGTTTTTTCTTATTTATTCTTATTCTTTTCCTCCCCCCTTTTTTCAAGGTTCGGGTACTTCCCACTGACGAAAACTCACAAAATTCAAGAACGCCAAAAAAGGAATTTACAAATAATCTGTATTAAAAAATCTTAAAAAATGGCTCGACAGCGCCACCTGGAAAATCAAAATACATTCCACTTATGGCTATACGTGTTGCCATGGCAACAGGCCAAACATCTGTCCTCGCCAATGGGACACCCAGCAAAAACTTTGTTGTAGCCAAACCAAATTTGGTACACAGATGCATCATGGGAATAGGAACAAAAAAGTATATTACACCGTTGCTAGGCGACCAACAGGAAGTCGGCCATATTGGACCGAGCACATGACCTGGCACGAGAGCGCATTTTCCTGTCCTCGTATTTTAACGAACTCCTCCTAGGGTTTTTGACCCAGACTCACCAGAATTGTGCTGTATCATCTAGACAAGTGGGACATTAAAAGTTATTAAAAGCGTTCTAAAATAATTTCAGGTTTGATTTTGCAGCTCGCCATCAAATTTCAACGAGTGATAATCCGTGCATACTTTAGCCAGTTTCACTCAAACTTTAATTGAAAATAAATTTTAATCGAAAATAACCGCAAGTGCAAGCGAGGGCCGATCATCGCCGCTTGCGGCTATATTTATTATTATTATTATTAACCCAGGAGGAGAAATTAGAGAGAATAATAATCCAATCCAATCCAATCCACTTTATTTATATAGCACATTTCATAAACTAAAAGTGTTTCCAAAGTGCTGCACAGAAACATCATTTAAAATAAACAAATAATCACAAAAACAAGTGTGCACACAAATAAATATACCATAAAATAATAAAAACAATATAGAATAAAAAAATAAAAATAAATAAATAAATAAAAATACAAACGCTAAAAAATAAATAAATAAATACTCTAAGAACAATAAAATAATAAAAAACCCTAAAATACAATAAAAGACAACAGAGGAGCACACAACTCACGCGGTGTTAAAAGCCAGAGAATAAAAGTGGGTCTTAAGACGAGACTTAAAGCACTCCACTGAGGGAGCTGCTCGGACGTGAGGGGGCAGAGCGTTCCAGAGCTTAGGACCAGCCACAGAAAAAGCTCTGTCCCCTCTGGATTTAAGTCTGGTCTTAGGCACCACCAGCTGGAGCCCTCAGACCTCAAAGCGCGCGCCGGAGTGTACATTTGGATGAGGTCTGAGATGTAATCTGGGGCCAGTCCATTCAAAGCTTTAAAAACAAACAATAAAATTTTAAAATCAATTCTAAAATTAACAGGAAGCCAGTGCAAAGACGCAAGAATTGGGGTGATGTGCTCACGTTTTTTGGTTCCTGTTAAAAGTCGTGCCGCGGAGTTCTGGACTAACTGTAGGCGTGAAAGAGCATTTTGAGATATCCCAGTATAAAGAGCATTACAGTAGTCCAGACGCGAAGAAATAAAAGCGTGAACGACTTGTTCAAAATGCTTAAAACTTAAAAACGGTTTAACTTTGGATAAAAGACGAAGATGATAAAAGCCTGATTTAACGACTGTGTTGATCTGCTTGCTGAGTTTAAAATCACTGTCCATGGTGACGCCAAGGTTGGTGGCGAAGGGATGAACATTATCTTTAAAGGGGCCCAAGTCCAATGAGGGATCAGTGGGCCCAAAGAGCACAATTTCAGTTTTCCCTTCGTGCTCAAACAGAGAAAATTTTGGGCCAACCAAGCCTTGACGTCACCAAGGCAGTTCAACAAGGGTGTCCAGGGGCCTTTCGCGTGCTTTGAAATAGGCAGATAAATCTGGCAGCCATCAGCGTAAAAATGGTATAAAATGCCATGCTTTTTAAAAATTGCACCGAGTGGGAGAAGGTAGAGGGTAAAAAGAATAGGGCCAAGAATTGACCCCTGGGGGACTCCACAGTGCAAAGGAGCAGCAGACAAGGTGGAGTCCCCCAGCCTGACAGTGCAGGATCTCCCAGACAGGTAAGACCTGAACCAGTTTAAGGCAGTCCCCCTGACACCCACACAGTCTTCAAGGCGGTTTAAAAGAGTTGCATGGTCGACTGTGTCAAAAGCAGCACTCAGGTCTAAAAGCACTAAAATGGCAGAGCTACCACCATCAGTCATTAAAAATAGGTCATTAAAAACCTTTAAAAGTGCTGACTCCGTGCTATGCAGGGCCTTGTATCCTGACTGAAAACGCTCTAAAATGCCATGTGCTTTTAAAAAAGGCTGCAACTGATAAAGAACACATTTTTCCAATATTTTAGCCAAGAAAGGAAGCTTCGAGATTGGACGAAAATTTGAAACATTTGATGTGTCCAAACTTGGTTTCTTAAGGAGAGGTTCGATTACAGCCTTTTTAAAAAATGAAGGTACAACACCAGAGACAAGACTGCTGTTCATGATAGCACATACACTTGAGCCAATTGTTGTCCACACCTCCTTAAACAACCTTGGAGGGATGGGGTCAATAGGACTGGACGAAGCTTTAAGCTCAGTTGTTATTTTAGAGAGAAACTCTAAAGACACTGGCTCAAATGTACAAAAAACAGCTGAGCAAGACATGCTTATTTGTGAGACAGCAGAAGGACAGTTTAAGTTGGCTCTAATCAAAGCAACTTTCTCTGTGAAGTAAGATAAAAACTGTTCACATTTTTCAGAACAAGAATCTAAAATAGTGGATGTGGATGGGCTCAAAACAGACCCAATGGTTTGAAATAAAACACGAGGATTATTTACATTTGTCAAAACCAAATTTGAAAAATATTTCCTCTGTTCCTCTTTAACAGATTTCTGATAAGTTTTTAAGCTGTCTCTTAAAATTTCATAAGACACTTGCAGATGATCATTTTTCCATTTCCTTTCCGCCTGCCTACATCTGCGCCTGGCTTCACGAGTGGTGTCATTTATCCATGGCACAGGTTTGACTCTGGGGCGCGCAGCTTTTTGTGGAGCTACAGAGTCCATGACTGTAGTGCACACAGCCATAAAAGAGTTTGTCATTCCTTCAGTGTCCCGAAAGCCGGCGTCACCCAGGTCTGGCACATTTTCCATAAAACGAGACGAAAATGACGCAGCGGTGTCCGGTTTTAGGACGCGGCAGTGACGCACAGAGATCGGCTTCAGACAGTCACGCAGAATAAAATCAAATAAAATAGGACAATGGTCAGAAATGACAGCATCCCCTACCAATACATTGTTAAAAGACAAATTGCGTGAGATCACCAGATCCAATGTATGGCCATGTATCTGCGTGGGTTCTTTAACATGTTGCACCAAGTTAAAACCATCAATCAAATCCATAAAATCTTTTGCCATAGGCGCAGAAGGACAACAAATATGCAAATTAAAATCACCGACCAATAAAATCTTATCATAGTTTGTCAACACGGGAGCAATGAACTGTGAAAACTCGCTGATAAAGTCTTTGCTATACTTCGGTGGTCTGTATATCACCGCGCAAAACACGGGGTTCTTTTCACAAAGTTCAAAACAGCTCACCTCAAACGAAGCGAAGGAGTCTGTCGTCAGTGGCTTGTAGCTAATGCTTTTCCTAAAAACAGAGGCGATGCCACCTCCGCGTCCCGTGGACCTCGGTTTATTAATAAAAACACAGTCTTGAGGTAACAGTTCTGTAAAAGCGGCAGACTCGCCCGAATTAATCCAGGTTTCCGTGAGGAAAAGCGCATCCAGCGAGTTGGAGCAGAAATAATCCTGGACAACAAAAGTCTTGTTAACCACGGATCTTGCATTTAAAAGCGCACATTTCAGTGAGATCCGGATCATGTCGTCAGCCGGAGCAGCCCGCCTCAGGGGCTGGAGGTTGCCGGGATTTACGCCGCTCGATCCCCGTAGACGAGACCGGAGAAGGCGCACATTCCGCTCACAAACCGGCCACACCCAAGCAGCGACGGGGAAGAGCCTCCTCCGCGCAAGAAAGCGCCGACAACAGGCAGCATAATCCTGGGGGATGTCCGATGGACACTGTAGAAGTTCTGGACACAGCACCAGCCAGGACTTCAGTCTGGCCAGCCGGCCGCTGCGTACTCCACGACGCCTGCGTTTCTTGGGCAACAGGGCCTGTACGCGAAGCAGGTACTCCGGAACGTTAGCCAGGTAAGTGGGACGCGGCTTGTTTGTCTTATCATAGCGATAATCCACGCAGTTATCCACATAATCTTTAATTTTCAACAAGTCCTGACGCTCATACACCAGCAGTGAGTGTGTGACCCCCCCAAAACAGCTTAAAAACACAATAAAACATCCCAGTAATGAGAGAGCCAAGGGGCCAGCCAGACACTCCGGCGCCATCTTAGTTTCAAGTCTATCAATAATAATCCCCTCCTTGAGCCGCCACCTTAACGTGGTGGAGGGTTTGAGTACCCAAATGATCCCGGGAGCTATGTTGTCGGGGGCTTTATGCCCCTGGTAGGGTCACACAAGGCAAACAGGTCCTGGGGGACGGGTCAGACTTCAGAAGCCCTTATGATGAGTTTCCAATCAAGGTCAGATACGTCACCCAGACTGGCGTTACTGGGGCCTCACCCTGGAGCCAGACCTGGGGTGGGTGCTCGCCAGCGAGCGTCTGGTGGCCGGGCCTTTCCCCACGGGACCTGGCCGGGCGAAGCCCGAAGGAGCGACGTGGGGCCGTCTTTCTGTGGACCCACCACCCGCAGGAGGATCCATAGAGGCCGGGTGCAAAGAGATCTGGGCGGCAGTCGAAGGCAGGGGCCTCCGTTGTTCTCCTGGGGGACTTCAATGCCCACGTGGGCAATGACAGTGACACCTGGAGAGGGGTGATTGGGAGGAACGGCCTCCCTGATCTGAACCTAAGCGGTGTTCTGTTATTGGACTTCTGTGCCACAGTTTGTCCATAACGAACACCATGTTCGAGCACAAGGGTGTCCACCAGTGCACGTGGCACCAGGACACCCTAGGATGGAGGACGATGATCGACTTTGTTGTCGTGTCATCTGACCTCCGGCCGCGTGTCTTGGACACTCGGGGGAAGAGAGGGGCAGAGCTGTCAACTGATCACCACCTGGTTGTGAGTTGGGTCCGCTGGCGGGGGAGGAAGCCGGAGAGACCTGGCAGGCCCAAGCATATCGTGAAGGTCTGTTGGGAACGTCTGGCAGAGCCCTCTGTCAGGGGCACCTTCAACTCACACCTCCGGGAGAGCTTCTCCCGGATTCCGGGGGAGGCTGGGGACATAGAGTCCGAGTGGGCTTTGTTCTCGGCCTCTATTGTCGATGCGGCTGCTCTTAGCTGTGGTCGTAAGGTCTGTGGTGCCTGTCGTGGTGCCAATCCCCGAACCCGGTGGTGGACACGGGAAGTAAGGGATGCCGTCAGGCTGAAGAAGGAGTCCTATCGGGCCTTGTTGGCTCATGGGACTCCTAAGGCAGCCGACGGGTACCGGCGGGCCAAGCGTGCTGCCAGAGGCGGTTCTTGGGGGGGGCGAGTGGGGCAATTGCCCAGGGCGCAACTTCGTGAGGGGCGCCATGCCGAGCGCTTGAAAAAAAAAAATCTATCATATCACTGTGTAGGAAATTGGCAAACTGGCGCCCCCTCTGGCTGCAGGCGCCCGCGCAATACATTCCCTTCCACGTGGGCCAATGCGCAGCGCAGAGACCTGCTGGAGCCTACAGCGGCGCGAGAGGAAAAGGAAGAGAGAAAGAAAGAGAAGATGGTGAGAGGAGTCACCCCCTCCCTCTCTGCGGCCGGTAACTGACAAAGCGTCTCAATCTGACAGTACACCGGCCGCGAGTCCAGCTCACACTACCACGATTTGACCAATGTCACGGCACTAGTTGCTAAGAGGAATTGACCAATGATAGCTCCTACTAGCTCCTACCAACAACGCACACGCTCGCATCGGGAACACGGAAACTACAGAACACAATAGTAAACGAAGTTAGTATAACGCAACATTTAATCACTTTTAAATCGATCGTTCACCCTCCGTGGTATTTACTATGAATACAACATACAAAGACACACTTTACATGGGACTTTGTGAATTACTTATCCCGGACAACAGTTCATCTGGGAGCTCTTTGGGATTTGCTGGACAGTATCTCATCTTTGCTTTTGGTAAGTCATGTCATGAAATGTGTGTTTGTCATATCACTATTCTATTTTAGCGCTATTATATTATATTATATTGTATTAATTATATTAATTATATATGTTATATTATATTATTATATTTATTATATTATATTATAATATACTGAGGAGAAATCTGTGTGAGGAAAGTGAGGAATAGCTGTGTGTGATAACTTTTTGTTTGTGTGTGTGTGTGCCTGTGCAATCTGTAGAATAAGACAGAAGAATATATGTTTAAGGTGAGAGTAGCCCTGTGTGTGTGTGTGTGTGTGTGTGTGTGTGTGTGTGTGTGCGTGTCTCTGTGTGTGCGTGTCTCTGTGTGTGTGTGTGTGTGTGTGTGTGTGTGTGTGTGTGTGTGTGTGTAGGTAGGGGATTTTGAAAAAATCGTTTGAATAATCGTTATTTCAATATTGACTGAGATAATCGTGATTATGATTTTTTCCATAATCGAGCAGCCGATGGTTCTATTAATATATCTGATTGTATATATTTTTGCCACTTTTATGTGTAGAGTTTATTTATTATTTTTTATTTATGTTATTTAAGTTATGATAACTTATATTTTTTTGAAAGTTGTGATAATGAGAACCACTCTATAGGGGGGGCGCTCAGAGGGGGTCTCGCCCAGGGAGTAATTCAATGTAGAACCGCCACTGCGTGCTGCAGCCCGGGCGGTCGCAGAGGCAAAAACTTGGGTTTGGGAGGAGTTCGGAGAGGCCTAGAGGAGGACTATCGGACGGCCTCAAAGAAATTCTGGCAAACCGTTCGGTGCCTCAGGAGGGGGAAGCAGTGCTTCACCAACACTGTTTACAGTGCGGGTGGGGAGCTGTTGACCTCGACTGGGGATGTTATCGGACGGTGGAAGGAATACTTTGAGGATCTCCTCAATCCCGCCGTCACGTCTTCTGAGGAGGAAGCAGAGGCTGGAGACTCGGAGGGGGACTCACTCATCACCCTGGCTGAAGTCACTGACGTGGTTGGAAAGCTCCTCGGTGGCAAGGCCCCGGGGGTGGATGAGATCCGTTTTGAGTATCTCAGGTCTCTGGATGTTGTGAGTCTTGGCTGACACGTCTCTGCAACATGGCATGGCGGTCGGGGACAGTACCTCTGGACTGGCAGACCGGGGTGGTGGTCCCTCTGTTTAAGAAGGGGGACCGGAGGGTGTCTTCCAACTATCGGGGAATCACACTTCTCAGCCTTCCCGGTAAGGTCTATTCCAGGGTGCTGGAGAGGAGAATTCGACCGATAGTCGAACCTCGGATTCAGGAGGAGCAGTGTGGTTTTCGTCCCGGCCGGGGAACACTGGACCAGCTCTATACTCTCCATCGGGTGCTCGAGGGTGCATGGGAGTTTGCCCGACCAGTCCACATGTGCTTTGTGGATCTGGAGAAGATCGACCGTGTCCCTCATGGGGTCCTGTGGAGAGTGCTCTGGGAGTACGGGGTTCAGGGCCCTTTGTTAAGGGCTGTTCGGTCCTTGTATGACTGGAGCAGGAGCTGTGTTCACATTGCCGGTAGTAAGTCGGACCTGTTCCCGGTGCATGTTGGACTCCAGGGCTGCCCTTTGTCACCGGTTCTGTTCATTATATTTATGGACAATTTCTAGGCGCAGTCAGGGGCCGGAGGGGATCCGGGATCTCATCTCTGCTGTTTGCAGATGATGTTGTCCTGATGGCTTCATCGCACCGGGACCTCCAATGTGCACTGGGGC
Organism: Paratrypauchen microcephalus; assembly: GCA_036785185.1. Classification (NCBI taxonomy): domain Eukaryota; kingdom Metazoa; phylum Chordata; class Actinopteri; order Gobiiformes; family Gobiidae; genus Paratrypauchen; species Paratrypauchen microcephalus. The sequence continues at coordinate 221,654 of JAVJIX010000340.1, read as the reverse complement.
GGTTTGCAGCCGAGTGTGAAGCGGCTGGGATGAGGATCAGCTCCTCCAAATCCGAGGCCATGGTTCTCGACCGGAAAAAGGTGGCTTGCTCCTCTCCGGGTGGGTGGAGAGTCCCTGCCTCAGGTGGAGGAGTTCAAGTATCTCGGGGTCTTGTTCACGAGTGAGGGGAGGATGGAGCGTGAGATTGACAGGTGGATCGGTGCGGCGTCGGCAGTGATGCGGTCGTTGTACTGGACCGTTGTGGTGAAGAGGGAGCTGAGCCGAAAGGCAAAGCTCCCCTCACCTATGGTCATGAGCTCTGGGTAATGACCGAAAGGACGAGATCGCAGATACAAGCGGCCGAAATGAGTTTCCTCCGTAGAGTGGCTGGGCGCACCCTTAGAGATAGGGTGAGGAGCTCAGTCACACAGGAGGAGCTCGGAGTAGAGCCGCTGCTTCTCCACGTCGAGAGGAGCAGCTGAGGTGTCTCGGGCATCTGTTTCGGACGCCTCCTGGACGCCTCCCTCAGGAGGTGTTCCGGGCATGTCCCACCGGGAGGAGGCCCCAGGGAAGACCCAGGACACGCTGGAGGGACTATGTCTCCCGGCTGGCCTGGGAACGCCTTGGGGTCCCCCCGGAGGAGCTGGAGGAAGTGTCCGGGGTGAAGGAAGTCTGGGTGTCCCTGCTTATACTGTTGCCCCTGGGACCCGGCCCTTTGTCTGAATTCTAAAATGATAAATACATTTTCTGTAACAATAAGAAGAGGATCATTTTCCACTTTTGTGTTGTATCCATCTACATAACATCAACAGAACATTAATACTACCGGTGGGACAGGGGCCGTCGCAGCGCTCCTACTTTGTGCTTACAAACTTTTTAAAGCCTGTTCACGTTGATCCTGCTCAGACTGTTGGTAACATCTTTCTATTGTTTTATTTAAATGACAAAACGACTAAATATGATGATCTGGGCAACAAACGATGAATGAACTGGCAAAGACAAACACCGGCTATGGACCCTACCATCTCGGCTGGTTAGCTCAACTGGTAAGTCACTGACTTTCCCTGGCGGGATGTGGGTTCAAATCCCCCCCGGCATTGAGCAAAACCAGTGTGGGTCCTTGGGCAAGACCCTTCACGGTACTGCCCCCCGGGCGCCGAAAGATGGCTGCTCACTGCTCCTGAAAAAGGATGGGTCAAATGCAGAAGTCAGATTTCTCCCGTGTGTCACTGTGTGTGAGACCAAATAAAGTTTTAAATCATTTCTATAGAGCGTTTTCACGTGACGTCATAATCCAGAAGTCGGACATTTTGGGTAGAGTCGAAACACAGCGAACAGAGCATTTATGCCACAAAGTTTAAAAAAAAGCTAAATGGTCAAGCATTGTGCGGTCCGAGGCTGTCACAATAGAACAGACAGAGAAAAACACCTGCAGTTCTATCGTTTACCTAAAGTAGTGACCGACCAGGGTGAACAGAGCGATTATCAAAGGAAACGAGGCGACTGTGGATCGCCCATCTTCAACAGAACTTGGATTGGAAAAATCATGACAACATTATATGCCCAGCTCATTTCACAGCCGGTAGGGATTTCATACTGTGCATTGTGATTGATCATTTTGAACCAGTTTGTTGCGACCATGTTTACATAAACAAACACCGACTAAACTAGATCCAAGGCATAAATGTTAGCTGTAAATACTTGTACATGTTCATTTGCTTCATTAGCCCCTACAGTAAATTGTTTTACAATGTTCATATTTTAATCTTTGCAAAACGAGAGGAGCAGCTGAGGTGGCTCGGGCATCTGTTCCGGACGCCTCCTGGACGCCTCCTGGACGCCTCCCTCAGGAGGTGTTCAGGGCACATCCCACCGGGAGGAGGCCCTGGAGGAGCTGGAGGAAGTGTTCGGGGTGAAGGAAGTCTGGGAGTCCCTGCTTAGACTGTTGCCCCCGCGACCCGGCCCCGGATAAGAGGAAGAAAATGGATGGATGGAAAACGTGAATAATAAAAAGCAATATACTCGTACTTAAACACGTTACACGTGTAATAAAAGGATGCCGACCTTTACATCACAATATGCTTGTCTCCAGTTTTCCTTTGCGCTCTCGTACCAGCCACAAACTGGTTGTTCCTCCAGACTTTTAGAGCTCTGAAGGTCTTGTGCTGTATCAGGACTTGGGGAGAAGACCAGGTCGTTGACAATGTCAGGATCTCTTACAGGAGCAGAATCGACAAATCACCACTGTCACTGAACAAACTTAAATCCATCTCATATAGATCTTCTTGGCCAATTAATTCAAGTTTTTTCATATAACGCTTCTTTTCTTTGGCATCCAGCTTCTCCCTGAACAGCCGGTCAACTGTGTCGGAACCTTTGGATTCCAATGTGGAAGGTTTATCATGAAGTTTTGATTTTTTCTGGTCGTTATTTAAATACATGGAATTTTGCACGTACTCCCCAAGATGGCTGCACATCCAGGTAATCGTCCTTTTTTCGGGTTCGTGAAAACGCTCTATACAACACAATGCTCAAAAGGACTAAGACAGCAACACAATCAACAACATTGTCAACAGGACTTATTATCGCCATATGTTTGATGTTATCCGGAGACATCCACGTGTGTCCAGGCCCACACCACTTCCAAACGCCGGGAGAGGCTCCACACGCGTCACTCCTACCTTACAGGTATGCTCTTCAGGTACTCCTCCGTGTTCTTCAGCACAACATTCTAATCCTTTGCTTACTCTGTGCCTGTCGCCAACTGCGACTGAGCTGCTTGTCCGGGACTTCCACGGCGATGTGGATATCGCGGTCCCGGGGCGGTGTGTATCGCGGTACCGCGGCGGTGTGTCGGCGCGTTGGACAGAAGCTTCAGTCGGGAGTCCGTGAAAAGAGATTATTCATCTCAATAGGACTTTCCTGGTTAAATAAAGGTTCCATCCTGGGACCCCTGCTATTTTCTCTTTATCACTGGTATATGTTCATTTATAAGGGTATTCAGCGCCTGCTCCCCTCACATCTGTGAGGCCATACCTGCCTGTCAAAGCCTGATCCCGTCAGATCTCAGAAGCTAAGCAAGGCAGGGCCTGGTTAGTACTTGGATGGGAGACCGCTGGGAATTCCAGGTGCCACAGTGGGGCGCCAGTTGCAAAAAAACTGTCGCTGTGTCCTTAGGCAAGACACTTCACCCACATTGCCTAGTATGAAAGTGGTGTGTGCGTGAGTGTTGGAGGTGGTCGGAGGGGCCGATGGCGCAGATTGGCAGCCTCGCTTCCGTCAGTCTGCCCCAGGGCAGCTGTGGCTACAGAAGGTAGCTTACCACCACCAAGTGTGGAGTGAATGAACGGTGAACTATGGAGCGCTTTGGGATGACAAGGCATGTCATGAAAGGCGCTATATAAATGCAATGGAAAAAAAAAAAAAAAAAAAAAAACATCTGTGTGAATATCTTCAACCAAGAGCGACTGGACATGATTGTTTACGCTCTCAGGAAGCACTGCTGTGACTGTGCCGAGTGTTCACACAGAAGCTGGTAAAGGCCGTTCCAGTATTCTGCTCCCACGACTTGGAACAATCTACAAAAAGACTGGAAACTAAAGGAACTCGTCTCTATAGGACAGTTTAAAATCTTGCTCAAAGGTTTGGAATCAAAATCTATGGTTTATAAATGTTTTTAATTCTGAAACATTTTATTACTTGTAATTGCTTAAATTGTTTTTGAAATGGTTTTGTAATTGTATTAATCTGTGCCGCTGTCTTGGCCAGGACTCCCTGGCCAAGACAGCGGCACAATTAATCTCAATGGGACTTTCCTGGTTAAATAAAGGTGAAATAAAAAATAAATAAATGTATATAAACGATCCCCCTTCAGTTTGTTCCAGTGTACTCGTTCAGATGTATGCAGACGATACATTTATACACAAACCTCAGCACACGTAGCTAATAAACGTACGGATACTACGGCTCATGTTTCAGAACGGCTAAACCGCTCCTGCTTAAGACTCAATGTAAACAAAACAGCTGCAATGTTCTTCTCCAAATCCAAACGTGCAAATAATCTGCCAGATATTCATGTTTCTGGGGAAAAAATTCAAGTCGTGTCAGAATTCAAATATCTCAGGATCCTAATAGACCAGGCATGGGCAAACTACGGCCCGGGGGCCATATGCGGCCCGTTAAGCTTCTTAATCCGGCCCGCCAAACTTGAAGAAATGATATTAATAAACCTTGTTAATGTTTTAATGTTTTAATTTCCCTGCAGTTCTGGTGTTTTCCAGCAGCTGGCGCTCTACACACACTGACCTTTGTTGAGGTGCGGCGTTTCGCTCCACGTTTACTCAGAACTTTCAGTACTTTAAAACTATTAGTAATAAAAAAAAGCTGTATTTTATTAATACAAGTTTCTGTGTTTTAAGAGTCATTTCAATAAAAAGCTAAATACAACTTGAAAGATGGACATTTTGTTATGTTTTTGTTCATTTTTAATTGAAATAAAGCACATGTTTTCTACATATCCCATGTTATTTATAGTTTTTTAAAAACTTTTTATTTATGCTTTTTCAAAAACAGAGGTATAGAGCAGCCAAATCTGTGGGGTTCTACAGAAAAAACAAACAAGCAAACAAAAAGGGAAAAAAAACTATCCATTTCTCTTGTTCTTATAGTCGATCCATTTAGACCAACTTTTTTCAAATTTGCCGCCTTCAGCCTTAGATAATGAGTCATTCTTTCCATCAAATACATTTCCTCAATTATTTTAATCCACTGTTTCCGTTCCAATGAGTCACTTTTTTGCCAGTTCCTAGTTACAACTTCCTTCCTGTCCATCAGCGTGATTTTAAACAAATAAAGGTCTTTGTATTTTATTTAAATCCAGCTGCTCCTGGTCAAACACTTTGCCCACCCCTGTTATAGACTCAAAACTAACATTCAAATCTCACACAAAAAAGGTCTGCAATCCTGTCAAACTGAATATTTCAAATTTCCGGTTCCTAAGATCACATGTGTCATTACAGCAGCTCAAACGTCACACATAACGTACTGTCCACACTAAACCCAGAGTCACGACACTAAACCTTTAAGACTTCACCACTGCACCATTTTACAAAAACATAAACTGTTAAGTTGGGAGTAGGGATGCAAATTATCGATTAATTCGTTAATCTATAGTTGATTGACCTTATCGATTGACTTACGATTAACTGATGAGCGGTGTTTTTCACCTGAATTTGAGTGTTTCAATAGGGTCTTTAAGAATATAAGCTATAGTAACATAACACTGAGTCATAAATATATCATAGTATTATTATATTGTATATTCCTCAATTATTCCTTAGTAAAAAGCAGACAAATGTATTGATGCTGAATAACAAAATACAGTCATCCCTCGCTCTATCGCGGTTCACTGTTCGCGGCCTCGTTGTTTCGCGGATTTTTAATTTTTTTTTCAAAAATTTTTTATAGTGTAACATTTTTTTATAGTGTAACATTGTGTTCTGCGTCCTGATTGGCTAAGAGACTAGACCAGGACTAAACGTGGACTAAACTAACCTGGGAAATCCCAGGCTGCTTTCATTCGTTCCGATCTAAACACAGTCTGGCAACGAGGCTAAGTGAGCTCTCCTGATTCTGGGAGCCAATCAGAGAGCGGGGAGGGGTGGACAGACGGTGACTCGTACTACGAGACAAACAGAAACTTGTAGTTTGAACTGACATGATTGGCTCTGGGCTACGTATACGCCAAATGATAGACATTCATAACGCCCAATAAACGATCGTAAAGCACAGCTCCACTACGAGATATTCAGTAGGTGCTCCCAGACCAAATATCACTGTGATGTGGTCTGGTGGAAACCAGGCAAGGACTAAACCAGGTCTAAACCAGGATTAAACCACCATTTGCCGCTCTTTGCTGGATTCGTGCGGCTGGTTTGTGGCTCGGGCTGAGAGTACGCAGTCCGGGCGCCGTGGATCATTCTCGTGCTCGCAGCGCCGGTGGTGCACATGTCGCGCACTTCTCCAAGGGTTTGGTGCGTCGCGTCCTGGGACATGGCAGTGCTGTTGAATGAGCGCGGTGCGCCCTGCCCAGGACTAGACCAGGTCTAAACCAGAATTGCGGCTCTTTGCCTTGTTTCGTGACCATGTAAGTGACATGCTTTTATTATTTCAAAAATCTATGGTTCTAGGTCCAGCTCTACTGTGAGTTGTACGGCAACATCCAGAGAGGAAAGGGTGACATGATAATTGTCGACATCCCTACTTGGGAGAATGTCATAAAATATTCAAACCTTTGTCTAATATACAAAATCATTCATGGTCTGTGATCTCAGCTCGTAAACATCAGGATCGCCACACAGAGTGACCAGAGAGACCAGAGTGACCAGAGAGACCAGAGTGACCAGAGAGACCAGAGAGACCAGAGAGACCAGAGAGACCAGAGAGACCAGAGTGACCAGAGAGACCAGAGTGACCAGAGAGACCAGAGAGACCAGAGAGACCAGAGAGACCAGAGAGACCAGAGAGACCAGAGTGACCAGAGTGACCAGAGTGACCAGAGTGACCAGAGAGACCAGAGAGACCAGAGTGACCAGAGAGACCAGAGAGACCAGAGAGACCAGAGTGACCAGAGAGACCAGAGAGACCAGAGAGACCAGAGAGACCAGAGTGACCAGAGTGACCAGAGTGACCAGAGAGACCAGAGTGACCAGAGTGACCAGAGAGACCAGAGTGACCAGAGAGACCAGAGTGACCAGAGAGACCAGAGAGACCAGAGTGACCAGAGTGACCAGAGAGACCAGAGAGACCAGAGAGACCAGAGAGACCAGAGTGACCAGAGAGACCAGAGTGACCAGAGTGACCAGAGAGACCAGAGAGACCAGAGAGACCAGAGAGACCAGAGTGACCAGAGAGACCAGAGAGACCAGAGAGACCAGAGAGACCAGAGAGACCAGAGTGACCAGAGAGACCAGAGAGACCAGAGTGACCAGAGAGACCAGAGAGACCAGAGAGACCAGAGAGACCAGAGAGACCAGAGTGACCAGAGAGACCAGAGAGACCAGAGTGACCAGAGAGACCAGAGTGACCAGAGAGACCAGAGAGACCAGAGAGACCAGAGTGACCAGAGAGACCAGAGAGACCAGAGTGACCAGAGAGACCAGAGTGACCCGAGTGACCAGAGTGACCAGAGAGACCAGAGAGACCAGAGAGACCAGAGAGACCAGAGAGACCAGAGAGACCAGAGAGACCAGAGAGACCAGAGAGACCAGAGACCCGAGTGACCCGAGTGACCAGAGTGACCAGAGTGACCAGAGGGGCCAGAGTGACCAGAGGGGCGGCCCGAGGGGACGGTGTTGTTCCCTCTCAGTCAGAGCGCCCAGGACTCTGTCCCCTCGAACATCAGAAGTGTCCACATACCTGAATAAAAAACATCTGGTTCAGAACATCAGACCTGTGATCACTCATGTTTATGATGTTCTTTCCTCAAACTCCACTGTGCTGTCTCTGGTGTCTCTGGTGTCTCTTGTGTCTCTGGTGTCTCTGGTGTCTCTTGTGTCTCTTGTGTCTCTTGTGTCTCTGGTGTCTCTGGTGTCTCTTGTGTCTCTTGTGTCTCTTGTGTCTCTGCTGTCTCTGGTGTCTCTTGTGTCTCTGGTGTCCCTGGTGTCTCTGGTGTCTCTGGTGTCTCTCGTGTCTCTCGTGTCTCTCGTGTCTCTCGTGTCTCTCGTGTCTCGTGTCTCTCGTGTCTCGTGTCTCTGGTGTCTCTTGTGTCTCTGGTGTCCCTGGTGTCTCTGGTGTCTCTGGTGTCCCTGGTGTCTCTGGTGTCTCTGCTGTCTCTGGTGTCTCTGGTGTCTCTGGTGTCTCTGGTGTCTCTGGTGTCTCTGGTGTCTCTGGTGTCTCTGGTGTCTCTGGTGTCTCTGGTGTCTCTTGTGTCTCTGGTGTCTCTGGTGTCTCTGGTGTCTCTGGTGTCTCTTGTGTCTCTGGTGTCTCTGGTGTCTCTTGTGTCTCTTGTGTCTCTTGTGTCTCTTGTGTCTCTGGTGTCTCTGGTGTCTCTGGTGTCTCTTGTGTCTCTGGTGTCTCTTGTGTCTCTGGTGTCTCTGGTGTCTCTGGTGTCTCTTGTGTCTCTTGTGTCTCTTGTGTCTCTGCTGTCTCTGGTGTCTCTGGTGTCTCTGGTGTCTCTGGTGTCTCTGGTGTCTCTGGTGTCTCTTGTGTCTCTTGTGTCTCTTGTGTCTCTTGTGTCTCTGGTGTCTCTGGTGTCTCTGGTGTCTCTTGTGTCTCTGGTGTCTCTGGTGTCTCTTGTGTCTCTGGTGTCTCTGGTGTCTCTTGTGTCTCTTGTGTCTCTGGTGTCTCTGGTGTCTCTGGTGTCTCTGGTGTCTCTTGTGTCTCTGGTGTCTCTGGTGTCTCTGGTGTCTCTGGTGTCTCTTGTGTCTCTGGTGTCTCTGGTGTCTCTGGTGTCTCTTGTGTCTCTTGTGTCTCTGGTGTCTCTGGTGTCTCTGGTGTCTCTGGTGTCTCTGGTGTCTCTGGTGTCTCTGGTGTCTCTGGTGTCTCTTGTGTCTCTGGTGTCTCTGGTGTCTCTGGTGTCTCTGGTGTCTCTGGTGTCTCTTGTGTCTCTGGTGTCTCTGGTGTCTCTGGTGTCTCTGGTGTCTCTGGTGTCTCTTGTGTCTCTGGTGTCTCTTGTGTCTCTGGTGTCTCGTGTCTCTCGTGTCTCGTGTCTCTGGTGTCTCTTGTGTCTCTGGTGTCCCTGGTGTCTCTGGTGTCTCTGGTGTCCCTGGTGTCTCTGGTGTCTCTGGTGTCTCTTGTGTCTCTGGTGTCTCTCTTGTCTCTGGTGTCTCTGGTGTCTCTGGTGTCTCTGGTGTCCCTGGTGTCTCTGCTGTCTCTCGTGTCTCTCGTGTCTCTCGTGTCTCTGGTGTCTCTGCTGTCTCTGCTGTCTCTGCTGTCTCTGCTGTCTCTGGTGTCTCTGGTGTCTCTTGTGTCTCTGGTGTCTCTTGTGTCTCTAGTGTCTCTTGTGTCTCTTGTGTCTCTTGTGTCTCTGGTGTCTCTGGTGTCTCTTGTGTCTCTGGTGTCTCTGGTGTCGCTTGTGTCTCTTGTGTCTCTTGTGTCTCTGGTGTCTCTTGTGTCTCTTGTGTCTCTTGTGTCTCTTGTGTCTCTTGTGTCTCTTGTGTCTCTGCTGTCTCTGCTGTCTCTGGTGTCTCTGGTGTCTCTGGTGTCTCTGGTGTCTCTGGTGTCTCTGGTGTCTCTTGTGTCTCTGGTGTCTCTTGTGTCTCTTGTGTCTCTTGTGTCTCTTGTGTCTCTGCTGTCTCTGCTGTCTCTGCTGTCTCTGGTGTCTCTGGTGTCTCTGGTGTCTCTGGTGTCTCTTGTGTCTCTTGTGTCTCTGGTGTCTCTGGTGTCTCTGGTGTCTCTGGTGTCTCTTGTGTCTCTTGTGTCTCTTGTGTCTCTTGTGTCTCTGGTGTCTCTGGTGTCTCTGGTGTCTCTGGTGTCTCTTGTGTCTCTTGTGTCTCTTGTGTCTCTGGTGTCTCTTGTGTCTCTGGTGTCTCTTGTGTCTCTGGTGTCTCTGGTGTGTCTCTTGTGTCTCTGGTGTCTCTTGTGTCTCTTGTGTCTCTGGCGTCTCTGGTGTCTCTGGTGTCTCCGGGGCCGCTGGTGTCTCTGGTGTCTCGGGTGTCTCTTGTGTCTCTTGTGTCTCTGGTGTCTCTTGTGTCTCTTGTGTCTCTGGTGTCTCTGGTGTCTCTTCTGTCTTTTGTGTCTCTGGTGTCTCTTGTGTCTGTTGTGTTTCTGGTGTCTGTGGTGTTTCTTGTGTCTCTTGTGTCTCTGGTGTCTCTGGTGTCTCTTGTGTCTCTGGTGTCTCTGGTGTCTCTGGTGTCTCTGGTGTCTCTTGTGTCTCTTGTGTCTCTGGTGTCTCTGGTGTCTCTTGTGTCTCTTGTGTCTCGTGTCTCTTGTGTCGTGTTGTGTCGTGTTGTGTCTTGTTGTGATGTGTGAAATATTTTTTTAACTTGATAATTTTAAAGTTTTCTGTACACTGTATTTATCAATTAGATTTGTAAATTTATAGCTAAAATGTTCCTACTTGTTAATAATTGTATGTGGTTCACTGTGTAATCTGATTTTGTTCTCATTGTTTTTAGGGAGACATTTTAACATCTGTGCAGGGACAACAGATGAAAAATCGCCTTTTGGCTCATTCTGGTACTTTTACAGATGTGTTAATGAATGTACACCGTCCCTGTCAAATAAACCAATAAATAAATATCCCATCAAAATAATATTAATATAACATTAATATATCATCTATATAATAAATATAACATTAATATAACAGTGTAACGCTGGGACAGTAAGAAGAAGAAGTGACTTTATTGATCTCACACAGGAGAAATTCTTCTGTATTTAACTCATCCTGTTATCAGGAGCAGTGGGCAGCACATCACTGCGCCCGGGGACCATCTCCAGGATCTTCTGCTTCTTCTGCTTCAGTTTGGTCAGGACCTCAGCTGTTTTGGGTTGATGGGGGAAACCGGAGTGCCCGGAGGAAACCCACCCAGACACTGGGAGAACATGCAAACTCCACACAGAAAGGCCCGGCCAACCCGGGGATCAAACCCGGAACCTTCTTGCTGTGAAGCAAGAGTGCTAACCACTCAGCAGCCGCTGCCTGTGTCCGCGCCGCCATCTTTAATCAAAAAAGCTCGGAAGGAACTGAGGAGCCTCAGGGCCAAGACCAGCAGACTGAAAGAGCTTCATCCACCAAGCTGTCAGGATGCTCAACTCTCTCCCAATCACACTGCTGCTTAAATCACACTGACACTGCTGCTTAAATCACACTGACACTGCTGCTTAAATGACACTGACACTGCTGCTTAAATCACACTGACACTGCTGCTTAAATCACACTGACACTGCTGCTTAAATCACACTGACACTGCTGCTTAAATGACATATTTGAGCTTTATTCCGCTTCACATTGTGTGTTTTACTTATTTGTATTATACACAAGCCTTTTATACTTTTTCTACAGGTATATGTGATGTTTTAGTCATAGCAGTAGTAGTAGTAGTAGTAGTAGTAGTAGTCGCAGTAGTAGTAGTAGTAGTAGTAGTAGTAGTAGTAGTAGTACTTTTACTACAGGTATATGTGATGTTTTAGTCATGGTAGTAGTAGTAGTAGTAGTAGTTGTACTTTTACTACAGGTATATGTGATGTTTTAGTCATAGTAGCAGTAGTAGTAGTAGTAGCAGCAGTAGTAGTAGTAGTAGTAGTACTTTTACTACAGGTATATGTGATGTTTTAGTCATGGTAGTAGTAGTAGTAGTAGTAGTTGTACTTTTACTACAGGTATATGTGATGTTTTAGTCATAGTAGCAGTAGTAGTAGTAGCAGTAGTAGTAGTAGTAGTAGTAGTAGTAGTACTTTTACTACAGGTATATGTGATGTTTTAGTCATAGTAGCAGTAGTAGTAGTAGCAGTAGTAGTAGTAGTAGTAGTAGTAGTTGTACTTTTACTACAGGTATATGTGATGTTTTAGTCATAGTAGCAGTAGTAGTAGTAGTAGTAGTAGTAGTTGTACTTTTGCTACAGGTATATGTGATGTTTTAGTCATAGTAGCAGTAGTAGTAGTAGCAGTAGTAGTAGTTGTACTTTTGCTACAGGTATATGTGATGTTTTAGTCATGGTGTTTATTGTCGTGTTTATCACATGTTTTATGTTCACTGTGGGCCTAGGGGGCGCTGTGTGTGCCACCTGTACATATGGTTTTGGACAATAAAGCTGACTGATATAAAGTCAATATAACATGAATATAACATTCTCAATATTTCACAAAAACTTCAACACTTCAGAAATCCAGATCCATTTGATTCTCCATCACAGACCTGAGGAAGAGAGGAACTATTAGTCCTGGTTTAGTCCCTCGTTAGTCCTGGTTTAATCCTTTGTTAGTCCTTGGTTTAGTCCTGGGTTAGTCCTGGTTTAGTCCTTGTTTAGTCCTGGTTCTGGTCTCACCTCAGACCATCTGGTACTGGTTTGTGTTGATGAATCTGGACAGACAACAGGCCACAGTGGTTCCGATCAACTGCGAAAACAAAAGCGTGTTTATCTGCGTATGTCTGTAATACTGCCTTTGGCCTGTAGGGGGAGTGCAGAGCTGCTGTAGTTCTGCTCATGGCCTGTAGGGGGAGTACAGAGCTGCTGTAGTTCTGCCTTTGGCCTGTAGGGGGAGTGCAGAGCTGCTGTAGTTCTGCTCATGGCCTGTAGGGGGAGTACAGAGCTGCTGTAGTTCTGCCTTTGGCCTGTAGGGGGAGTGCAGAGCTGCTGTAGTTCTGCTCATGGCCTGTAGGGGGAGTACAGAGCTGCTGTAGTTCTGCTCATGGCCTGTAGGGGGAGTGCAGAGCTGCTGTAGTTCTGCTCATGGCCTGTAGGGGGAGTACAGAGCTGCTGTAGTTCTGCTCATGGCCTGTAGGGGGAGTACCTGAGAGAAGGCGATGCCAAACGTGACGCCGGCGATGATCCCGAGGTTTGTGTCAAAGAACGATGTCACCAGTTCAAAACAGCCCTGAGACACACAGACATTTATACAGATACTACAGTGACATCACACTGGGGGTGTTCTGCCTGTATGTTTATGACCGAATGTTCAGCAGTTACCATGGAAACAGAATGCACACATTCGCAAACACTGTCAAAAAGTGTAAAGATTGTCTGAAAACGTATACTCAAATTACAAAGTGATTTAAAGAGCACATTTTCAGGAGCCTGTGATCCAAGTGTTCACGGTCCTGTACAGGGTCCAGAGTGAGGGGGTTGTGGGTTCGATTACCTGTACAGGGTCCAGAGTGAGGGGGTTGTGGGTTCGATTACCTGTACAGGGTCCAGAGTGAGGGGGTTTGAGGGTTCGATTACCTGTACAGGTTCCAGAGTGAGGGGGTTGTGGGGTGGATTCCCTGTACGGGGTCCCGAGGGGGGGGGTTGTGGGTTCGATTCCCTGTACAGGGTCGAGAGTGAGGGGGTTGAGGGTTCGATTACCTGTACAGGGTCCAGAGTGAGGGGGTTTGAGGGTTCGATTACCTGTACAGGGTCCAGAGTGAGGGGGTTTGAGGGTTCGATTACCTGTACAGGGTCCAGAGTGAGGGGGTTGTGGGTTCGATTACCTGTACAGGTTCCAGAGTGAGGGGGTTGTGGGTTCGATTACCTGTACAGGGTCCAGAGTGAGGGGGTTGTGGGTTCGATTACCTGTACAGGGTCCAGAGTGAGGGGGTTGTGGGTTCGATTACCTGTACAGGGTCCAGAGTGAGGGGGTTTGAGGGTTCGATTACCTGTACAGGGTCCAGAGTGAGGGGGTTGAGGGTTCGATTACCTGTACAGGGTCCAGAGTGAGGGGGTTGAGGGTTCGATTACCTGTACAGGGTCCAGAGTGAGGGGGTTGTGGGTTCGATCACCTGTACAGGTTCCAGAGTGAGGGGGTTGTGGGTTCGATCACCTGTACAGGGTCCAGAGTGAGGGGGTTGTGGGTTCGATTACCTGTACAGGGTCCAGAGTGAGGGGGTTGTGGGTTCGATTACCTGTACAGGGTCCAGAGTGAGGGGGTTTGAGGGTTCGATTACCTGTACAGGGTCCAGAGTGAGGGGGTTGAGGGTTCGATTACCTGTACAGGGTCCAGAGTGAGGGGGTTGAGGGTTCGATTACCTGTACAGGGTCCAGAGTGAGGGGGTTGTGGGTTCGATCACCTGTACAGGGTCCAGAGTGAGGGGGTTGTGGGTTCGATCACCTGTACAGGGTCCAGAGTGAGGGGGTTGTGGGTTCGATTACCTGTACAGGGTCCAGAGTGAGGGGGTTGTGGGTTCGATTACCTGTACAGGGTCCAGAGTGAGGGGGTTGTGGGTTCGATTATCTGTACAGGGTCCAGAGTGAGGGGGTTGTGGGTTCGATTACCTGTACAGGGTCCAGAGTGAGGGGGTTGTGGGTTCGATTACCTGTACAGGTGCCAGAGTGAGGGGGTTGTGGGTTCGATTACCTGTACAGGGTCCAGAGTGAGGGGGCTGTGGGTTCGATTACCTGTTCAGGGTCCAGAGTGAGGGGGTTGAGGGTTCGATTACCTGTACAGGGTCCAGAGTGAGGGGGTTGTGGGTTCGATTACCTGTACAGGGTCCAGAGTGAGGGGGTTGAGGGTTCGATTACCTGGCTGAAAACTTTGGTGGCGACTTGTGAGGCGTTGCGGAGCTCGTCTCGGTCACAGTCGTGGATTTGGATGCAACAGGAGCCTGGGACTCCTCCGTTTGGAAAGTACGAGCTGTGCAGCCAACTGCTGAAGTTTGACACACCACAACACTGCAACTGCAATAAACAAGTATGAGTACTACAAATATACACATGGACAAGTATCTGTAGTACTCATATACACACATAGTAGTAGCAGTAGTAGTAGTAGTAGTAATAGTACTAGTAGTAGTAGTAATAGTAGTATTAATAGTAGTAGTAGTTGCAGTACTGATACCTTCCTCTGGAGGTCGTCGACCGCAAGACTGCGTTCATCCAGAGCGTTGTATTTTTGAACAGCTTCAGAAAAAGAGCTCAAAAAACTGCCTTTGATCTGAAACACACAAACTGACTGTAGTACTGCAAATACTGTAGTACTGCAAATACTGTAGTACTGCAAATACTGTAATACAGTTTTGTTTTTGTTGTTTTTCGTTCTAGCTGTCGTGAAGAGCAAACACACTTTATTCTTCCTCTCTTATCTTTGCTCTGTCTGATGTTTTATTTCTCTCGTCTCGTAATTTTTCTCCTGTTGGAACAGATTTTCAAAATCCTAAATCATGAATTGGATAAAGCTGGTCCCACAACACTATTGGCATACTTTTTCAGGGAGGAGCGCCGGTCCGGAGAGCCGGTCAGTCCCAAGGAAGCGCGCTACCTGATACACGAGGGACGCGTCGTGCACCTGGCACCGCTGTTACTGGCGGATGCAAAACGATTTACTATTGGAATTTTGATGGCAGGACATCTGGATTGGCCTGGGGATGTTTTCTGACTCATCACTAATTGGAGCCGAGCGGATAAAAAAGAGCCCAAGAGCCGCTGGCCAGTCGTTTTACACCATGGGGGGGCTGCGGTAGACTAGGGGAGGAGGTCTACATCAGAAAGAGAAACACAGATTGAACTGTACCATCCAATCTGTGGAAACCCCCCTGGCGCTGGATAACATTGCGGATAAATGGATATGAAACTGTGGGGAACATACGTTTGGGGGGAGGACTGCGAGTCGCACAGACCTGCAGGAAGTTGGGGGCCTGGCAGAAACCAGGGTTCTGACAAATTGTCTGTTCGCCTGGGTTCTAAAAATGTATTGATTATTATGTTAAATTTCCCCTTTCTGGTGTAATCAATTCTCCTGAAAATGTGATTCAACTGGACTCTTTGTTTTGACTGCACCTTCTGCATAAACACGTCCAAGGTCGACAGCTGCAGCCTTATCACTGCACTCTAGAAAACAACACGCTCCACATTCAGCTCACACTGATGTTTTATGTAAAACACTCTGCCCTGTCTATTTAGTAGTGTCTGCCTCTGTTTCAGTTTTCAATCAGTTTCATCGATTTTTCTGGACTGCTCCCCTTCCCACCCGCCCGTCTGTCACCAAAGAACAAAACGCTGTGTGTTTTACCTGTCCAGTTGTTGTTGTCGTAATATGTTTGTGAATATTGTTATTGATTGTGCTGCACTTTTCATCTCTGTATCTCAGAGTCGGAGGCCCCTCCCCTGGACGTCTCTATCTCTGTCCTGATTGGTCAGGGGGAAACGAAATTTCGATTTTCTATGTGTCTTGTACATATGGTTTTTCGACAATAAAGCAAACTATGAACTATGAACTATGAGCTATACTGCAAATACAGTCATACCTCACCTTACGAAATTAATTCGTTCCAGAAGTGGTTTCGTAACATGATTTTTTGGGGGATTCGGGCGGCTGCGAAGCCGAGCGCGCATTATTTGAATTTTTGAGATTTCGCGTTTCGTAACTTGAATTTTCTTTCGTATTCAGAGATGAAAATTTTACGTAAACGTATTTCGTAACTTGGATTATTTGTTAGTTCGATCTTTTGTAAGGTGAGGTATGACTGTACAGTAGTACTGCAAATACTGTAATACTGCAAATACTGTAGCACTGCAAATACTGTAATACTGCATACAATGTAGTACCATAAAAAGTAAGGTACACTATACTGTCAGAGACAAACCTCGTGACGAAAAATAAAACCCCAGATTCCAGCGATGAGTTCGGTCAGAAACACGAGCGACAGCAGCACAGCGTACTGTGGGTCAGAGGTCACACAGGAGATCTGGTTTAGTCCTAGACCTGTTATAGACCAGGCTTAAACCTGGTTTAGACCTGGTTTAGACCTGGTTTAGACCTGGTGTAGTCCTGGTTTAGTCCTGGTTTAGCCTCTGTACTATACTTGATGTAGGATTTCTTGTGAACTGACCATGCGCAGCATCCAGCAGCGCCCCCTGCAGGTGGCCCAGCAGCCAAACAGTGACAGCAACACGATCCCGGCGCCAGTGCCCAATAATACGAAGGGGACAGCAGAGGGCGCCCTGGAGATCAGCACCGAGTATGGACCGAGCATCAAGATCCACCACAGCCCCACGGACAACAGCACCACCCCCGACACCTGGAGATACAACACCAGACATGACCACCACCATCCACCTGGAGATACAACACCAGACATGACCACCACCCTCCACCTGGAGATACAACACCAGACATGAACACCACCATCCACCTGGAGATACAACGCCATCCACCTGGAGATAAAAGACCATCTACCTGGGGATACAACGCCATCCACCTGGAGATACAACACTAGACATGAACACCACCATCCACCTGGAGATACAACACCAGACATGAACACCACCATCCACCTGGAGATACAATGCCATCCACCCGGAGATAAAAGACCATCTACCTGGGGATACAACGCCATCCACCTGGAGATACAACACTAGACATGAACACCACCATCCACCTGGAAATAAAAGACCATCTACCTGGGGATACAACACCAGACATGAACACCACCATCCACCTGGAGATACAACGCCATCCACCTGGAGATAAAAGACCATCTACCTGGGGATAAAAGACCATCCACCTGGAGATACAACACTAGACATGAACACCACCATCCACCTGGAAATAAAAGACCATCCACCTGGAGATAAAAGTCCATCTACCTGGAAATACAACACCAGACATGAACACCACCATCCACCTGGAGATACAACGCCATCCACCTGGAGATAAAAGACCATCTACCTGGGGATAAAAGACCATCCACCTGGGGATACAACACTAGACATGAACACCACCATCCACCTGGAAATAAAAGACCATCCACCTGGAGATAAAAGACCATCCACCTGGGGATACAACGCCATCCACCTGGGGATAAAAGACCATACACCTGGGGATACAACGCCATCCACCTGGGGATAAAAGACCATCCACCTGGGGATACAACGCCATCCACCTGGAGATAAAAGACCATCCTCCTGGGGATACAACGCCATCCACCTGGGGATACAACGCCAGACATGAACACCACCATCCACCTGGAGATAAAAGACCATCCACCTGGGAATACAACGCCAGACATGAACATCACCATCCACCTGAAGATACAACACCAGACACGCAAGTCCACAGAAGAAAGAACATTATGTCCCACATACACAGCAGGACCTCCCCTGACTAACCCTGGAAACACTTTTTATGTAAAACATGAAATATGAAATATGTGCCTCCTCTTGAAAGAGACAGAAATAACTGCTGCTCTGGTCATGTGACATGGGTCAGGCGAGTGAGGCCACATGACTCAGGGTCACACGACTCGGGGTAACTTGACCAACGCCCTGGTGCGAGCTGCCTCCAAACTGTAAAACACGACATAAGACTTGAACCTGGCGTACTCGTGAACTCAGCACAATCACAAAACAAACTTCTAAAGCACTTATGAGTCCAGGTAAAAGGGACTCACCCAGAAGACGAAGGAGTAAACCAGGAGCAGACTTTTGAGGCAGAAGATCAGGGGTTTGGTGTGAAACTGTCTGCGAGACATCACTCCAGTCTCAAAAGAGCCCGACTGTTACTGATGTTTCCTCACTCCTGTCCACACACGCCAGGCCAGTTCCTCTGAAAGCCCAAACTGCTCCAAAAGCCCAAAGCCTCAGATCAGCTGAACGTTTTGGATGTGAGAGCAGCTGGTCTCCTCCTCTCTCTTGAGCAGAGTCACAGCAGTGAACGCCTCGTCAAAGTGAAAAACAATTATCACTTCTATGACAGAATGTGGCACCGGAGCCCTGCAACAAACAGTGAGCGCTGCAGTCCTGGTTTAGACCTGGGTTAGTCCTGGCTTAGTCCTGATTTAGTCTTGGCTTAGTCCTGGTTTAGACCTGGGTTAGTCCTGGCTTAGTCCTGATTTAGTCTTGGCTTAGTCCTGGTTTAGACCTTTGTTAGTCCTGGCTTAGTCCTGATTTAGTCTTGGCTTAGTCCTGGTTTAGACCTGGGTTAGTCCTGGCTTAGTCCTGATTTAGTCTTGGCTTAGTCCTGGTTTAGACCTGGTTTAGTCTTGGTTTAGTCCTGGTTTAGACCTGGTTTAGACCATAGACTCATAAAAAGAGGCGACCGATTTGGGGTTCAGATCTTTTATTCGAGATTTTCTGAAGTGAAGGGTTTGATTAAAGTCACATTTGGGTAGAGTACAAATTATACAATACTTATAATATAATTATTATAATTATTAATTATTATTATTATATATAACTCTAATATAATACTTATTCAGACAGTATTAGAGTATTTCCTCTTTGGTGCAGGGGTGCAGGGGTGGAGGTCCTCAAATCTTTACTTTAAAGGTTCTCCACACAATGAGCAGAAAGAAAGAAACTTTCTGGGGGGGGGTCTGGTTCTGGCCTGGCGGGGGAAGGGGGGGGTCTGGTTCTGGTTCTGGCCTGGCTCAGACCAGAACGGCCCAGGGTTTGTAGGTCCCAGGTTCAGCTGCAGGACACTGAAGACAGAAGCAGAGCAGGTCAGGGTTCAGACCCGGGTTATGTGTACAAATATCATGATGTTATACCATGGCGGTGAAGCGGTCGGCACACGCCGTGCGGATCCTTTCTGCTGTGGCCGGACTGTCCAATCGGAACGGGCCGCTCAGCCCCACCTCCAAACGCGCCGCGGCGATGGCGTCTTTCAGGGCAAAAAACACAGAAGCAGCGAGAAACAGCGGCGGTTCACCCACCGCCTGAAACAGGAATAAAGTCTGGTTCAGACCTGGTTTAGTCCTGGTCCAGTCCTGGTCCAGTCCTGGTTTAGTCCTGGTCCAGTCCTGGCTTAGTCCTGGTCCAGTCCTGGTCCAGTCCTGGTCCAGTCCTGGTTTAGTCCTGGTCCAGTCCTGGCTTAGTCCTGGTTTATTCCTGGTTTAGTCCTGGTCCAGTCCTGGTCCAGTCCTGGTTTAGTCCTGGTCCAGTCCTGGTTTAGTCCTGGTTTAGTCCTGGTTTAGTCCTGGTTTATTCCTGGTTTAGTCCTGGTCCAGTCCTGGTCCAGTCCTGGTTTAGTCCTGGTCCAGTCCTGGTTTAGTCCTGGTTTAGTCCTGGTCCAGTCCTGGTCCAGTCCTGGTTTAGTCCTGGTCCAGTCCTGGTTTAGTCCTGGTTTAGTCCTGGTCCAGTCCTGGTCCAGTCCTGGTTTAGTCCTGGTTCAGGACCTTGGAGGAGTACAGGGCCTTCTGGTTGGGGGCGTCCCTGAGCAAAGACACCTGGAGGTGGGTGGGGATGTCTCCAAACCCTGGGATCTTGTAGGTTCCTGGTCCTCGGGTCAGAAGAACCCCGTCTGGACTGTAGAGCAGCTGCTCCAGTGTGAAGAGGCCCACGCCCTGCATGAACGCGCCCTCCACCTGTCACATAGTATATACAAATATATACTATATACACTCAACAAAAATATAAAGGCAACACTTTTGTTTTTGCTCCCATTTTTCATGAGATGGACTTAAAGATGTAAAATTCATTCCAGATACACAATATTACCATTTCTCTCAAACATTGTTCACAAATCTGTCTAAATGTGTGATAGTGAGCACTTCTGCTTTGCTGAGATAATCCACCCCACCTCACAGGTGCCACATCAAGATGCTGATCTGACATCATGATTAGTGCACAGGTGCACCTTATACTGCCCACAATAAAAGGCCACTCTGAAATGTGCAGTTTTGTCTCACAGCAAAATGCCACAGATGTCACAAGCATTGAGGGAGCGTGCAATTGACATGCTGACAGCAGGAATGTCAACCACATCTGTTGCTCGTGCATTGAATGTTCATTTCTCCACCATAAGCCGTCTCCAAAGGCGTTTCAGAGAATATGGCAGTACATCCAACCGGCCTCACAACCGCAGACCACGTGTAACCACACCAGCCCAGGACCTCCACATCCAGCAGGTTCACCTCCAAGATCGTCTGAGACCAGCCACTCGGACAGCTGCTGAAACAATTGGTTTGCATAACCAAACAATTTCTGCACAAACTGTCAGAAACCGTCTCAGGGAAGCTCAACTGCATGCTCGTCGTCCTCATCGGGGTCTTAACCTGACTCCAGATCGTCGCCGTAACAGACTTGAGTGGGCAAATGCTCACATTCGATGGGGTCTGGCACGTTGGAGAGGTGTTCTCTTCACGGATGAATCTCGGTTTACATTGTTCAGGGCAGATGGCAGACAGCGTGTGTGGCGTCGTGTGGGTGAGCGCTTTGCTGATGTCAATGTTGTGGATCGAGTGGCCCATGGTGGTGGTGGGGTTATGGTATGGGCAGGCATCTGTTATGGACGAAGAACACAGGTGCATTTTATTGATGGCATTTTGAATGCACAGAGATATCGTGATGAGATCCTGAGGCCCATTGTTGTGCCATACATCCATGAACATCACCTCATGTTTCAGCAAGATAATGCACGGCCCCATGTTGCAAGGATCTGTACACAATTCTTGGAAGCTGAAAATGTCCCAGTTCTTGCATGGCCAGCATACTCACCGGACATGTCACCCATTGAGCATGTTTGGGATGTGCTTGAGCGGCGTATACGACAGCGTGTACCAGCTCCCACTAATATCCAGCAACTTCGCACAGACATTGAAGAGGAGTGGACCAACATTCCACAGGCCACAACTGACAATCTGATAAACTCTATGTGAAGAAGATGTGTTGCACTGCACGAGGCAAATGGTGGTCACACCAGATACTGACTGGTTCTGAGTCCCCAGACCCCCAATAAAGAAAAAAAAACCTGCACATTTCAGAGTGTCCTTTTATTGTGGGCAGTATAAGGCACACCTGTGCACTGGTCATGATGTCAGATCAGCATCTTGATGTGGCACCTGTGAGGTGGGATGGATTATCTCAGCAAAGCAGAAGTGCTCACTATCACACATTTAGACAGATTTGTGAACAATGTTTGAGAGAAATGGTAATATTGTGTATCTGGAATGAATTTTAGATCTTTAAGTCCATCTCATGAAAAATGGGAGCAAAAACAAAAGTGTTGCCTTTATATTTTTGTTGAGTGTATATATATATATATATATATATATATATATATATATATATACACAGACACACACACACGCATGTCACATCAGATCAATAACGTATATAACATATAAAAAATATAAAACATGTATAACATCACTTCCAGCACATGAATGTCCTGCGGAGCACTCTTCAAAGTTTTCTTTGCTTTGTCTCCACCTTTTGCTTTGTGCACAACTCAACTCCTCGTCCTTCTCTCACTCAGAGACCTACGGGGGGGTGTAGGTCACGCTGAGGCCTCCGTAGGTCACACTGCACCCCCCGTAGGTCACACTGAGGTCCCCGTACGTCACACTGCACCCCCCGTAGGTCACACTGAGGTCCCCGTACGTCACACTGAGGTCCCCGTACGTCACACTGAGGTCCCCGTAGGTCACACTGAGGCCCCCGTAGGTCACACTGCACCGCCCGTAGGTCACACTGAGGCCCCCGTAGGTCACACTGCACCGCCCGTAGGTCACACTGAGGCCCCCGTAGGTCACACTGCACCGCCCGTAGGTCACACTGAGGCCCCCGTAGGTCACACTGCACCACCCGTAGGTCACACTGAGGCCCCCGTAGGTCACACTGCACCGCCCGTAGGTCACACTGAGGCCCCCGTAGGTCACACTGAGGCCCCCGTAGGTCACACTGCACTGCCCGTAGGTCACACTGCACCCCCCTTAGGTCACACTGAGGCCCCCGTAGGTCACACTGAGGCCCCCGTAGGTCACACTGTACTTCCCGTAGGTCACACTGCACCGCCCGTAGGTCACACTGAGGCCCCCGTAGGTCACACTGCACCGCCCGTAGGTCACACTGCACCCCCCTTAGGTCACACTGAGGCCCCCGTAGGTCACACTGAGGCCCCAGTAGGTCACACTGAGGCCCCCGTAGGTCACACTGCACCGCCCGTAGGTCACACTGAGGTTCCCGTTGGTCACACTGAGGCCCCCGTAGGTCACACTGAGGCCCCAGTAGGTCACACTGAGGCCCCCGTAGGTCACACTGAGGCCCCCGTAGGTCACACTGCACCCCCCGTAGGTCACACTGAGGTCCCCGTAGGTCACACTGAGGTCCCCGTAGGTCACACTGAGGCCCCCGTAAGTCACACTGCGCCTGTACCTGTCCGATGTCGATGGCGGGGTTCAGGCTGTTCCCTACGTCCATCACGATCGTACTGCGAAGATTCTGCACACAAACACTACAGTGAGAACCATATGGAAACAACCAGAACCACTCAAAACCAAATCAGGCCAGAGGTCAGTGGTCAGTGGTCAGACCTTGTGCGTCCCGGTGAGACAGTCGATCTCCACTTCGCTGCAGCAGACGCCGTACGAAAAATAGTTAAATGCTCGACCCGAGTTTGTGTTAAAGTCGTAGCCCAGGTCCGGAGTCCTGAAAACAGAAACAAGACACATTTATTTAGAATTCATC
Organism: Paratrypauchen microcephalus; assembly: GCA_036785185.1. Classification (NCBI taxonomy): domain Eukaryota; kingdom Metazoa; phylum Chordata; class Actinopteri; order Gobiiformes; family Gobiidae; genus Paratrypauchen; species Paratrypauchen microcephalus. The sequence continues at coordinate 198,632 of JAVJIX010000340.1, read as the reverse complement.
AGGGGTCAGAGGGTCAGGGGGTCAGAGGGTCAGGGGGTCAGAGGGTCAGATGGTCAGAGGGTCACTCATAGTCATAGTTTGCTTTATTGTCAATTCTGCCATATGTACATGACACAGTGAATTGAAATTTCGTTTCCCCCGGTCAATCGGAGACAGAATCGAGGCGGTCAGGGGAGGGGCCGCTGCGACTGTGCACGCCGCCAACTCGGAGATAACAGAGAGAAAAAGATGCAGTACAATCAATAACAATACAGTGGTCCTGGTTCACCTTTCGTGGCCTCACAGTTTCGCGGATTTTTTTTATTTAAATTTTTTAAAATAATGTATCAACGTGCATTGTGTTCCGGCTCCGGGAGTCCGGCTCCGGGAGTCCGGCTCCGGGAGTCCGGCTCCGGGAGTCCGGCTCCGGGAGTCGGGCTGGATGCACGAGGGGCGGAGACATGAGTCATTGGAGTCATTGGATCGTCAGGACGAAGAGGCTCGGTCAGAGGAACTGTGAAATACACGTGTCACTAAAGTTTAAACGAGAGAGAAATGTGAGAAAACGTTAATTCCAGTGTGAGAAAAGTGTATAATGTGTGTGGTGAGGCGGGACCACTGTATTCACAAACATGTTACGACAAAAACAATGGGACAGGTAAACATGAGGCGTCTTTTTGTTTAGTAAACAAACGGGAGGGTGGGGAGGGGGGGTAGAAGAGAATATTGATGAAATGGATTGAAAACTGAAGCTGAGACAAACATTCGGGCAGTGTTTACAAAATACATGTCAGAGTGTTCCAGCCGGATTTAATAACATGTTCTTTGTTTATAGTGTGCCGTGATAAAACCACAGCTGTGACCATGGGGGGAGTGTTGATGTGGGAGAGCAGGTCAAAGGGCAAAGGGACAGGGTCAGTTTTCTGAATAAATAATTAAAATAAATTATGTAAAAACCTAATAAACTTCACTGGACTTTAAAGTGTTTTTTTTTTTTTTTTTTTTTTTTTTTTTACAACATTTCACCCATGAAATAAAATAAGACCGCTGACCACCCCCTCCCCCCCTAACCCTCTGACCTCTAACTCATTTTTTCCTGGTATTTGATGTTTTCCCTCAGGAGAGTCTGACCTGTAGAAGCCGTTGGCGCTCAGATTCACTCTGTCAAAGTACGCCGCCTTCACCTGCAACAAGACCTGGTTTAGTCCTGGTGTGGTCCTGGTTTAATCCTGGTTCAGTCCTGGTTCAGTCCTGGTTCAGTTCTGCATCAGTCCTGGATTAGTCCTGGATCAGTCCTGGTTCAGTCCTGGATCAGTCCTGGTTCAGTCCTGGTTCAGTCCTGCATCAGTCCTGGATTAGTCCTGGATCAGTCCTGGATCAGTCCTGGATCAGTCCTGGATTAGTCCTGGTTCAGTCCTGGTTCAGTCCTGGATCAGTCCTGGATTTAGCCTGGGAATTCCCAGGCCGCTTCCGTTCGTTTCGAACTGGAAGGCGGCCTGGAAACTCGTCCAAGCGAGAGTCCCAGATTTAGGGCCCCAATCAGAGAGCGGGGGAGGGGTGGCAAGACGGTGACGCGTACTACATGACAAACGGAAGCTTGTAGTTTGAACTGACAACTGACATGATTGGCTATGGACTTACGTATACGCTCAATGATAGACATTCATAACGCCCAATAAACGGCCGTTGGCGATCGCTAACCACACCTCCGCTACGGGATTTTTCGAAGCGAGTTTCCAGACCCATATCTCACTTGTGATATGGTCAGGTGTTAACCAGACTATCCTGGATTAGTCCTGGATCAGTCCTGGATCAGTCCTGGATTAGTCCTGGTTCAGTCCTGGTTCAGTCCTGGTTCAGTCCTGGATCAGTCCTGGTTCAGTCCTGGTTCAGTCCTGTTTCAGTCCTGGTTTAGTCCTGGTTCAGTCCTGGATTATTGCTGGTTCAGTCCTGGCTCAGTCCTGGATTAGTCCTGAATTAGTCCTGGATTAGTCCTGGCTCAGTCCTGGTTCAGTCCTAGTTTAGTCCTGGTTCAGTCCTGGATTAGTCCTGGTTCAGTCCTAGTTTAGTCCTGGTTCAGTCCTGGATTAGTCCTGGTTCAGTCCTGGATTAGTCCTGGTTCAGACCTGGTTCAGTCCTGGTTCAGACCTGGTTCAGTCCTGGTCCAGTCCTGGTTCAGTCCTGGTCTGTACCCAGTTCTCCCAGGTGCCCTGTGGGTCCTGGTCCTTGTAGGGCTGAAGTCTCTGGGTGAGGATCTCGCAGGCGTTGAGGATGGCGGCGCCGTTGAGGTCGGAGGAGACGGACGCTGCCGTAGGACTGGTGTTCGCCACAGAGTGAGAGCTCGTCTCACAAATGTGGATCTTTGTCACAGGAATCCCCAACGCTCGACTGCACACCTGCGGAGAGAGAGACCAAACCTGAGACCAGACCTGAGACCGGAGACCAGACCAGAGACCAGAGACCAGACCTGAGACCAGACCTGAGACCAGAGACCAGACCTGAGACTAGACCTGAGACGTGAGACCAGACCTGAGACCAGACCTGAGACCAGAGACCAGACCTGAGACCAGACCTGAGACCAGAGACCAGACCAGAGACCAGACCAGAGACCAGAGACCAGACCTGAGACCAGACCTGAGACCAGACCTGAGACCAGACCTGAGACGTGAGACCAGACCTGAGACCAGACCTGAGACCAGACCTGAGACCAGAGACCAGACCTGAGACCAGACCTGAGACCAGAGACCAGACCTGAGACCAGACCTGAGACCAGAGACCAGACCAGAGACCAGAGACCAGACCTGAGACCAGACCTGAGTCTGAAACCAGTTCTTTTCTCTGGCCAAGATCTGGACCTCACTGTCCTCAAAGGAGTGGCCTGTCACTCCTGCGACACACCATCAGACCCATGGGGACCCCCTGTGACAAATAGCTCCTGTCCCTCCAAGGGGTCAGTGCACGAGAGCACTGCCACGTCACTCTGAGCATCCATCGTCGGTGCCATGCGGGGTCCAGATGAAAACTGTTCACCCACTTTTGTAGCAGACGCAGTGACAAAAACTCGTGTGACAGAAGTAAACTTTCCCACAAGCTGAAGAAAGCTGGCAAATTGGTGCAGACTGCCCCATTTGAAGCGAGAGACCAAAGCTTGAATATTGTCTCGGCGACGAAGGGACGGGCAAGCCTTCATCGTCATGGTATCCAAATCCTCAGTTGTTGTGGTGCAATGGGCACATGAAAGTAAGCGTCTTTGAGGTCTATAGACGTGAACCATTCCCCCACTGCAAGGGTTTGGAGAACCTCTGCTGTGGTGAGCATGTGGAACGGTAAGACCTTCATGAAACAAATGAGTCTCTGTAGATCCAGAATGGGACAAAATCCATCTTTTTGGGTACAAGGAAATATGTGGAGTAATAGCCCCTGGGCTGCAGCAGGGGATCTACTGTTTCGATGGCTCCTTTGACCAATTCCTGATCCAGTGCTTGAGCTTTTGCCAGGTCATTGATTATTGTCATCTTGACCCAGCTTGACATGTGTCATTGTGTGACATTGTGTTTTACTTATTTGTATTATATACAAGCCTTTTGTACTTTTTGCTATGTGTATATGCTTTAGTCATTATGTATTACTGTCATGTTTATAATGTTTAATGTTCACTGTGGGCCTCGGGAGTGCTGCAAATTCAAATCCTGTGTGTGCAACCTGTATTTTGACAATAAAGCGGACTTTGACTTTGATGTGTGGCCGGTGTTCTGGGCTGCCATATTGGCTGGCAAGGTTCATAATGAAAATTCCTGCCAGGCCTGTCTTGACGGAAGTGTCACTAGGCCAATCATGAATGGGCGGCCGAACACTGGAACCAGCAGTCAGGCACCTTGGCTGCCAAGGAGGAGGCATAGCTCTGCTGAGGCCAGAAAGTTGCTGCCTTGTCTGTCGAGCATGGACAGTCTATTCCAATGCCTCCAAGGCAGCTGAACCAAACAACTGCCCTGGTTCCACAGGCACACTGCAGAGGGTCCTGCGGCATGCCTCCGTCAGGGGAGATTGAGCGAGCCAAATCTGCCGGCGAGCCTGAACCAGAAAAGACATAACACATCCAAGCTCCTTTGTCATCAGTGCAAAAGCCTGCAGTGCCGCATCACTAAAATCAGCAGCCGTTGCAGCACCGTCAGCCACCTGGAGGGAGACTGAGAGGGCATAATTCAAGTGAGCCAAAAAAATTGCCCAGTCGACCAGTCCGCACACCGGAGTTGTACGCCTTGGTGATGAAGTCATCTGTTACACGACATTGGGGTCTTGGACACCTAACAACTTGCCTCCCGTTGTGGAGAAGCAGTCTTGCAGTGCCTCTGAGGACCCCTCTGACCACACCCGGACCTGCTTCTGAACTGGTTTGGTGGTTTTGACCAGTGGCCTCTGTGCTGCATTAGCAGGACAGTGATGTGGTCAGAGGCGGCGGAGGGAAGGGCTTTGTAGTCTCCCCTCCGGGTCGTGTAAACATTGTCCAATATGCTGTTTTCCCTTGTAGGAAAGTTGATGTGTTTCTGTAATTTGGGAAACACGGACTTTGGATCCGCATGGTTGAAATCGCCCGCCAGAACGAGAAAAGCATCTGAATGGGCAGTTTTCTACTCACTCACGTGCTGGTACAGTTTGTTAAGTGCCTCACTCCTGTTGTTATTATTGGAGCTCGGAGGGATATAAACAGCAGCGAGTCGCATGGCTGTGAATTCCCTCGGCAGGTAGAACGGTCTGCACTTCATGATCATCGTCTCTGGCAGTGGTGAACAGTGTTTATAGACCACGACAGCATCCCGACACCAGGCATTGTTTATATAAACACAGAGTCCCCGCCACGAGTCTTACCTCCTTCGAAGAGTAATCTCTCCACCCGGTAGCATGCTAGCTGGTCGAGTTTTATGGCGCTGTTGGGGATGCTGTCGTTGAGCCATGTTTCCATGGATCTGGACTTCTGTTTGGGAGGAAATCTCGTAATCGTAGACTCAGGAAGGCCTTTTTAATGCCTCGGAAGGGGCAATGGTACCTGTCCCAATGGTGGGAGATCGCCACCACCTGCAGGGTTTAGCTGTGCCATCCCTGCCACCCTAACAGCAAGTGGCATGTAACTGCAGTTCATGCATGGATTATCGGACAATGCTTCCTTCAAGTGGTCAGGGCCGAGGCACGCTGGACAAAGAACATGGCCATCATAAGCCTGAGGCGTGGACCCACAGGCCACACAATGAGAGCTGTCCATCAATCTGGTGCGGTCAGTCAAGCACAACCAGTAGAGATAAGGTGAAAACCAGACATCTAGACAGCGGTCATTTGACAAGCAGAGAAACCAAGGTGGGAGAGGGGGCGGGAACGTGGCCTTCACCGACCAAGGTACAGACGCACAATATGAGAACACCTGCAAATTATAACAGGTAGAATATGGCCCGCAAAAAGCCAGAACTGGGAGTGGAATGCTGCAGTCACCAATTAGGGCCAAAAACAATCAATAGACCAAAAAATCATTAAAATAATAGTATGGGAGTGGGTGCAAGAAGAAACAAAAATGTTCAACCAAAATTGCTAACAACGTTCAAGTGGTCAAAATTGCTAACAACGTTATCAATTTCCCATCTACAGGGTAGCTCTGATAGCACAAACTTAAATGATCAATGGAAGAGGGTGCGTGAACGCGACCTTCAGAGAGAAATTAAGAAGCCTGTCCCATATGGACTCAGTGACTTCAGACCAGCTGCTTTGAAGTCTCGTGTCATAAAAGTGTTTGAGAGACTTGTTCTGGCTCCATCCCTGGACCCTCTACAGTTTGCATATCAGCCCCACATGAGTGGGGAGGATTCTGTACTCCATCTTCTGCAGTGGGCTCACTCACACCTGGATAGTGTTAAGGGCTCTGTGAGGATATTGTTCTTTGATTTCTCCAGCGCCTTTAACACAATCCAGCCCTCTCTGATGGGTGAGAAACTGCTCAGGATGAGTGTCAGCTCCTCCACTGTCTCCTGGATTACTGACTCCCTCTCAGGCCTCAGTACGACTGAGGACCACCCTGTCTGACACTGTGGTCAGTAATGTAGGAGCCCCTCAGGGTACAGTCCTGTCTCTGTCCCTGTTCACTCTGTACACCTCTGATTTCCAGTACAGCTCAGGGTCCATCTGCAGAAGTTCTCTGATGACTCTGTGGTGGCAGGGTATATCAGGAATGGACAGGAGCTGGGACAGCTACTAAATAAGTAGCACAAGAAGCAGGAGTCAAATAAGACATAATGATATAAATGTAAAATACCTCGGGGTAATCCTAGATTCTACACTTGGTTTTAAACAACATATAAAAAAAGTCTGTCATGTTTTAAAATTTAATATGTTTAATTTTCAACAAATCAGGAGTTCTTTATCCTTGGAGGCAGCAAAAACATATTTTAACGCAATGATCATATCTCATATTTCATACTGTATATCCTCATGGTCTCAGGCCAAACAGACAGTTCTCAAACCTCTCAGATCCTTGCATAATCGGGCCCTAAAAATTCTGGATAAAAAGCCTCTAAGGCACCATCATTGTCATATACTTAAAAAATACAAATTGCTTAGCTTTGAAAATCTGATCAGCTTCTCCAATATTCGTCTGGTTCACAAAATCTTGCATGACGCTGCCCCACCCCCTCTACAGACCTATGTCCAGCCACGCGCTCGGCTCACCAGCCGAGTGTTAAGGTCTGTTTCGAGGGGAGACTGCGATGTCCCAAAAAGGAGAACTGCCTTCTCCCAATCAGCCTTTTCTTATAAAGCTGTGACGGAGTGGAACAGACTCCCGAGTCATATAAAGGACATGGCAGACTTTTTAACATTCTCTCGAGCCGTTAAAAGCTGGCTCCTGGACAGTCAGTCCTGCTCTCATTAATACCAGACGGTAGTTGGCCAACAGAGGTTACCCTCGTGGGTATCCTCTGTTGGCTAAGGCCCTATTTCTAAAGCTTCACCTCAAAATAATAGTACCAGTTAGGTAGGTGGCTGTCGGATGATACCCTCGTGGGTACCATTCGACAGCTGCTGCTCTTTATAAAAGTAATGAAAGGGGGTTATTATCATCAGCGTTCACCTTTGCTCTCAATGACCTTGATCCTAAATTATGCGTGTGATTTCTACCTGTATGCACTTATGAATATGCACGCACTTTTTAATACTGGATAATGTATAGAATTGTTTTGAGATTGTTTATTTTAGAATTGCTTATATTTTAAGATTTTATCCTGCACTAGCCTGTTAAGATTGTACCTTGTATTTGATATGTGATTTCTTTTTATTATATTGTATTGTATTTTTATTGTATTTATAATTGCACTTTATCGTATTTTTGTATTGTATTTTATGATGTGAGGACTGCAGATGGAAATTAGCTTTGAGCTAAATCTGGTGCAGACATCTTTTTAATGAAACTGCACACTGTCCTTAATAAACTAAAAAAAAAAAAAACTAAATGTACAAGTCAAAATAAAATAGAAATTAGTAATAAAAGATCTGTGTAATTATAATAAATTGTGGCGTGTGAGCTGCTGTGTCCAAATAATTTCCCTGTGGATCAGTAAAGTTTATCTAAGTCCAAGTCTAGTCCTGGTCTTTGTGCTGGTCCTGGGTTTTACCTGGATCATCTTGGTGTGGAGTCCTTGGCCCATCTCAGTTCCTCCGTGAGCCAAAAGAACGGATCCGTCGGTGTAAATGTGGACCAGAGCTCCGGCCTGGAACAGAACCAGACCTGGACTTAGACCTGGACTAGACCTGGACTAGACCTGTACTAGACCAGGGCTAGACCTGGGCTAGACCTGGGCTAGACCTGGGCTAGACCTGGGCTAGACCTGGACTAAACCATTGCTAAACACAGGAGTACCTGGTTGAGGAAGGTGACATTGAAGGCGATGCCGAACTTCGTGGGGATCACAGCGAGACCGCGTTTGGTCCAACGGTTCTGCCTGAGGCCAGAACACACTGAGTTAGTCCAGACCAGAGTCCAAAACAGCCTAGACCAGAGTCCAGACCAGAGTCCAGACCAGAGTCCAGACCAGAGTACAGACCAGATTACAGAGGTCGTTTTGGTTTTCATCTTTAAAGGTCCCATGGCATGAAATTTTCCCTTTCTGAGGTTTTTGAACGTTAATGTGAGCTCCCCTACCCTGTTTAGCCCCCCCCCCCCCGCCCCATTGCTAAAAGTTGCGAAATGTCTAAACTGAGCATTTGCGATCCTTTTCTGCGTTACAAAAAAACAGTGTTCAAACGGGCGAGTTCGGACAAGGCACCTTATTGACGTCAGATCGGCAAATGCATCTCCAGCCCCTCCCTCTGTCTCCACTCAGCGTCCCTGTATATCCCGCCCATAGAGTTTGGACTGCGAATGCGCTAGGCAATGCGAAATGTGTTTTTTTTTATTTGCCTGGAGGCACGTCTGAGTGTTTCTAGGCTCGGAAGTCCTTTATCTGAGCCTCTGGACCTTTGAACAGCAGTGGTTTAATTTTATTTTATGTGGAAATGTGTTTATTTTTCAATGGAACACTCCAACTCTCTCCCCCCGTGCAAAAACAAGAAAATGGATCAGCTGAGAGCTCAGAGCCGAGAGCGGAGACTTTGGCCACGCCCCCACCCTCTATTATTGGCCAGCTTTTTTCTCCTCATTTGCATTCAAGCAACAACGCCCATTATGACCTGTTCTGAGGGAGAAAAATGACTCTTTCTCATCTTATCTCTGTTTCTCATGCACTGAGTGTTGATTTTGAAGAAGGATTCATTTACAGTATTAGGGAACCATTAAGGAGCCATATAAAAGCATCAAGAAGTACCATGTCATGGGATCTTTAAAGAGGGGGTATTTCCCTTAGCGGGGTATTCACTGTAATATGTCACATCTTGCAGCCGAGTGTGAAGCGGTTGGGATGAGGATCAGCTCCTCCAAATCTGAGGCCATGGTTCTCTCAGAAAAAGATGGCTTGTCCTCTCCAGGTGGTGGAGAGTCCCTGCCTGAGGAGTTCAAGTATCTCTGGGTCTTGTTCACGAGTGAGGGGAGGATGGAGCATGAGATCGACAGGCGGATCGGTGGTAATGACCGAAAGGACGAGATTGCGGATACAAGCGGCTGCAGAGTGGCTGGGCGCTCCCTTAGAGATAGGGTGAGGAGCTCAGTCACACGGGAGGAGCTCGGAGTAGAGCCGCCGCTCCTCCACGTGGAGAGGAGCAGCTGAGGTGGCTCGGGCGTCTGTTGTGGACGCCTCCTGGACGCCTCCCTCAGGAGGTGTTCCGGGCACGTCCCACCGGGGGGAGGCCCCGGGGAAGACCCAGAATACACTGGAGGGACTATGTCTCCCGACTGGCCTGGGAACGCCTTGGGGTCCACCCGGAGGAGCTGGAGGAAGTGTCCGGGGTGAAGGAAGTCTGGGAGTCCCTGCTTAGACTGTTGCCCCCACGTCCCGTCCCCAGATAAGAAGAAGAAAATGGATGGATGTCGCATCTTTAGATCACCATGTTCCTTTTATAGTTTTAAACATTTTATATTCACCCAAAACTATATATTAGATTAATTAATTACACTGCAAATTAAGGCGTTATAAAAATTAATGCAGTTAATTATGAGTGACAATTCAATGCACACACATTTTTAATTTGTTTTATTTTAAAGTTTCACTTTCATTTTTTGACATTCTGAGTCTCTCCTCCCCTGCTCTAACTCCCTCCCCCTTCAGAGTGTTGCACTAATGAACGTCCTGATGAACCTCCTGATGAACGTCTTGATGAACCTCCTGATGAACCTCCTGATGAACGTCTTGATGAACGTCTTGATGAACCTCCTGATGAACGTCTTGATGAACGTCTTGATGAACCTCCTGATGAACCTCCTGATGAACCTCCTGATGAACGTCTTGATGAACCTCCTGATGAACGTCTTGATGAACCTCCTGATGAACCTCCTGATGAACCTCCTGATGAACGTCCTGATGAACGTCTTGATGAACCTCCTGATGAACGTCCTGATGAACGTCCTGATGAACGTCTTGATGAACGTCCTGATGAACCTCCTGATGAACCTCCTGATGAACCTCCTGATGAACCTCCTGATGAACGTCTTGATGAACCTCCTGATGAACCTCCTGATGAACCTCCTGATGAACGTCCTGATGAACGTCTTGATGAACCTCCTGATGAACGTCCTGATGAACGTCCTGATGAACCTCCTGATGAACGTCCTGATGAACGTCCTGATGAACGTCCTGATGAACGTCCTGATGAACGTCCTGATGAACCTCCTGATGAACCTCCTGATGAACCTCCTGATGAACGTCTTGATGAACCTCCTGATGAACCTCCTGATGAACGTCTTGATGAACCTCCTGATGAACGTCCTGATGAACGTCCTGTATCACGTCAGGTTTGTCCAGGTGATCTGTTCAGTTTGTCTCATGTTTTTGTAGATTTATGGAGAATTGTCATGTGGAGCCTGTGGGTGGAGCCTTGTACAGACTCGTACTGTGGGAGCAAGGGGGACATAGGCCTGTGGGTGGAGCCTTGTACAGACTCATACTGCTAATTGTAAGGAGGGTTTGAATAAGGCCCAGGAGAGATCACTAGATTACTCAAATATGCATGGATGAGTGTGAAGAGTCCCTCAGTCGTCCAGGGAGATGGACACTGTTTATATCTCGCTGCAGGGAGGAGCTCACTACACTGAAATTATTATGAAACTATCACCTCTTTGTTTTCAGTTTCTGTCTGGGGTCTTGTTAGCAGAAACATTCAGGACCATAATGGTGTTTTCACTCCTCTGGACCTGACCTGCTGCACTATTGTTTTCTTTGTTTTGATTTAGGTTTGAGGACAGAGTTATAGATGGAGACAAATGATGTCTGAGCCCTCCATTTCTGTTCAAGGAAGGATTCTCTTTCTTGACAAAAATAGCCTCTGCTAACAAGACCCCAGGCAGAAACTGAAAACAAAGAGGTGTGAGGTTGCTGTTGTTGCTGTTGTTGTTGCTGCTGCTGTTGTTGATGTCGTTGTTGCTGTTGTTGTTGCTGCTGTTCCTGTTGCTGCTGCTGCTGCTGCTGTTGTTGTTGCTGCTGTTGTTGTTGCTGCTGCTGCTGTTGTTGCTGTTGTTGTTGTTGCTGCTGTTGTTGTTGCTGCTGCTGCTGCTGTTGTTGCTGCTGTTGTTGTTGCTGCTGTTGCTGTTGCTGCTGTTGTTGCTGTTGTTGTTGCTGTTGTTGTTGCTGCTGTTCCTGTTGCTGCTGCTGCTGTTGTTGCTGCTGTTGTTGTTGCTGCTGCTGTTGTTGTTGCTGCTGTTGCTGTTGCTGCTGTTGTTGCTGCTGTTGTTGTTGCTGTTGTTGCTGTTGCTGCTGTTGTTGCTGTTGTTGCTGTCGTTGCTGTTGTTGCTGTTGTTGCTGCTGTTCCTGTTCCTTTTTTTTTTTTTTTTTTTTTTTTTTCCCCTGGCGGCACGGTGGCTGAGTGGCTAGCACTCATGCTTCACAGCAAGAAGGTTCGGGTTGCCCGGGCCTTTCTGTGTGGAGACTGCATGTTCTCCCCGTGTTTGGGTGGGTTTCCTCCGGGCACTCCGGTTTCCCCCACCAACCTAAACATGTGCCATAGGTAAAATCCTCCAGCTTAGGGCCTGACCAAAGCATAAATAACAAAACAAAATCATGGGGATGGTCCCCGGGTCAAATATAGAAACAACTTCTCCTGTGTGAGATCAATAAAGGTCAATCTTCTAATCCTTGACCACTGTAAGGCGCTTTGTGCTACAATTTTGTATGAAAAGCGCCTTATAAATATTTGATTGATTGATTGATTGATAGTTTTATAGTAACTTCACTGTAGTGAGCTCCTCCCTGCACACTGTGTCCACCAGCACTCCAGCCAGAACTGATGAAGCAGCCTGGATTCGACCAAATAAACTTTTGTCCAGTTGACAAATTGAATTTCTCCTTTTGCCGTGCATCTATGACTCTCAAACCTCTTCATGTTTCTGAGGAGGAACCAGCCCAGAGACCAGATTTAGAACCTGTTGGATCTGGGCCGGGTCAGTACCTGTTGTAGTCCTGGATCTGGGCCCGTCTCTCATGGAACTTGGCCCGGTCCAAACACTCGTCCCAGCAGCGCCTCAGAGTGAAGTTCTCCAGAACCTGGTTAAATGGAGTCACGTCTCCCTCAGAGTACAAGTTCAACTCCCGGATCTACACCAGACCAGAGCAAATCAGAACCAGGACTAAAGCAGGACTAAAGCAGGACTAAAGCAGGACTAAACCAGGTCTAAACCAGGTCTAAAGCAGGTCTAAAGCAGGTCTAAAGCAGGTCTAAAACAGGCCTAAAGCAGGACTAAACCAGGTCTAAACCAGGTCTAAAGCAGGTCTAAAGCAGGTCTAAAGCAGGTCTAAAGCAGGACTAAAGCAGGTCTAAAGCAGGACTAAAGCAGGACTAAAGCAGGACTAAAGCAGGACTAAACCAGGTCTAAAGCAGGTCTAAAACAGGACTAAACCAGGTCTAAAGCAGGTCTAAAACAGGACTAAAGCAGGACTAAAGCAGGACTAAAGCAGGACTAAAGCAGGTCTAAACCAGGTCTAAACCAGGACTAAACCAGGTCTAAAGCAGGTCTAAAGCAGGTCTAAACCAGGACTAAAGCAGGTCTAAACCAGGTCTAAACCAGGACTAAACCAGGACTAAACCAGGACTAAACCAGGACTAAACCAGGACTAAAGCAGGTCTAAACCAGGTCTAAAGCAGGTCTAAAGCAGGACTAAAGCAGGACTAAAGCAGGTCTAAACCAGGACTAAAGCAGGTCTAAACCAGGTCTAAACCAGGACTAAACCAGGACTAAACCAGGACTAAAGCAGGTCTAAACCAGGTCTAAAGCAGGTCTAAAGCAGGACTAAAGCAGGACTAAAGCAGGTCTAAACCAGGTCTAAACCAGGACTAAAGCAGGTCTAAACCAGGTCTAAAGCAGGTCTAAAGCAGGACTAAAGCAGGTCTAAACCAGGTCTAAACCAGGTCTAAACCAGGTCTAAACCAGGACTAAACCAGGACTAAACCAAGTCTAAAGCAGGTCTAAACCAGGATTAAAGCAGGTCTAAAGCAGGTCTAAACCAGGTCTAAACCAGGTCTAAACCAGGACTAAAGCAGGTCTAAAGCAGGTCTAAACCAGGTCTAAACCAGGACTAAAGCAGGTCTAAAGCAGGTCTAAAGCAGGTCTAAAACAGGTCTAAACCAGGTCTAAACCAGGTCTAAACCAGGACTAAAGCAGGTCTAAAGCAGGTCTAAACCAGGTCTAAACCAAGTCTAAAGCAGGTCTAAACCAGGTCTAAAGCAGGTCTAAAGCAGGACTAAAGCAGGACTAAAGCAGGTCTAAACCAGGACTAAAGCAGGTCTAAACCAGGTCTAAACCAGGACTAAACCAGGACTAAACCAGGACTAAAGCAGGTCTAAACCAGGTCTAAAGCAGGTCTAAAGCAGGACTAAAGCAGGACTAAAGCAGGTCTAAACCAGGTCTAAACCAGGACTAAACCAGGACTAAACCAAGTCTAAAGCAGGTCTAAACCAGGATTAAAGCAGGTCTAAAGCAGGTCTAAACCAGGTCTAAACCAGGACTAAAGCAGGTCTAAAGCAGGTCTAAACCAGGACTAAACCAGGACTAAACCAGGACTAAAGCAGGTCTAAACCAGGTCTAAAGCAGGTCTAAAGCAGGACTAAAGCAGGACTAAAGCAGGTCTAAACCAGGTCTAAACCAGGACTAAACCAGGACTAAACCAAGTCTAAAGCAGGTCTAAACCAGGATTAAAGCAGGTCTAAAGCAGGTCTAAACCAGGTCTAAACCAGGTCTAAACCAGGACTAAAGCAGGTCTAAAGCAGGTCTAAACCAGGTCTAAACCAGGACTAAAGCAGGTCTAAAGCAGGTCTAAAGCAGGTCTAAAGCAGGTCTAAACCAGGTCTAAACCAGGTCTAAACCAGGACTAAAGCAGGTCTAAAGCAGGTCTAAACCAGGTCTAAACCAGGACTAAACCAGGACTAAACCAAGTCTAAAGCAGGTCTAAACCAGGATTAAAGCAGGTCTAAAGCAGGTCTAAACCAGGTCTAAACCAGGACTAAAGCAGGTCTAAAGCAGGTCTAAACCAGGACTAAACCAGGACTAAACCAGGACTAAAGCAGGTCTAAACCAGGTCTAAAGCAGGTCTAAAGCAGGACTAAAGCAGGACTAAAGCAGGTCTAAACCAGGTCTAAACCAGGACTAAACCAGGACTAAACCAAGTCTAAAGCAGGTCTAAACCAGGATTAAAGCAGGTCTAAAGCAGGTCTAAACCAGGTCTAAACCAGGTCTAAACCAGGACTAAAGCAGGTCTAAAGCAGGTCTAAACCAGGTCTAAACCAGGACTAAAGCAGGTCTAAAGCAGGTCTAAAGCAGGTCTAAAGCAGGTCTAAACCAGGTCTAAACCAGGTCTAAACCAGGACTAAAGCAGGTCTAAAGCAGGTCTAAACCAGGTCTAAACCAAGTCTAAAGCAGGTCTAAACCAGGTCTAAAGCAGGTCTAAACCAGGATTAAAGCAGGTCTAAAGCAGGTCTAAACCAGGTCTAAACCAGGTCTAAACCAGGACTAAAGCAGGTCTAAAGCAGGTCTAAACCAGGTCTAAACCAAGTCTAAAGCAGGTCTAAACCAGGACTAAAGCAGGTCTAAAGCAGGTCTAAACCAGGTCTAAACCAGGTCTAAACCAGGACTAAAGCAGGTCTAAAGCAGGTCTAAACCAGGTCTAAACCAGGACTAAAGCAGGTCTAAAGCAGGTCTAAAGCAGGTCTAAAGCAGGTCTAAAGCAGGTCTAAAGCAGGACTAAAGCAGGTCTAAAGCAGGTCTAAACCAGGTCTAAACCAGGTCTAAACCAGGACTAAAGCAGGTCTAAAGCAGGTCTAAAGCAGGTCTAAACCAGGACTAAAGCAGGTCTAAACCAGGTCTAAACCAGGACTAAAGCAGGTCTAAAGCAGGTCTAAACCAGGTCTAAACCAGGACTAAACCAGGACTAAACCAGGTCTAAAGCAGGTCTAAAGCAGGTCTAAACCAGGTCTAAACCAGGACTAAACCAGGACTAAAGCAGGTCTAAAGCAGGACTAAACCAGGACTAAAGCAGGTCTAAAGCAGGTCTAAAGCAGGTCTAAACCAGGACTAAAGTAGGTCTAAAGCAGGTCTAAAGCAGGTCTAAAGCAGGACTAAACCAGGACTAAAGCAGGTCTAAAGCAGGTCTAAAGCAGGTCTAAACCAGGTCTAAACCAGGACTAAACCAGGACTAAACCAGGTCTAAAGCAGGTCTAAAGCAGGACTAAACCAGGACTAAACCAGGACTAAACCAGGTCTAAAGCAGGTCTAAAGCAGGTCTAAAGCAGGTCTAAAGCAGGACTAAACCAGGACTAAAGCAGGTCTAAAGCAGGTGTAAAGTGTGAGTCCAGCGGACCTGCTCAGATGCCCTCCCGAGCTTGAGGGCGATGGCGTTGATCCAGTCTTCACAGACCATCATGCCCTGGGGCCCCCCGAAGCCTCGGAACGCTGTGTTGGATGGAAGGTTTGTGCGGCACACAACGCCACGCCCACGAACGTTTGGGATCACGTACGAGTTATCCAGGTGCAACAGAGCGCGATCCATGACCTGCACCAATCACAGAGGAGGAGAGGAGGACCAATCACAGAGGAGGAGAGGAGGGCCGATCACAGAAGAGGAGAGGAGGGCCAATCACAGAGGAGGAGAGGAGGGCCAATCACAGAGGAGGAGAGGAGGGCCAATCACAGAGGAGGAGAGGAGGGCCGATCACAGAAGAGGAGAGGAGGGCCAATCACAGAGGAGGAGAGGAGGGCCAATCACAGAGGAGGAGAGGAGGGCCGATCACAGAAGAGGAGAGGAGGGCCAATCACAGAGGAGGAGAGGAGGGCCAATCACAGAGGAGTGGAGGAGGGCCAATCACAGAGGAGTGGAGGAGGGCCGATCACAGAAGAGGAGAGGAGGGCCAATCACAGAGGAGGAGAGGAGGGCCAATCACAGAGGAGGAGAGGAGGGTCAATCACAGAGGAGGAGAGGAGGGCCAATCACAGAGGAGGAGAGGAGGGCCAATCACAGAGGAGGAGAGGAGGGCCAATCACAGAGGAGGAGAGGAGGGCCAATCACAGAGGAGGAGAGGAGGAGAGGAGGCCTGGGTCCGGGTCGGGTCTGGGTCAGATCTGGGACTGGGTATGGGTTTGGGTGAAAGTCCGGGTCGGGTTTGGGTCCGGGTCGTTCTGGACTCACCGACATCGACAGGTCCAGGGAGTTTCCGGCGTTGCTGTAGTATGTCACGTCCAGGGCCTGAACCCGCCCGGACTCGGAGAATCCCACCTGAAACCGGACCAGATCCAAGGTTAGGCCTCAGAGTGCACCTGTGCCCGTGGGCGGGGCACAAGGCTGCACCTGTGCCCGTGGGCGGGGCACAAGGCTGCACCTGTGCCCGTGGGCGGGGCACCAGAATGCACCTGTGCCCGTGGGCGGGGCACAAGGCTGCACCTGTGCCCGTGGGCGGGGCACCAGACTGCACCTGTGCCCGTGGGCGGGGCACAAGGCTGCACCTGTGCCCGTGGGCGGGGCACAAGGCTGCACCTGTGCCTGTGGGCGGGGCACCAGACTGCACCTGTGCCCGTGGGCGGGGCACCAGACTGCTGACCTTATATTTGGCATAAAACGGATGCCGTCCTCCGGTCACCAACATGTCCTCGTCTCTGTCCAGCATGCACCGCACCGGACGCCTCAGCCTGCAGAAAAACTGGTTACAATCCACCTAGAACAACTCAGACCAGAGACCAGACCAGAGACCAGACCAGAGACCAGAGACCAGAGACCAGAGACCAGACCAGAGACCAGAGACCAGAGACCAGAGACCAGAGACCAGAGACCAGAGACCAGACCAGAGACCAGGGACCAGACCAGACCAGAGACCAGAGACCAAACCAGAGACCAGAGACCAGAGACCAGACCAGAGACCAGACCAGAGACCAGACCAGAGACCAGACCAGAGACCAGAGACCAGAGACCAGAGACCAGAGACCAGACCAGAGACCAGAGACCAGACCAGAGACCAGAGACCAGAGACCAGAGACCAGAGACCAGACCAGAGACCAGACCAGAGACCAGAGACCAGACCAGAGACCAAACCAGAGACCAGAGACCAGAGACCAGAGACCAGAGACCAGAGACCAGAGACCAGACCAGAGACCAGACCAGAGACCAGAGACCAGACCAGAGACCAAACCAGAGACCAGAGACCAGAGACCAGAGACCAGAGACCAGAGACCAGAGACCAGACCAGAGACCAGACCAGAGACCAGAGACCAGAGACCAGAGACCAGACCAGAGACCAGAGACCAGACCAGAGACCAGAGACCAGACCAGAGACCAGAGACCAGAGACCAGAGACCAAACCAGAGACCAAACCAGAGACCAGAGACCAGAGACCAGAGACCAGACCAGAGACCAGACCAGAGACCAGAGACCAGAGACCAGAGACCAGAGACCAGAGACCAGACCAGGGACCAGACCAGAGACCAGACCAGAGACCAGAGACCAGACCAGAGACCAGACCAGAGACCAGAGACCAGAGACCAGAGACCAGAGACCAGAGACCAAACCAGAGACCAGAGACCAGACCAGAGACCAGAGACCAGAGACCAGACCAGAGACCAGAGACCAGACCAGAGACCAGACCAGGGACCAGAGACCAGAGACCAGACCAGAGACCAGAGACCAGAGACCAGAGACCAGAGACCAGAGACCAGAGACCAGACCAGAGACCAGACCAGAGACCAGAGACCAGAGACCAGACCAGAGACCAGAGACCAGAGACCAGAGACCAGAGACCAGACCAGAGACCAGAGACCAGAGACCAGAGACCAGACCAGAGACCAGAGACCAGAGACCAGAGACCAGAGACCAGACACCAGAGACCAGACCAGGGACCAGACCAGAGACCAGACCAGAGACCAGAGACCAGACCAGAGACCAGACCAGAGACCAGAGACCAGAGCAGAGACCAGAGGCCAGAGACCAAACCAGAGACCAGAGACCAGACCAGAGAGCAGAGACCAGAGACCAGACCAGAGACCAGAGACCAGACCAGAGACCAGACCAGGGACCAGAGACCAGAGACCAGACCAGAGACCAGAGACCAGAGACCAGAGACCAGAGACCAGAGACCAGAGACCAGACCAGAGACCAGACCAGAGACCAGAGACCAGAGACCAGACCAGAGACCAGAGACCAGAGACCAGAGACCAGACCAGAGACCAGAGACCAGAGACCAGAGACCAGACCAGAGACCAGAGACCAGAGACCAGACCAGAGACCAGAGACCAGACCAGAGACCAGAGACCAGACCAGAGACCAGAGACCAAACCAGAGACCAGAGACCAGACCAGAGACCAGAGACCAGACCAGAGACCAGAGACCAGAGACCAGAGACCAGAGACCAGAGACCAGACCAGAGACCAGACCAGAGACCAGAGACCAGACCAGAGACCAGAGACCAAACCAGAGACCAGAGACCAGAGACCAGAGACCAGACCAGAGACCAGAGACCAGAGACCAGAGACCAGACCAGAGACCAGAGACCAGAGACCAGACCAGAGACCAGAGACCAGACCAGAGACCAGACCAGGGACCAGAGACCAGAGACCAGACCAGAGACCAGAGACCAGAGACCAGAGACCAGAGACCAGAGACCAGACCAGAGACCAGACCAGAGACCAGAGACCAGAGACCAGACCAGAGACCAGAGACCAGAGACCAGAGACCAGAGACCAGACCAGAGACCAGAGACCAGAGACCAGAGACCAGACCAGAGACCAGAGACCAGAGACCAGAGACCAGACCAGACCAGAGACCAGAGACCAGACCAGAGACCAGAGACCAGACCAGAGACCAGAGACCAAACCAGAGACCAGAGACCAGAGACCAGACCAGAGACCAGAGACCAGACCAGAGACCAGAGACCAGAGACCAGAGACCAGAGACCAGACCAGAGACCAGACCAGAGACCAGACCAGAGACCAGAGACCAGAGACCAGAGACCAGACCAGAGACCAGAGACCAGAGACCAGAGACCAGAGACCAGAGCAGAGACCAGAGACCAGACCAGAGACCAGAGACCAGAGACCAGAGACCAGAGACCAGACCAGAGACCAGAGACCAGAGACCAGAGACCAGAGACCAAACCAGAGACCAGAGACCAGAGACCAGACCAGAGACCAGAGACCAGAGACCAGACCAGAGACCAGAGACCAAACCAGAGACCAGAGACCAGAGACCAGAGACCAGACCAGAGACCAGAGACCAGAGACCAGAGACCAGAGACCAGAGACCAGACCAGACCAGAGACCAGAGACCAGACCAGACCAGAGACCAGAGACCAGACCAGAGACCAGAGACCAGAGACCAGAGACCAGAGACCAGAGACCAGACCAGAGACCAGACCAGAGACCAGAGACCAGACCAGAGACCAGAGACCAAACCAGAGACCAGAGACCAGACCAGAGACCAGACCAGAGACCAGACCAGAAGACCAGAGACCAGAGACCAGACCAGAAGACCAGAGACCAGAGACCAAACCAGAGACCAGAGACCAGACCAGAGACCAGACCAGAGACCTGAGACCAGACCAGAGACCAGAGACCAGAGACCAGAGACCAGAGACCAGAGACCAGAGACCAGACCAGAGACCAGAGACCTGAGACCAGACCAGAGACCAGAGACCAGAGACTAGACCAGAGACCAGAGACCAGAGACCAGAGACCAGAGACCAGAGACCAGACCAGAGACCAGAGACCAGAGACCAGAGACCAGACCAGAGACCAGAGACCAGAGACCAGAGACCAGACCAGACCAGAGACCAGAGACCAGACCAGAGACCAGAGACCAGACCAGAGACCAGAGACCAAACCAGAGACCAGAGACCAGAGACCAGACCAGAGACCAGAGACCAGACCAGAGACCAGAGACCAGAGACCAGAGACCAGAGACCAGACCAGAGACCAGACCAGAGACCAGACCAGAGACCAGAGACCAGAGACCAGAGACCAGACCAGAGACCAGAGACCAGAGACCAGAGACCAGAGACCAGAGACCAGAGCAGAGACCAGAGACCAGACCAGAGACCAGAGACCAGAGACCAGAGACCAGACCAGAGACCAGAGACCAGAGACCAGAGACCAGAGACCAAACCAGAGACCAGAGACCAGAGACCAGACCAGAGACCAGAGACCAGAGACCAGACCAGAGACCAGAGACCAAACCAGAGACCAGAGACCAGAGACCAGAGACCAGAGACCAGAGACCAGAGACCAGACCAGAGACCAGAGACCAGAGACCAGAGACCAGACCAGAGACCAGAGACCAGAGACCAGAGACCAGAGACCAGAGACCAGAGACCAGACCAGAGACCAGAGACCAGAGACCAGACCAGAGACCAGAGACCAGACCAGAGACCAGACCAGAGACCAGACCAGAGACCAGAGACCAGAGACCAGAGACCAGAGACCAGAGACCAGACCAGAGACCAGAGACCAGAGACCAGACCAGAGACCAGACCAGAGACCAGAGACCAGAGACCAGACCAGAGACCAGAGACCAGAGACCAGACCAGAGACCAGAGACCAGACCAGAGACCAGAGACCAGAGACCAGAGACCAGAGACCAGAGACCAGAGACCAGACCAGAGACCAGAGACCAGACCAGAGACCAGACCAGAGACCAGACCAGAGACCAGAGACCAAACCAGAGACCAGAGACCAGAGACCAGAGACCAGAGACCAGACCAGAGACCAGAGACCAGACCAGAGACCAGAGACCAGAGACCAGACCAGAGACCAGAGACCAGACCAGAGACCAGACCAGAGACCAGAGACCAGAGACCAGACCAGAGACCAGAGACCAGAGACCAGACCAGAGAGTCAGGGGATCATACTTGTGGGCTGCCAGGGCGACCACGGTGGACAGGATGGTGGTTCTGGACTCTTTTCCTCCGAATCCGCCGCCCATCCGCTTCACTCGCACATGGACGCGATTTGACGGGATCCCCAGAACCCTGGCGACAAGCGACTGAGACAAGACCAGGTCAGAACTGGGTCTGAACCGGGTCCAAACTGGAACTCAACCAGGACTCAACCAAGACTCAACCAGGACTCACCCAAAAAGGTCTGTGGTCAGTCGTGGTTTAGACCTGGTTTAGACCTGGTTTAGACCTGGTCTGGACTCACCTGGGTCTTGGACAGGGCCTGTGTGGAGCTGAAGATCTCGATCTCGCCCTGGTCACGGGGAATCGCCACGGTTGCGTTGGTCTCCAGGTAAAAATGTTCCTGCCCGCCCACGTGCAGCTCACCTGGAGCAGCAGCCAATCAGAGGAAAGGAGGAGGGAGGAGGCCCAATCACAAGAGAGGAGGATTAGAGGCCGATTTAAATCCTGAAGTCTGATCCTGCACTCCGATTGGCGGTTGCAGATTTAGGTTTGCTCTGATTGGTTGATTCCTTACCTTCCAGGATGTGGTCAGACTGCTTAAACCCCGCCTCCAGGTCTCCCTTTTGGAGCGTAGTGATTGGCTCGTAAAATGACTGGGCATCAATGGCTTCCTGTAAAATGACCAATGAGAATTAAGCACTAAACCGGGTATAATCCTGGTCTAAACCCAGTCTAAACCCGTTCTGGTACCTGTATCGTGATGACCGCGGGCAGGTCTTCGTACTGGATCTTGACCATCTTGGCGGCTCTTTGGGCGTCGGCCTGAGTCTCCGCGACGACGACTCCGATCACATGACCCACACAGGACACCTGAAGTCACACACCGGGGTTAGACACGCCCACAGGGAGGGCATCTGACACACGGGGAGGGCATCTGGTCCGGTCTCTGGTCTGGTTGTAGTTCTAGTCTAGTTCTAGTCCAGGTCTGGTTCTGGTCCTGGTCTTACCTCTCCCTGGGCCAGCACGGTGTCATCGTAGACGATGGGTCCGACCCAGTTGGATCCAGGAACATCTTCAGCCAAAAGAACACAGAGCACAGCCGGTACCGCCCGTGCCTCCGAGCAGTCCACGGACCTGCAAGAACCAGAACCAACACCAGAACGGGGTCAGGACCAGTCCATGGACCTGCAAGAACCAGGACCAAGGAACCAACCAAACTGATGTCTGTGTTTGCAATATTTGCAGGATTAGTAGTCGCAGTAGTCGCAGTACTCACAGTACTTTGGCGTGCGCTCTGGTAGTAGTTGTAGTAGTATTTGCAGTAGTAGTACTTGTAGTAGTCGTAGTACTCACTGTACAAAAGGCCCTTTGCTTTCTATGTTCTTGTAGTGTTGTATTTGTTCTGAGTTGTGCCTAGTTTGGTTGTAGTCTGTGGAGTGTCCACTTGGGGGTGCTCCTCCCGCCCACATTATGTCAGCAGTGACTGGAGAAGAACGTGTTCCTACAATTGTAGTTTTATACCTACAGATCGTCATTGTTTACAAGAGTGTGCGTTCATGACAGCAGTAAGTTTTTGCCTGTAATGATGTTACATGTGTTCTTTATGTTTCTGATTACACCCGTTTCATTTGTTAGCCTGTGGTCTGCATAGCTAGCATGAGCTAAGCTAAATCTCATTTCCATGCGGTTGTGTGGGCTATAGTATCTTGGTTTATTGTTGCTGTTAAACTGTATGTTATGTATATTATGTTAGGGGGGGCTACGTAATGTATGTTGGTATAGAGTTATGTGTTTCCTGTATCTATTGTGGGCAATTAGTGACTAGATGGTTTGTTTCTGTTTATTTCAGAGACCACACACACACTCACACCCCAACACGCCCAACAGCCTGCCTATGTTCAGCCCCATCACCTTGTACCTGTATGTGAACCCTAATGTTCAATACAAACGCTAACCATCAGCACTAGTCTCCTTATTGTCTCCTCCTGTCTGGATTCATCTGGGCCTTAAGAGGTGTTCTGGCCGACACCCCAGGGCAGTGACAGCTTTAAACCCGAACCAGTGCATACAGTCCGATTCAGTGAAGTTTCCTACCCTAACCCAACATTAATGGTCCTTCGAGCCGGATAAGCTGTCTCTGCCCTAACAAGATGGATGATATGCAGAACTTCTTGACCCTTGGAGCACGTCCCCGCCGCAACGTACGGCGGCCCCTCCGTTATGAAGATTATGACAGTAACTTTCCGAGACTTGATGGGCGCTACCCCAAGGACGGAGAGACAATACCACCACTAGTTGGCGCTACTGCTTCCCCTTCCCACCCCATGTTTGAACATTATGAAGAACGCTCCCAGGGTTACATTACACCAATGAGGACAGAGCTGGAGGAGATGCAAAGAGAGAGGCTCCTGTGTCAGCAGTCCCAGGAGCAGATGAGAGCGG
Source organism: Paratrypauchen microcephalus (assembly GCA_036785185.1). Classification (NCBI taxonomy): domain Eukaryota; kingdom Metazoa; phylum Chordata; class Actinopteri; order Gobiiformes; family Gobiidae; genus Paratrypauchen; species Paratrypauchen microcephalus. The sequence continues at coordinate 175,229 of JAVJIX010000340.1, read as the reverse complement.
GGTTGGCTGATTTCCAGGCTATACATGCCAGCATGCTGCAGCTGCTGAACAGGGTTGAGAGTCTGCAGCTCACCCCACCACCACGAGGCACTACAGTCCATCGTATGCCAGAGCCTGTCAAAGAAGAAGAAGAAGAAGAGGACTGGCCTGTACCCCCTACCCCAATTGAGTTTAAGGAGGAACCGGCCCCTAGACAGCGTCCTGTGATTGACCGCCTTGATACAATGATGAATGCACTTCAGAACCTGAAGAGAGAGACCTTGGCTGAGGAGCAGAACCAAGTCAACCCACCATTTGCACCCAATCCAGTTCTCACTACTTCACGGCCTAAGTCTGTACCTCCAATGCCACCTCCTAGAGCACACCCTCTGCCAGATGCAACATTGCCACCTCCTCCTGATCCATCATGGGGCACAGTACCAGTCCAGAGACCCCTGAGCATAGTTGCAGCTCCAGAGTTTACTTACAGAGGGCCTCGCCCGAGCATTCCTAAACTCACACGAAGGGATCCTGGGGAATTTGCACGCCTGAAGATGGCCCTTGAGAACCTCTTGCCCCCCGAGAGTACAGAGTTATTCAAGTACCAAGTTTTGTTGGATCACTTACACCTAGAGGAGGCAAAGTTGATAGCGGATGCTTACCTTCACTCCACCACACCCTTTAGTGACACCATGAATGCCCTCAATGACAAGCTTGGCCAGCCCCACCAGCTTGCCCTCAGAAGAATCGCAGCTGTAATGGACTCACCAGACATTCGCAGAGGGGATGTGGTGGCGTTTGAGCGATTTGCCCTCCAGATACAGTCACTCGTTGGCATGCTAAAGACTTTAGGCCCTGATGGTGAGGTTGAGCTCCATTGTGGCTCCTATGTGGCTCGACTCCTGAGTAAGCTTCCTTCAGAGCAGAGAGCTGAGTTTCGATGGTTTATGTTTAATCGTCCTGGCCAGACTTACTCCCTAGATGATCTGGCCACGTGGTTAAAGTATGAGTCCTGGTGTCAAGATTTCGATGGCCTACTCACTACAAGGGGTGCTAGAGAGAAGCCTGATGTCAGACCCAATAAGCGCTCTACCACTGTGCTCCATGGTGCAGAAAGTTCACTCAGGTCTCCAGGTAACTCCCCTAACAAACTGAAGCCGCAGCCCTACTGTGCTTACTGTGATAACAGAGCTCATCACCTGAGTCAGTGTCCAGACATTATCAAGCTTAGTCAAGAACAACTGACTGAGTGGATAAAGACTAATAAGAGGTGCTGGCGCTGCGCACGCTCCCATCAAGCAGCTCAGTGCACTCTCAAGAAACCCTGTAACCTGTGTCAGGGTCGCCACCTACAGGTCCTTCACCGGGTCAACTCTAAGCCCCAAAGGCACCTGCCCCAGATACGGTCTCTGCACAGGAAGATGAGAATTCTACTGGTGTCCTCTATCTTGACCGACCTACAGAGAGCGGCCGAGTCCTGCTGAAAGTCGTTCCAGTCATCCTTCACCATAACGGTAAGACTCTGAGCACTCGTGCAGTATTGGACGATGGGTCAGAAAGGACCATGCTGCTGCCCACCGCTGCCCAAAAGCTTGATCTCCAAGGGGTCCCAGAGACACTTCCTTTGCGCACCATAAGACAAGATGTGCAGACCCTACACGGTGCTTGTGTTACATTTGACATCTCCCCTAGTGGCAAACCCAAGCTAAAGTACAGGGTGAACAATGCCTTCACTGCCGCTCGTATCGACCTAGCTGAACACAGTTACCCAGTGGAGTTGCTTCAGAGGAAGTATAAACACCTTAGAGGCCTGCCAATACGCTCCTTTAAGAAGGTCAAACCTCTGCTACTCATCGGCAGTGACCATCCCCAGCTCATCACTCCAACAGAAGCTGTTCGCCTGGGTCCACCAGGAGGTCCTGCGGCAATGCACACCAGGTTAGGTTGGACATTACAGGGCCCCTCCAGTCTCATCTGCTCATCTTCCCTGCCGCAACAGTGCCTGTTCACCACCACCACCGCCCCTCAGGTGAGTGAACTACTGAAACATGTAGAGAAGTTATGGCAGGCAGATGTTATTCCAGTGAAAGAAGGGAAAGTAGTTACACGCTCAAGAGAGGATAACTACGCCATTGATCTGCTTGAGCTGAAGACAGATCGCATAATGATAGAAGGCATACACCGCTACGCCACCCCTCTGCTCCGTCGCAAGGGCATGCCATGTCTCAAGGCTACCCCCGCTGCTGTAATGCCCAGTTTAAGGGGGGTGGAGAGGAGGCTCCAGAAGGATCCGGAGCGAGCTCAGATCTACTGTGCTGAGATGGAGAAGTTAGTCCAGGCTGGTTCTGTAATTAAGTTGTCTCCATCTGAGGTTACCCAATCACATGAGACCTGGTATATCCCACACCACCTTGTTAGCCACAATGGCAAGCATCGCCTTGTGTTTAACTGTTCGTTCCAGTTTCAGGGCCAGACCCTTAATGAATATCTCCTCCCTGGCCCAACCTTGGGGCCATCCCTCCTCGGTGTCCTCCTCCGGTTTCGAGAGCATGCAGTGGCAGTCAGTGGTGATATAAAAGGCATGTTCCACCAGATTCGCCTTCTACCTGAGGACCGCGCTCTCTTGCGCTTTGTGTGGCGTGACCTGCACCCAGACGAACCGGCAGCAGTCTTTGAATGGCAGGTTCTCCCCTTTGGCACAACTTGTAGCCCGTGTTGTGCGACCTACACCTTGCAGCGCCACACAAGAGATAATGCCCAAGCCGATGAACAGCTCCGCCACTCGGTGGGACAGTGCTTTTATGTCGACAACCTTCTTCAGAGTGTGCCAAGTCCAGAAGAAGCTCGGGACCTGGTGGACAAGTTGAGAGCCCTCTTGTCCACTGCTGAATTTGTCCTTCGCCAGTGGGCTAGTAATGAGCCCGAGGTTATTGACCACCTACCTGAAGACCTCCGATCTACAAGTGCAGAACTGTGGCTTGCTCAAGACAAAGCAGATACTTCTGAGCCAACTCTGGGCCTTAGCTGGCACTTCCCCACTGATACGTTATAAACACCGTCCTATCAGTTATGGAGCCCCCACCATGCGGATCATTTATAAAGTTCTAGCAAGTCAGTATGACCCTCTGGGTTTTATCCTGCCCTACACCACCCGGGCTAAAATGCTGGTGAGACGCCTCTGGGACCAACAAAGAGATTGGGACGACCCTCAGCTACCACCAGAACTACTGCAGCAATGGAGAACGTGGGAAGAAGAGTTGCAGTTCCTCCCCCAAGTCCTGCTTTCCCGTCCTTACCTGCCGAAGCACCTAACGGAGTCTGTAAGGGAAAGAGAGATTCACATATTTTGTGATGCATCCGAACAGGCCTATGGCGCAGTCGCCTATATGCGAACAGTGACGAGTGATGGCAGCTCACATCTAGTATTCCTGATGGCTCGCTCTCAAGTTTCCCCCAAGCGTGTGTTGTCCATGCCTAGACTCGAGCTGTGCGGCGCTCTTTCCGGAGCACATCTCTCCAGTCTCCTTGGGAATGAGCTCACCCTGGGCATCAAGAGAACAGTGCTGTGGTCTGACTCCACCACAGTACTTACCTGGCTGAGGTCTGAGTCGTGTCGCTTCAAGGTCTTCGTTGGCACTCGCATAGCGGAGATCCAGGAGCTGACCCACCCTCACTCCTGGCGCTATGTTGACTCAGCCCAAAATCCTGCTGATGACATAATGCGGGGAAGGTCTCTCCTGGAGCTGAGCAGACCCAACAGATGGAGCCAAGGTCCTCCCTTTCTGCTTTTACCCCAAGATGAGTGGCCCTCAGACCCGAGCAGTACCTGCGCAGAGTCTCCGGACCCTGCCGAGCTCCGCAAAGAGGCCTTCTGTGGAGTTTCTAGCACAGCCAACACTGCCACCCCAAGCTTCAGTGAGTATAACACCTGGATGCAGCTGATGGAAGCTACAATCCTGCAGCTAAATGGGGCGGCTACCAGAGACAGACAACCGTCTGCTGAAGACTACCGTCAAGCAGAGATCTTTGTCCTGAGAAGAGTTCAGCAGGAGGTCTTTCCTGAAGAATATCGTCTCCTCAAGTCTGGCAAACCTATCAGCCGCAGCAGTCGTCTTATCGCACTTGCTCCTGAGTTCGACTATGAGAATGAAGTCATCCGAGTAGGTGGGCGTCTTCGTCGCTCTGAAGATCTTGCCTTCTCCAATCTTCATCCTATAGTCTTGGATCCAGTTCACTCCATCACCCGCCTGCTTATCCAGGACTTTGATAGTCGCCTGCGTCACCCAGGACCAGAGAGGGTCTTTGCAGAGATCCGGCGTTCCTATTGGATTCTGAGAGGTCGGGAAGCCATTCGGCGCTTTCAGAGAATTTGTCCTGAGTGTCGTAAATGGAGATCTCAACCCACTATCCCCAAGATGGCTGATTTGCCTGTTGCCCGCCTCCGCCTGTACAAGCCAGCCTTTTACTTGACAGGTATGGACTGCTTTGGACCTTTTGAAGTCAAGATAGGTCGCCGTTTGGAGAAGAGGTGGGGTATAATCTTTAAGTGCCTTACTGTCAGAGCTGTCCACCTTGATGTCCTCACCTCCATTGACACTGACTCCTTCCTCATGGCGCTCCGGCGGTTCATTGCCAGGAGAGGAACTCCAACTGAGCTGTATTCAGATCAAGGCACCAACTTTCGCGGTGGAGAGAATGAACTCCAAGCAGCCTTCACGTACATTACCTCCGATTTGCAAAGGCTCCTAGCTCCACAGAAGATCCACTTCCACTTCAATCCTCCAGCAGCTCCTCATTTCGGAGGAGTGTGGGAGCGGGAGATTAGATCGGTCAAGACTGCTCTCTACACTACAGTTGGAGCCCAACCCCTGCAAGAAGAAGTCCTCCGCACAGTCCTAGTGGAGGTGGAGGGCATCCTGAATTCCAAACCATTGGGCTATGTCCCATCGGACGTTAGTGATCCTGATCCAGTCACCCCCAACTGCATTTTGATGGGGCGGCCAGATGGATCACTTCCCCAAGTGGTCTACCCTAAAAAGGAGCTTCTGAGTCGCCGGAGGTGGAAGCATTCTCAAGTGCTTGCCGATCACTTCTGGTCTCGCTTCATACGACTGTATCTCCCTAGTCTGCAGTCCCGACAGAAATGGCAGTCAACATCCACAGACGTCACAGAAGGTTCTGTAGCAATGATCGTGGACCCACAGCTGCCTCGGGCTTCCTGGCTTGTTGGCCGCATCTCTAAGGTCCACCCGGTAGCAGAGTGGTAGAAGAGCGGTTAGCGCTCTTGCTTCACAGCAAGAAGGTTCCGGGTTCGATCCCCGGGTCGCCCAGGCCTTTCTGTGTGTGTTCTGTGTGGAGTTTGCATGCATGGTCTGGGTTCGATCCCCGGGTCACCTGGGCCTTTCTGTGTGGAGTTTGCATGTTCTCCCTGTGTCTGGGTGGGTTTCCTCCGGGCACTCCGGTTTCCCCCATCAACCCAAAACATGCACCATAGGTACCTCCAGCTTAGGTCCTGACCAAACCGAAGCAAGAAGATCATGGAGATGGTCCCCGGGCGCCCTAATGTGTGTGCTGCCCACTGCTCCTAATATATGTATATATATATAGGATGGGTTAAAATGCAGAGAAGAATTTCTCCAGTGTGAGATCAATAAAGTTCACTTCTTCACTTCTTCTTCTTCTTCTTCACGCCAGTCCTGACGGACACATCAGGTCTGCTGACATCAAAGTGAAGGACAGAACATTTACCCGACCTGTCGCGAGGCTGGTGATCCTGCCAGCCCTCCCGGATGAAGACAAGGGACTGTCACCCTGAGATGAGAGTTAGTGATTGGTAGTTGCCTCTTGTTGTGAGCAAATGTACTTCATACATTTGGGGGCGGCTGTACAAAAGGCCCTTTGCTTTCTATGTTCTTGTAGTGTTGTATTTGTTCTGAGTTGTGCCTAGTTTGGTTGTAGTCTGTGGAGTGTCCACTTGGGGGTGCTCCTCCCGCCCACATTATGTCAGCAGTGACTGGAGAAGAACGTGTTCCTACAATTGTAGTTTTATACCTACAGATCGTCATTGTTTACAAGAGTGTGCGTTCATGACAGCAGTAAGTTTTTGCCTGTAATGATGTTACATGTGTTCTTTATGTTTCTGATTACACCTGTTTCATTTGTTAGCCTGTGGTCTGCATAGCTAGCATGAGCTAAGCTAAATCTCATTTCCATGCGGTTGTGTGGGCTATAGTATCTTGGTTTATTGTTGCTGTTAAACTGTATGTTATGTATATTATGTTAGGGGGGGCTACGTAATGTATGTTGGTATAGAGTTATGTGTTTCCTGTATCTATTGTGGGCAATTAGTGACTAGATGGTTTGTTTCTGTTTATTTCAGAGACCACACACACACTCACACCCCAACACGCCCAACAGCCTGCCTATGTTCAGCCCCATCACCTTGTACCTGTATGTGAACCCTAATGTTCAATACAAATGCTAACCATCAGCACTAGTCTCCTTATTGTCTCCTCCTGTCTGGATTCATCTGGGCCTTAAGAGGTGTTCTGGCCGACACCCCAGGGCAGTGACAGCTTTAAACCCGAACCAGTGCATACAGTCCGATTCAGTGAAGTTTCCTACCCAACACTCACAGTACTTTGGCGTAGGCTCTGGTAGTAGTTGTAGTAGTATTTGCAGTAGTAGTACTTGTAGTAGTCGCAGTACTCACAGTACTTTGGCATAGGCTCTGGTAGTAGTTGTAGTAGTATTTGCAGTAGTAGTACTTGTAGTAGTCGCAGTACTCACAGTACTTTGGCGTGCGCTCTGGTACTGCAGATCAGGCTGAGGTACACTTCTCCCTCGGCGGGGCTCAGGTCGTCGCAGTACTCGGCCTCGCCGCTCGCCTGCTGCGCCGCGCTCACGTGCTGCAGGGGGCGCCCTACCACATCCTCCACCTCCTGACCCGCCGGGACAGACTGGACCAGAGACCAGAGACCAGAACAGAGACCAGGACCAAGATCAGACCAGGACCCGGGACCCGGGACCAGAGACCAGAGACCAGAGACCAGTCCAGACCAGACCAGAGTCCAGATCTGGCTCCAGTTCCATTGGATATAAGCCCCGCCCCGTGTGGGAGGGGGCGGGGCTTACCTTTGACAGTCTCGCTCCTGATTGGCTTTTTGGTCGCTATAATACTCATGGTTTACCAGGACTAAACCAGAACTAAACCAGGACTAAACCAGGTCTAAACCAGGACTAAACCAGGTCTAAACCAGGACTAAACCAGGACTAAACCAGACCTGGACTAACCTAGATTTGTGGCTGTACCTGATAGAGCTGGACACTAGACGGAACTGGAGGGTGGAAAACTTCAGTGGCACTGAGACACTCGGCAGGAACCGGCTCCACCACCACGCCCTGTACACAAGTACACACAAGTACTCACAAGTACACACAAGTACACACAGAAGTACACACACAAGTACACACAAGTACCCACACAAGTACCCACACAAGTACACACAAGTAATCACAAGTAATCACAAGTACACACACAAGTACACACACAAGTACACACAAGTACACACAAGTACCCACACAAGTACACACAAGTAATCACAAGTAATCACAAGTACACACACAAGTACTCACAAGTACACACAGAAGTACACACAAGTACACACACAAGTACACACAAGTACCCACACAAGTACACACAAGTAATCACAAGTAATCACAAGTACACACAGAAGTACACACACAAGTACCCACACAAGTACACACAAGTAATCACAAGTACACACACAAGTACACACACAAGTACACACACAAGTACACACAAGTACCCACACAAGTACACACAAGTAATCACAAGTAATCACAAGTACACACACAAGTACACACACAAGTACTCACAAGTACACACAGAAGTACACACAAGTACACACACAAGTACACACAAGTACCCACACAAGTACACACAAGTAATCACAAGTACACACACAAGTACACACAGAAGTACACACACAAGTACACACAAGTACCCACACAAGTACACACAAGTAATCACAAGTACACACACAAGTACACACACAAGTACTCACAAGTACACACAGAAGTACACACAAGTACACACACAAGTACACACAAGTACCCACACAAGTACACACAAGTAATCACAAGTAATCACAAGTACACACACAAGTACACACAGAAGTACACACACAAGTACACACAAGTACCCACACAAGTACACACAAGTAATCACAAGTAATCACAAGTACACACACAAGTACACACACAAGTACTCACAAGTACACACAGAAGTACACACAAGTACACACACAAGTACACACAAGTACCCACACAAGTACACACAAGTAATCACAAGTAATCACAAGTACACACACAAGTACACACAAGTACACACAAGTACCCACACAAGTACACACAAGTAATCACAAGTAATCACAAGTACACACACAAGTACACACACAAGTACACACAAGTACCCACACAAGTACACACACAAGTACACACAAGTACCCACACAAGTACACACACAAGTACTCACAAGTACACACAAGTACACACACAAGTACACACACAAGTGAGTACTTGTGATTACTTGTGAGTACTTGTGTGTGTACTTGTGTGTGTACTTGTGTGTACTTGTGAGTACTTGTGTGTGTACTTGTGTGGGTACTTGTGTGTACTTGTGTGTGTACTTGTGTGGGTACTTGTGTGTACTTGTGTGTGTACTTGTGAGTACTTGTGATTACTTGTGAGTACAAGTACACACAGAAGTACACACAAGTACCCACACAAGTACACACACAAGTACACACAAGTACTCACAAGTACACACAGAAGTACACACAAGTACCCACACAAGTACACACACACAAGTACTCACAAGTAATCACAAGTACACACAAGTACTCACAAGTACACACACAAGTACACACAGAAGTACACACAAGTACACACACAAGCACACACACAAGTACTCACAAGTACACACAAGTACTCACAAGTACACACAGAAGTACACACAAGTACACACACAAGCACACACACAAGTACTCACAAGTACACACAAGTACTCACAAGTACACACAGAAGTACACACAAGTACACACACAAGCACACACACAAGTACTCACAAGTACACACAAGTACTCACAAGTACACACAGAAGTACACACAAGTACACACACAAGTACACACACAAGCACACACACAAGTACTCACAAGTAATCACAAGTACACACAAGTACTCACAAGTACACACAGAAGTACACACAAGTACATACAAGTACTCACAAGTACACACAGATGGACTCACAAGTACACACAGAAGTACACACAAGTACATACAAGTACTCACAAGTACACACAGATGGACTCACAAGTACACACAAGTACACACAGATGGACTCACAAGTACACACAAGTACACACAGATGGACTCACAAGTACACACAAGTACACACAGATGGACTCACAAGTACACACATTAGGGTTCGTGGTGAGAGGGTCTGAGGTTCAGGGGCCAGAGGTCAGGGTGTGGGGACTCACCTGCTCTGCGAGGTTCTGCAGGACGCTCAGGTAGAACTTGAAGAAGAGACTCAGGACCAGGGTTCTTCTGTACGACACCATCCCGCCCGGACACGAGGGGTTAAGGGTCATCTCAGCAGCCAATGAGGAGCAGGCGGTCTGCAGAAGCTCCTCCCCCCATGACCTGAGCACCAATCACATGCTGCGTCTAAGAGTTGAGCCACCAATCACAAAACACATCAGGAGCAGGTTGATGTTGATCTCACCTCCCTCTGAGCGCATTGCTCGTTGCCGTGGCGAGGACAGTGGTGGAGCCCATCCCTCCGAAGGCGAGCCTCAGGCCGTGAACGCGGCTCGACCCGGGTTCAAAGGTCACACTGAACGTCGCTGTGACGATGCTGATGTCATCCTCCCGACGGCGAGAAGTTTTGTACGAACGAACGATCTGCCCCTGAAAAGAAGAGGAGGAGAAGAGTTTATTGGTGAGTGTTCTGCATATTCTGCATGTTCTGCCAGTGGAACCTCAGTTCTCCTTCAAGTGAAATGTTGCCACAGAATAAGAATATTTACACAAGAACACACACATTTCCAGAAGAACACACATCACTAGAAGAACCATGACAAAATAACCGAGCATAGTTCATTCCCTGTTCAGCAGAGAGTGGCAGAAACATAAAACTGATCATAAATTTATTGCCAACATCCATAATCTCAGAACTCTTTCAAAAGCACATTCATCACAAATTCCTGTTCCTCAGTCCCCGCTAACTTTAAACATGGCCCTTTTAAATATCCGCTCTCTTCTGAACAAGTCTTTTATTGTTAATGACCCGATTCTAGACCACAAACTTGACTGTTTCTTTTTAACTGAAACGTGGCTTCAGATGCACCAGTAGTTCTCACAGAGGCCTCACCACCCACTTTTAACTTTGCATTTCCAGCTAGAAATGGTAAAACGGGAGGTGGCACTGCTTCTATACGTACAAACACTCTAGCCACCAAACCTATTTTATTGAACAATTTTACAAGTTTTGAATATCACTCCCCCTCCTTGAGCTGCCACCTTAACGTGGTGGAGGGGTTTGAGTGCCCGAATGATCCCGGGAGCTATGTTGTCGGGGGCTTTATGCCCCTGGTAGGGTCACCCAAGGCAAACAGGTCCTGGGGGACGGGTCAGACCAAGAGCGGTTCACAAGCCCATTATGACGAAGAATAGATCGAGGCCAGTTACGTCGTCCGGATCGGCGTCACCTCCACTCACAGCTTGGGCTCTGGAACCCAACTCCTTGAAGGGGACTGGACTCTCCATTTCTCTGGGATTGCCCGCGGGGAATGGCGGCGGGCTGGTGTGGGCCTGCTCATTGCCCCACCGCTCAGCTGATGAGTGTTGGAGTTCACCCCGGTGAACGAGAAGGTCTGCGCCTTCGGGTCGGGGACAGGTCTCTCACTGTTGTGTCGGCCTATGGGCTGAACAGCAGTGCAGCAGTGCGGCCTTCTTGGAGTGCCTGGAAGGGGTACTGGACAGTGCACCGCCCGGGGACTCTGTTGTTCTCCTGGGGGACTTCAATGCCCACGTGGGCCACGACAGTGACATCTGGAGAGGGGTGATTGGGAGGAACGGCCTCCCTGATCTGAACCTGAGCGGTGTTCTGTTATTGGACTTCTGTGCTAGCCACAGTTTGTCTATAACGAATGATGGAATAATTATATATTATTAACTTTTGTGATTCTTTAATCTTTAGAAATGAAGTTTCAAATGTGTACGTGACTTGTGATATGTTTTGAGTTGCAGAAAGGCCAGATATCTGAGGGGAGACGTAAGCAGACAGCTCGGCTCCTCCAGTATCTAAGTTTCAGGGACATTGTCCCTGTGAAAGATGTCATATCTGGGAATTATCTTATAAGTGTGTTGGGTGTTATGATTATGTTTTGGTTTTAATGATTATGTTTTGTTGGCTGTCCTGCCACATGTTCCCCCACCCCTTATGGGCAGGACAGACCACGTGTAAACTAGGGATGTGAAAAACTGAATAAATAGCAAGCTGGGGGCACAGAGAACCAGGACGCTCAGAGCAAATATGGGCCGTGAGCAATGTTGTAACCTGGTCGTATTTCTCTGATTGTTCTCCACTTGCAAGTGAAAAAGATCTAATCTCTTGTCTTCCTTTCCTGTGTACAGAATATGTTGGGTTTTTACCAGCACCCATCAAATGGTCCTTCGTAAGCCGGATCCCAAGACACCTAAAGACTCCAGGAGGTGTCTGAGATTCGGGAAAGACAGTGGCCACTGCATCTGAAACCTTTACCGGCCGACTCTCAACCATCGCTTGGAGTCTGAGGGTTGACGGGATACCGAAGGAGGAAGACAACCAGACTAAAAGAACTGAGTGAGTACGTCTAAGTTTAAAACGTGTGTGACTGAGGGTCATAGCGCGTAGAAAACCCTAAAAATCCTAGGCTCTATTAGGTAAAACATGGACTAGTGTCCCTCTATCGGGTGGCGGGAGAGTCACTGGCAGGTAGTAAAACACTGGGTGGAGTAGTATCCTTCTAACGGGTGACAGGTTAGTCACATACAGTTAGTAAATTACTGAAGGAAGCGGTTTCCCTTTATCGGGTAACAGGTTAGTTACTGGCTAGATAATAAAAGACCGTGAAAATCGTACTCAAAGGAATAAAAGTTCTGTGTGAAAGTGTGTATGACTGGAATTACAGGCCGTTAACACTGTAATTCATATAAACTGTTCAGAATAATACAGTAACGTATTGTAGATGCAAAGGCAAGATTTTTCCACCTGCTCATTGCACAGTGACAGGTTGAAGTGAAAAATACTACAATACTGATTATTACTGTCTGAACAAAAACACATCCCAACCTGTAGGCTCCCCTTTGGACAAATGGTTGGACCAAATTGACCAAAAAATGGGAAACAAACAGACAAAACTTCAGAGTAAGGATTATAAAATTGTTGCGCAACAAAATAAAGACAAAATAAAATACCTGAAATTATGGACAACAAAATATAATTTTAAAGGGAAGTTAAACACTGTAGAGATAATACAGTTAAGAGAAAAGATCTATGCAGATTATTATGCAGACTATTAGAGTAAAAAATATTTACAATAGTTACTTGAGCTGAGGAATTTAGGCCCCTAGAAACATCAGATTCAGATTCTCAAATGATAATGCTTCTGGAGTTGTTTACCATATGGAATAAGACCACCCAGACACAAGCAGAACACGCAAACTCCACATACAGGACTACCTTCATACATACTCCCTACAACTGTACAACAGCTCACCTTTTGGCCGCACCGGGCTCACCTTTTGGCCGTGTCCAGGGCGCGTGTTTGCACTCCGCCTCCGCCTGGCAAATCTATTATACGTCTAATTCTGCTTTTCATATTATCATATTATATCAAATATCCTCCTGGGACCCGAAGAAAAAGAGTTTTTTTTATTTTTTAGTTTTTTTTTGCATTGATCTGGTTTGGACCTGATTTAGATCTCTTTTAGTCCTAGTTTAGACCTGGTTCAGTTCTGGTTTAGTCCTAGTTTATTTATCATAGTGTAGCCACAAACTAGAGTGTATCTCAAAAGACTCAAATGTACAGACTGGATAACTACAGGACCAACAGCTGAGACAGGATGTTACAACTGGACTAGACAAGCATTATCTTGGCCAATACATGTCATTTCCAGTACAAAAAGCAGCGCCATCTGTAGGATGGAGAATGATACAAGATCTACAAGCAGTAAACCAAGCAGTGATTCAGAGAGCACCATGTGTTCCTGATCCACATACACTTCTAAATTCATTACAACCAAATTCACAATACTTTACGGTTATAGACATTTCAAATGCTTTCTTTTCAATTCCAATTCGTGAAGATAGCCAGTTTTTATTCGCATTTACCTATAACAATAGAAGATATACTTATACCAGGTTACCACAAGGTTACTGTGAATCTCCTACAATATACTCACAGGCTATGAGTTCGAATTTGTCTAAATTTACACCTCCAGGAGGAAGTCAAATCTTACTTTACGTGGATGATATTTTGATTTCATCACCAGATAAGGAAACATGCCAAAAGGATACAATAGCGTTATTAAAATATCTAGCAGAAAACGGACATAAAACAAGTAAAAATAAAGTACAATTTTGTAAACAAGAAGTCATATATTTAGGATATTCTCTCAGTAATGGAGGCAGAACAATTACTAACGACAGAAAAGCAGCTATCCTGAATGCACCAAAACCAGAAACCAAAAAACAAATGATGTCTTTTTTAGGATTAACGAATTACTGCAGACAATGGATTCCATGTTATGCAGAATTAACACAACCATTAAGTCAACTAATATAAGATAAGATAAGATAAGCCTATATTGATCTCACACAGGAGAAATTTACTCGCCACAGTAGCTCCAGGACATTTGGACAAGAGGGAAAAAGTGCATGCAGGCAGGGAGGGGATAAAGTAAGTAATAAATAATACAAATAGTAATACGTAATAATAATAATAATAATGGAAAATAGTAATAATGATAATAAATGATAATAATATGAGACTCCAATATGATAATATATGAGACTCCAATAGCAATGAAAGATAAATTAAAATGGACGCAGGAAGCAGAAAAGGCATTCTGTGATCTAAAACAAACTTTAGTCTCAAGTGTAAGTTTAGCCTTACCGGATTATTCAAAACCCTTCGTGCAAATGGTAGATTGTAAAGGCATATTCATGACTTCAGTAATCACACAACTGCATGGAACCAAACTAAGACCTATAGCCTACTATTCAACTAAACTTGACAGTGTAGCACAAGCTATGCCACACTGTCTGAGAGCCGTGGTAGCAGCACCTGTAGCAGTAGAAGCTTCAGCAACAGTAGTGTTATTTCACCCATTAACACTCAAAGTACCACACGCTGTAGCAGTATTACTATTACAGAGCAATCACTCATTTTTATCACCAGCAAGACATCTTTCATGTATGACAAATTTATATTCACAACCACATTTAACCATAGAAAGATGTACAGTTTTAAATCCAGCCACTTTAATGCCGACTGAGGATGACGGAATCCCACATAATTGTAAAGAATTAGTAGAACAATCAACAAAATGTAGAGAAGATTTATTAGATACTCCAATTGAAGGAGCAGAAACTGTATTTGTAGACGGATCATCTAGAAAAGACAATTATGGAAGAACACAGACAGGGTATGCAGTAACAACAGTAAATAAAGTATTAAAAGCAAATAAATTACCTCCAAATTATTCAGCACAGGCAGCAGAATTAGTAGCACTAACAGAAGCATGCAAATTATTTAAAGGCAAGAACGTAACAATATATACAGATAGTCAATATGCATATGCGACAACTCACGTATTTGCACAATATTGGAAAAATAGAGGAATGAAGACTTCTACAGGAAAACCAGTAACTCATGCTGAATTATTAACAGAATTAATAAAAGCAGTACAATTACCAAATAAAATAGCTACAGTATTTGTAAATATGTAGCACACAAATCAGGAACAGATGAAGTAACAAGAGGAAATGCAATGGCAGATAAAACAGCTAAAGACGCAGCAGAATACAAAATAAATACATATTCTTTAATGGAAGGGACCCAACTAAACAAAAAAATACTACAAGACATGCAAGAACAAAGCCCTAAAACTGAAATAAACTTATGGAAAAGAAAAAGAGCACAAATAAAAAACGACATATATATGTGACCAGAAAATAAACCAATACTACCACAGAATTTATATAGATACGCAGCAATATTGAGCCATGGTAAATCACATGTCTCAACAGGAGGGATGGTATCTATGATAAATACGCAGTATTTAATAATAACTACTAAAAAAAATTTTTTGTAGAAGATGCCTAATATGTGCAAAACATAATCCACAAGGAAATCTTAGACCAACTAGAGGTAAATTTCCAGAACCACAATACCCATTTCAAGAAATACAGATGGATTTTATTCAACTAAATCAAAGTGAAGGTATGAAATATTGTTTAGTAATCATAGATGTGTTTTCAAAATGGACAGAGATATTTCCAACTAGACATCCAGATGCATTAACAGTAGCAAAAGCGTTATGCAAAGAAATTATACCTAGATATGGATTAGTGGAAGTGATCCGATCGGATAATGCTAATAATGCTAAACATTTTGTTAATGAAACCATAGAATTGATAGGAAAGAAATTTGATATAAAACTAAAAAACTTGTGTTCATATCACCCACAGTCAGCAGGACTAATAGAGAGAAGAAATGGTACTATAAAAACCAGACTTAAAAAATGTATGGAAGAAACTAAAAGACCATGGACTAAATGTTTAGATTTAGTCAAGTTAGAATTAAATACTACAGCTATACAAGGGCTAACTCCATTTGAGATATTGTTTGGTAGACCATATAAAATACCACAATTTAAACAAATATGGGAAGATGGGGAAGATATGGACTTAGCGTCACACATGAGAAAAATGTTTGAAAAGCAAAATAACAAAAATACTGAAGTAGACCAACCCTGTTCTCAACAGGAAGAAGAGTTAGTGGAACCAGGGGACTGGATCTTGGTGAAAAGCATTAAGAAAAAACACTGGTATTCACCTAAGTGGGAAGGTCCTTATCAAGTATTGTTAACAACCCCAACAGCACTAAAAATAGCTGAGAGAGCAACTTGGATTCATCAAAGTCATTGCAAAAAGGTTATAAACTACAAAGATGCTGATAAATCACAGGAGTAGAATACCAAAATGGTTAAAGACAGCTATAATGTGTTGGATATTGTTGACATTCTTTGTAATGACATTCCTACTAGTATGGTATCAGATAAAACGTGGGCTAAAGATAGTTATGGGTGGGAACAGGAGTCTAAAAAAGAAATGGGCTAGAAGACTTAAGATGGAAGTGATTAAATTGAATGGCAAATTAACTTTAGTAATGTTCTTTAACACAACAGCAGAACCATTAGAAGCAGGAATAGAATCAGGAGGTCATGGTCTGAAAGTACCATGTTATACCTTATTGTTATGTATTCATAAATCAGGAGTAGACCCATGCACAAAGTTTTTTTTATGTTCTAACATAACACAGGCTGACTCGACAGAACTGCCTCAGCAGAAGGAAAGTCTAGTGATAGGACCACAAACTTTCACTAGGACAAAGATTAGAATAAATAACAACAACAAAGCGCTAAAAACAGATGATTGGTTTCTAGTAGCTACAGGAATATCAGGACTCAACAATAACTGCTAATGATGGAACAAGCAGCTAATTCATCACTATCAGACTGTTTAGTATGTTTGGGATCTAGACCAGTTCTGAAAGTAGTCCCTGCACCCATTAACGAGACATGTATAATACCTATAATGACTAACACCAATCCACCAAACTGTTCTGACTTAGATAAAACTTTTCCAGTCACCCAACCTGTAAAGATTAAATCAGTATTTGATGCTAAAGTAGCACTTAAAATTTTTTTATGTGTATAAATTTCAATGGAACAAAAAACATCTTAGGGAAAATCCAGCAGGAATTTTGTGAAACTAACATTAGTGGAGGTGACAACATGAAAGTAATATCCAGATCAGACGTGTGGTGGTGGTGCGGTGAAGACAAGATCTATGACAAAATACTGTCCAATACTTCAGCTCGTTGTGCTTTAGTTACACTGATTATGCCAGTGATAGTCCAACCAATGACTGCAGAAGAGATAAGTGCACATTACCAACTTGTGCTTCCAGGACATTTAAATAGAAGGAAGCGAACTAGCCACACCCCGTGATTAGAAGACCTACTTTGACGCTGTGGGCGTCCCTAGGGGGCGTGCCTGACGAATATAAATTAGCAAATCAAATATATCACTCAAGACCCTTTAAAAAACTGCTGCTAAGGACGACTGTTGCACTGTTGCACATTTATTTTATCTTAACTCCAATGCACATTCTATTGCACATTTTTGATGCACACTGCACACTTTGGAAATCTGTATATAGGTGTTTATTTATTATGTTGCACTGTTTTAAGATTTTAGATCTTAGACTTTAGTTTAACTTTAGATCTCTGTCTTAGATAGTTTTTGTTGTTTTTTGTCTTCATATTGTATTTTGTACACTGTCTTTTTGCACTACCTGGCCAGAGAGAAACGAAATTTCACTGTATGTTGAACATATATGGCAGAATTGACAATAAAAGCTAACTTTGATCTTTTGAAATAGCAGCAGGATTTGAAAATACACCAGTTATAGCTGCATTCCTTCCAATTACGCCTAACAAAAATGTAGACAGAATCAACTACATCCACTATAACGTCCAGAAACTTGGCAACTACACCGAAACTGCACTATCTGCTGTACACGACCAACTTAAAGCTACCTCACTCATGGCCTTCCAGAATCGCATAGTGCTCGACATGTTACTAACCGAGAAAGGAGGAGTGTGTGCAATCTTTGGGGATGTGTGTTGTACGTTGTACGAATAACACCGCTCCCGAAGGTAAACTCACTAAGGCCTTGGATGGCCTAAGAGCTATGAACAAGCGAATGAAGGACCAATCGGGGGTAGATACTTCCATGTGGGACGGCTGGCTGGATGTATTTGGAAAATACAAAGCCCTGGTAACGTCAGTCCTAGTGTCAGTAGCAGTATTTGCAGCAATTTTGACCTTATGTGGGTGTTGTTGTATTCCATGTCTAAGAGCATTAATTAATAGATTAATTACAACTGCCATCTCACCCTTAACACAAGACAAGGAAGTGATGATGCATTTGCTGGCAGGTTATAATGGCACTCTATTGACACCCATTGACGAAGAAACAGATTTACAAAATGAATTGACTGACTTATTCCAAGAAATTGAGAATTGTGTGTACAATAACAATGAACAGGTAACTGAAAATCTGCAAAGAAGAGGTTACACGGGATATAACAAAAATTAATAAACAGGAGGGAAATGATGGAATAATTATATATTATTAACTTTTGTGATTCTTTAATCTTTAGAAATGAAGTTTCAAATGTGTGCATGACTTGTGATATGTTTTGAGTTGCAGAAAGGCCAGATATCTGAGGGGAGACGTAAGCAGACAGCTCGGCTCCTCCAGTATCTAAGTTTGTTGGGTGTTATGATTATGTGGGTGTTGGGTGTTATGATTATGTTTTGGTTTTAATGATTATGTTTTGTTGGCTGTCCTGCCACATGTTCCCCCACCCCTTATGGGCAGGACAGACCACGTGTAAACTAGGGATGTGAAAAACTGAATAAATAGCAAGCTGGGGGCACAGAGAACCAGGACGCTCAGAGCAAATATGGGCCGAGAGCAATGTTGTAACCTGGTCGTATTTCTCTGATTGTTCTCCACTTGCAAGTGAAAAAGATCTAATCTCTTGTCTTCCTTTCCTGTGTACAGAATATGTTGGGTTTTTACCAGCACCCATCAACGAACACCATGTTCGAGCACAAGGGTGTCCATCAGTGCACGTGGCACCAGGACACCCTAGGACGGAGGTCGATGATCGACTTTGTTGTCGTGTCATCTGACCTCCGGCCGCGTGTCTTGGACACTCGGGTGAAGAGAGGGGCAGAGCTGTCAACCGATCACCACCTGGTTGTGAGTTGGGTCCGCTGGCAGGGGAGGAAGCCGGAGAGACCTGGCAGGCCCAAGCGCGTAGTGAAGGTCTGTTGGGAACGTCTGGCAGATCCCTCTGTCAGGGGCACCTTCAACTTGCACCTCCGGGAGAGCTTCTCCTGGATTCCGAGGGAGGCTGGGGTCATAGAGTCCGAGTGGGCTTTCTTCTCGGCCTCTATTGTCGATGTGGCCGCTCGTAGCTGTGGTCGTAAGGTCTGTGGTGCCTGTTGCGGCGGCAATCCCCGAACTCGGTGGTGGACACCGGAAGTAAGGGATGCCATCAGGCTGAAAAAGGAGTCTTATCGGGCCTTGTTGGCTCATGGGACTCCGGAGGCAGCCGACAGGTACCAGCGGGTCAAGCGTGCTGCAGCCCGGGCGGTCGCAGAGGCAAAAAGTCGGGGTTGGGAGGAGTTTGGAGAGGCCATGGAGGAGGACTATCAGACGGCCTCAAAGAAATTCTGGCAAACCATCCGGCGCCTCAGGAGGGGGAAGCAGTGCTTCACCAACACTGTTTACAGTGCGGGTGTGGAGCTGTTGACCTCAACTGGGGATGTTATCGGACGGTGGAAGGAATACTTTGAGGATCTCCTCAATCCCGCCGTCACGTCTTCACCCTGTCTTCACTCATTACCCTGGCTGAAGTTACTGAGGTGGTTGGAAAGCTCCTCGGTCCTCCTCTGTTCATTATATTTATGGACAGAATTTCTAGGCGCAGTCAGGGGCCGGAGGGGATCCGGTTTGGGAACCACAGGATCTCATCTCTGCTGTTTGCAGATGATGTTGTCCTGATGGCTTCATCGAACCGGGACCTCCAATGTGCACTGGGGAGGTTTGCAGCCGAGTGTGAAGCAGCTGGGATGAGGATCAGCTCCTCCAAATCTGAGGCCATGGTTCTCGACCGGAAAAAGGTGGCTTGCCCTCTCTGGGTGGGTGGGGAGTCCTTGCCTCAGGTGGAGGAGTTCAAGTATCTCGGGGTCTTGTTCACGAGTGAGGGGAGGATGGAGCGTGAGATTGACAGGCGGATCGGTGCGGCGTCGGCAGTGATGCGGTCGTTGTACTGGACCGTTGTGGTGAAGATTTACCGTCGATCTACGTTCCTACCCTCACCTATGGTCATGAGCTCTGGGTAATGAGCGAAAGGACGAGATCGTGGATACAAGCGGCCGAAATGAGTTTCCTCCACAGAGTGGCTGGGCGCACCCTTAGAGATAGGGTGAGGAGCTCAGTCACACAGGAGGAGCTCGGAGTAGAGCCGCTGCTTCTCCACATTAAGAGGAGCAGCTGAGGTGGCTCGGGCATCTATTCCGGATGTCTCCTGGGCGCCTCCCTCAGGAGGTGTTCCAGGCACATCCCACCAGGAGGAGGCCCCGGGGAAGACCCAGGACACACTGGAGGGACTATGTGTCCCGGCTGGCCTGGGAACGCCTTGGGGTCCCCCCGGAGGAGCTGGAGGAAGTGTCCAGGGTGAAGGAAGTCTGGGCGTCCCTGCTTAGACTGTTGCCCCCGCGACCCGGCCCCGGATAAGAGGAAGAACATGGATGGATGAATATCACTCAATTGTTTTTAGAGACCCCAAATTTTATGTGTCACTATATACAGACCACCAAAATGCAACCTTTTTATCAGTGAGTTTGAACAAAGGTCTATTTGGTGAAATCCGTTTCTCAGCTCATCCAAGCTTCTTCTTCAGTTCTGGTCAGATGCTGGTGGACACTGCCTATATCTGCCTGAAGGGGGCGCTCACTACAATGAAATGACTCTGAGACTCCCACACCTACTTGTTTACAGTTTGTGTTAGTTAGGTGGGCCTATTAGTGTCATGATCCTCCTGGGTTCTCCCCCTCCCTCCTGTGTCTACTCACCTGGGAGGAGCCATGTACTTCACACCTGCAGCCAACTACTCACTCACCTGTGGTCCATCTACAATCAACTCTGCTATAAGAACCGATTCATTCCAACACTCCCTGCCAGTTGGTCAGTTAACACTCAGGGTAACTTGTCTCCTGGCTCCCCACTTGTCTGATAACTCTTCTCTGCTTGATCTGTGGATTTTTTGAACCTCATTGAATTTTTTCCTGTTTCCAGTTTACCCCGGACCTCTTCCTGCTTCTGTTTCTGCTCCTCATCTTGGAACCATTTCTTCACTCCGCATCTCCTGGCCCCCAGCCTGATACCAACCTGCTCCTCCTGGCCCCTCAGCCCATGACCTACCTGCTCCTCCTGGCCCCCCAGCCCATGACCTACCTGCTCCTCCTGGCCCCTCAGCCCATGACCTACCTGCTCCTCCTGGCCCCCCAGCCCATGACCTACCTGCTCCTCCTGGCCCCTCAGCCCATGACCTACCTGCTCCTCCTGGCCCCTCAGCCCATGACCTACCTGCTCCTCCTGGCCCCCCAGCCCATGACCTACCTGCTCCTCCTGGCCCCTCAGCCCATGACCTACCTGCTCCTCCTGGCCCCTCAGCCCATGACCTACCTGCTCCTCCTGGCCCCCCAGCCCATGACCTACCTGCTCCTCCTGGCCCCTCAGCCCATGACCTACCTGCTCCTCCTGGCCCCCCAGTTCAATACTTACCAGCTCATTCTCTTTAAATAAATCATTTAAACTTTTCTTGGTGTTTCTGCTTTTGGGTCCGACTAGCCCCTGATCTGCAGATCTATTTTATCGCCTTCTTTATGCCTACTTTACTTCTTCACCGCCGCCTTTATCCTGTACTTTAACGCCTTCTTTACTGCCTATTACTCTGTCTATCTGTTAGCAACATTATGCAAAAACTACTGAATTTTCAGAAAAGATGGACAATGGCCGTTTCCCAATTCAGCGACGGCACACTTGTGAGCGTCCTTGGAACGGGATGTGCGTCGTATCCTGCGCGACAAGCGCCGTTCCATTCGTTTTTTTCCCCCTGCACCGTCGAGATGAGCTCTGAACGGCGCCGTCGTTTCCATGGAAATCGGGGCGTGGACCAAGTGTGCAAACATGCACGCTTCGCACACTTAAAAGCCCCAGCATGCACAGCGCGGGACTACAAAGACCGACTCGCCAGCGACATCCACAAGTGAGAGTTGCGACGTCACTATAAAATATACGTACTGGTTCACCTCACCTACAACTATGCTACATGAAACTCTTCATAAACTACGCTAAACATGTGTGACGGTCGCCGTAACGGCATAGATCACGGCACCTGTATTACCGTTCACATGCTTTTCCCCTTACACTTCTATATTTCCTTTGCTGTTGTAATGCTGGATATTCTACAGTGTCGCCATGTCCAGCGTTTACTCTAAGCTGCGCACTGCTCGCACATTCTCAGCGCACAAGAAAACTTATGCAGCGCACTGTAAATCAGGGATGAAAGAGCTTTTGGTGGATCTCCGCTTTTTATTCAGCCGCGGGGGGCATTTCGGATGTCGCGCACAGGGATCCAAGGAGCGCTCAGGGAGTTAGTGTGTTTGCTCAGACACATTAAAAATGAGGGGGAACATTGGCCATGTCCCAATTCCAAGTATTACTAGTCGCAATAGAATAATATTTTTGTCTTTAGGGAACAAGGAGCAGACCACCCGGCTCATTGAGCTGAGGCGGGACCTGTTCCATTTCGCAGACGGCCATGTGAGAAACGTAGTGCACTAAGGACAGAGCGAGTGTGCGCCGTCTCGACGACAGACCGACGGCACACTCACAAGCGTGCCGTCGCTGAATTGGGAAACGGCCAATGACTCCTAGATGACTCCATTAACTTTTGGGCTAAATTGTTTTTGCCAAAAAGTAAAAAAAAATGGCCATGCTTGACGTTCGGTGTGGCCCAACGTTGAGCCTGAAGAGCCTGCGTAGAAAACATGTGAGTACACACTTTTAACTTAAGGAAACCTTCACTAATACAACTGCAAAAGTAAAATATGGCCATAAACCACAAAACTGTCAGTTAAGTTTAAGATGTGTTTTTAACCACGTGAACCTCAGAGCTTTGAGCTAAAAGTTTGGCTTGTAATTTGCTAGTAAAGGACCTGGCCTGCGTGCCCTTCGAAGGACCCGACCTTCGAATTGGGACACGGCAATGGAGTTTGTAACTTAACACGTGTTTGTGCAGAAGCTTCTGAGTATGTGCAGATCACATTTACACCCAAACTGGAGAACAACAGGGACCCCAGAAACCCCCCAGTGTGTACCTGTCGGCAGGGGTGGGCGTGTACCTGTCGGCAGGGGTGGGCGTGTACCTGTCGGCTGTAGGGCAGGGTGACGCTCACGAGAACCTCTGCTGGTCGCACCGCCGTGCGTCTGTAACCAGTGAAGAAGTCCTGGTCCATGTGCAGCTCTCTGACGCCCTCTGAAGGACAACAGAGGTTTGTTTTTTTTCCCCTGTTTTAGCTGTTGTGGAGAGCAAACACATTTTCTTCTTCCTTATCTTACTCTGTCTGGTGTTTTTATTTCCCTCGTCTCATCTCTTTTCTCCTGTTTGGAACAGATTTTCAAAATCCTAAATTATGGAATTGATAAGCTGGTCCCTCAACGCAATTGGCACACTTATTTCATGGAGGAGCGCTGGTATGGAGAGCCGGACAGTCCTGAGGGAAACTCGCTGCCGGATACACCAGGGACGTGTCGTGTGCCTGGCACCGCTGTTCCTGGAGGATGCGGAGCAATTTACTTTTGGAATTTGATGGCAGGACAGCTGGATTGACCTGGGGGATGTTTTCTGACCCATCAGAAATTGAAATGCTGGGAGTGGACAAAGAGACCCCGAGCTATCGGTGGTCATTTTACACCACAGTGGAGCTGCTGCAGACCAGGGGAGGTCTACATCAGAAGGTGGCAGATTGAACTGTACCATCTCCAATCTGTGGAAACCCCCCTGGCACTGGATAACATCATGGATAATGTTTGTGGAACTGTGTGGAACAGCGGCTCAGTCCACATTCATTCATACGTACCAGGGGAAGGATTGTGAGTCGCACAGCCCTGTTACCCATGTTAAACCATGTGTTATTCCCCTCTTCGGTGTAATTAATTCTCCTTGAAAATCGAATTCAACTGGACTTGTTTTGACTCTGCTCCTCCTGCACAAACACCTCCAAGGTCACAGCGGCCTTATCACATAGCACAATATAAACGAAGGACATTCCAATCCAGCTCACTCAGACATGTTTTATGTAAACACTCTGCCCTGTCTATTTAGTAATGTTTGCCTCTGCTTCAGTTTTCAATCAATGTCATCAATATTCTGGACTGCTCCCCTTCCCCACCCTCCCGTTTGTCACCAACCAAAAAGACACCGTGTGTTTTACCTGTCCAATTGTTTTTGTCGTAATACACTCAACAAAAATATAAACGCAACACTTTTGTTTTTGCTCCCATTTTTCCTGAGATGGACCCAAAGATCCAAAATTCACTCCAGATACACAACACTACCATTTCTCTCAAACATTGTTCACAAATCTGTCCAAATGTGTGACAGCGAGCACCTCTGCCCCGCCGAGACAATCCACCCCACCTCACAGGTGCCCCACATCAAGATGCCGATCCGACATCATGACCAGTGCACAGGTGCGCCCCAGACTGCCCACAATAAAAGGCCACCCTGAAATGTGCATGTTTTTTTTTGCTTTATTGGGGGTCTGGGGACTCAGAACCAGTCAGTATCTGGTGTGACCATTTGCCTCATGCAGTGCAACACATCTTCTTCACATAGAGTTTATCAGATTGTCAATTGTGGCCTGTGGAATGTTGGTCCACTCCTCTTCAAAGGCTGTTATGGACGAAGAACACAGGTGCATTTTATTGATGGCATTTTGACTGCACAGAGATACCGTGATGAGATCCTGAGGCCCATTGTTGTGCCATACATCCATGAACATCACGTCATGTTTCAGCAAGATAATGCACGGCCCCATGTTGCAAGGATCTGTACACAATTCTTGGAAGCTGAAAATGTCCCAGTTCTTGCATGGCCAGCATACTCACCGGACATGTCACCCATTGAGCATGTTTGGGATGTGCTTGACCGGCGTATACGACAGCGTGTACCAGCTCCCACTAATATCCAGCAACTTCGCACAGCCATTGAAGAGGAGTGGACCAACATTCCACAGGCCACAACTGACAATCTGATAAACTCTATGTGAAGAAGATGTGTTGCACTGCATGAGGCAAATGGTGGTCACACCAGATACTGACTGGTTCTGAGTCCCCAGACCTCCAATAAAGCAAAAAAAAAAAAAAATGCACATTTCGGGGTGGCCTTGTTTGAGAGAAATGGTAGTGTTGTGTATCTGGAGTGAATTTTAGATCTTTGGGTCCATCTCAGGAAAAATGGGAGCAAAAACAATAGTGTTGCGTTTATATTTTTGTTGAGTATATGTTTGTGAACATTGTTTGTACTGCATCTTTTTCTACTCTTATCTCCGAGTTGGCGGCACGCACATGCCCCTCCCCTGACCGTCTCCATCTCTGCCCTGAATGGCCAGGTGGAAACGAAATTTCGATTCACTATGTGTCATGTACATATGTTTTTTCGACAATAAAACTATGAACTATATGTACTACTGTAGTACTACACACTATACACAGTACTACTCTACTGGTTCAGTCCTGGTTCAGTCCTGGTTCAGTCCCGGTTTAGTCCTGGTTTACCTCGGTCTCTCAGTGTGAGTTTGGCTGCTGTGGACATCAGGACCGGGTTCAGGTCTGAGATGGGACTCGCCGTCATGATGTTTCCTCCAAGAGCCTGAAACGAGACTCAGTCAAAGGTCCAAACCTCCAAACCCCCTGACCCTCCAGGAGATACAGGAGACACCACAGCATTGAGACGAGGCTTTAAAGGGATAGTGTGGTTTTTTTTATGTTAATCTGTACGAGTTTCCTTCTAAAAGTTACATGTGTTGACACCGGTTTACCTCTGACAGTCTCAGCTGATCCCGGTTCGGCTCGCTTTCTGGAGCCCACGTAAGTAAGTCCGGTAACTTCCCTGGAACATGAAATAAAGCTTGTTTTTCTTCTAAAAACAAAACATTTGTTAGAAAGGTGATACATTTGCGTCAGAAACAGTTGTCAACGAAACATCCAGCAGTGTATTTCACATTCATGTATTGTCTCTCTCCACTCGTATCACTACGCCCATGTTAACTCTATCAGCCTGTTCACTTGTAAACTTGGGCGTAGACATCCGCTGAAGGTGAACAGGCTGATAGAGTTAACATGGGCGTAGTGATACGAGTGGAGAGAGACAATACATGAATGTGAAATACACTGCTGGATGTTTCGTTGACAACTGTTTCTGACGCAAATGTATCACCTTTCTAACAAATGTTTTGTTTTTAGAAGAAAAACAAGCTTTATTTCATGTTCCAGGGAAGTTACCGGACCTACTTATGTGGGCTCCAGAAAGCGAGCCGAACCGGGATCAGCTGAGACTGTCAGAGGTAAACCGGTGTCAACACATGTAACTTTTAGAAGGAAACACATACAGATTAACATAAAAAAAAAAACCTGCACTATCTCTTTAACCCCAACCCTAAAGGTGCAAGAAACCCTCCGACCGCCCACCCTCAAACAGGATCATCCATACTCTGGGGCTGTTCTACATGTATGTCTACGGTGGAGACACAAAACACTGACAAAAGAAGATCATCTGAAAAAAGTGAATTAAAGAGACGTTTTCATTTTCCTGTGATCAGAGGGTTCATGGTTCTGTTTTAACTAAAAGGTGAAGGGGACTCACTGAAAAACTGTAATGTTCTTCAGAGGGACTTGTTTAACAGCACAGAGCAGCTCACCTGTTGGAGTTAAAGTCAGTCGGGTCTTTATGGGCAGACTGTGTTAAAACAAAAGTCTAACAGGCCTCAGACAGAGCAGTGCCTACAGTTAGCATTACACCCCCAGAGAGGGAAATCAAAATGGACGCACAGCCACGTTTCTGATCTGTTTCCCGGCGAACCAGCGCAGCTGCTCCAGAGCAGCTCTGAACACCTCTGTCTGACACGCAGGAAGTGACATCACAGCGTCCTGTAGCTCCGCCTCCATGCGGTCCAGGCTCACGGCCGCACCGAGCTCGATACCTGCCAAGATAAAAGCCTCAATCGGCAAACTATTAAACATTTCACAATAAGAGCCTATACTTGAAAGTGTAAAACCCTGTGAGACCTTCAAAATAAAAGCCCAGAGACTGCCCTTTCACAATAAGACGCACCTGTCTCCGTGTGGTGCACCGAGTTCAGCTCCGGGACCTGTGTAGGAGAAATGAGCACCGGATACTCCATGTTTTTAAACTTCACCTCCACCCCTGAAACACAAAGACCTGGATCAGTCCCGGTTTAGTCCTGGATCAGTCCCGGTTTAGTCCTTGTTCCTTTCCTGGTTTAGTCCTGGTTCAGTCTGTGTTACTGACCCACTTCCGTGTTTCCGACCACGATCCTGGACTCTGGGTGGGTCCACTTCAGGTTCAGGAGCTGGTCCAAAGAGACCGGCTGGAACCAGGTGCAACGAGGACTCCTGAAGACCAGAGACCGGGACCTTCTAGACCGAGTCAGGGACTAGACCCGGT